>CM034147.1:921434749-922028182 GCA_019776745.2 Taxus chinensis | reverse complement strand
CCTTATCCAACACACACAAACTTGGTGGGGCCCACAGTCTGGGCCAATCACAGAATTAATAAAAAAATACTAATTTATTTTGAATTTTTGATTGGCCCAGACCATGGGCCCCATCACGTTTCTGCGTGTTGTTTAAGCCCAGGCGTGGTGAAATGGTGAATGGGGAAGAAGTTATAAATGTTTCGCTCAATATATGTAAAATGTATATGCCTCTCGGCATAATTATTAACAAATGTAATGTAAACATATTCTAATTAATGACCATAAACAATAAAAAGGAAGAAAATGTTATATACACAATGTGTTAAGCATTTATGTGTGTGTGTGTGTGTGTGTGTGTGTGTGTGTGTGTGTGTGTGTGTGTGTGTGTGTGTGTGTATTGATAATCAAATAACTCATAACAAATTAATGAGTTACTATATTGTTAAACCATATATTGTACTCTTATTGTTTGTTGGACGTTGGGAAAGTGTTTGAAAAAATGACAATGCCAACGACTAACTTGAGGAAACTCTAGAGTTTATTGTGAAAATGCCAATTAAACCTACAGTGGTTGCATGGAATTGTTTTCTTGGTCCTTGCACAATGCATAAGAATATAAGGATACAAGTATTTGCTATTTCACAGTATCTATTCTGTCTAAGGCGGTTCCTAAAAATGGTTGACATTATGTTTTTCTGCTAGACATCTATCTGGAAGCGGGGCATGAGGGTTTCCATTGAAAAGGTAAGGACAATGATGAAAGCCAAACGATTCAAAAAAAGCGCTGGAAGTAGTTGAATACAAGTCCATAAAAATGTACACATGTTTCACAAGGACATAAGACTCCCACAACAGAGAATGCATACTAGAAATCAATGAGTTTATGAAAATGTGAAAGGCAACACATTAACAAAGTAACATAGTTTCAACGATCTTTTTTACTTTAAGACCCAAGAGTTAATGGGATTGTGAAAGAAAGATATTCACACTTAAACCATTAAACACAAATATAAGTAAACGAGCAAAAATTAAACTAATAAACACTGACTTAGTCAAGCAAGCTCAATTAATTTCCGTTTCCTGTCAGACTTGGTGCTATTAGGAAGAAAAGGATGGGTGAGACTCATAAGAGTGGACACTAGCAATAGTACACTACATCCACTTCGATAATTGTAATTATATATTGATTTTGATTAGGCAAGGAAAAAGCGAAAATGTGTATCGATAAAGTAGGAGGGTAGGGTAAAATCTGTGCAACTGACTGTTAGCAAGTGTGAGTTTAAATATTTACGTATGCATAATCTTTTATTAATGCGACACAGTCAATTATAATCTCTTATTATGAATGTAATTCAGTCAATTGATTTAATGTACTATCTCAAGTTATTGTAATGTTATTAATCGTATTGGGTTTTTGAGTTCTTTTCTTTTACGTATTCTTTTGGATTATGCTTTGTTTTCCTACTATTTTTGTCTGAATAACTGTTCAAATTGACTATGCACCTAAATTGTATCTATTGCAAACTTTTAACAATGTCATATCTGAGGCTTATACAAGATTTAGGAAACCTAACTGAGATATTAGTTAATCAATTCTACTTTGATGAGGTGGAACTTTGATAGTTTTGGGCATTCAAGGTTTCGATTGTTAAAATGATGCACCTAACTAGACAACTATGTATAATATACATCATACTAATAATGGAATGAAATATTGATGTTTTCCTACTTACAATTATTCATTTATGGTACGAGAGATTAATGGATAATGCATGTTAGAACAGAAGAATCAATAATCCTCAGGGAGATAAAGTAGCCTAGTCAAAGTTGAACACTACTAGAAGTTTTGCGGCTGCTTAAAAAACTGAAAAATTTGTGGAAAAGAAAAAACAGGAAGAAATGGAACCTAGTGTGCATAGTACTTTCCATGTTTGCCATGGCTACTGGACATTTACTAACCAGGCATATAGACAACAAACAATTGCAATAATCTTGAAGATTAAGTGAAGTATGGAGATATTTCATAGAGATTTAGAATTAACTCAAGGGCATGAATGAAGTGTAGGACACCTGAGTGTGTTAGAGAGAATAAACATTGTGTATGGCTAACAAGAGAGAGCTAGCATTATGAAAGATTTATGTTGAGGGAAATGAGCTTAGAAATCCTCTGACAGTCACCACAGTGTCGTGTTTGAAACTAGTATAGAGTAGTAGTCAGTAGTTAATCACAGCAGTCTCCAGTCAAGGCAGGGTTTGTTTTGGAGATTTTCTATTTTTTCCATATTCCAGAGGAGAATGCACCAGAACTTCAGTCAATTTTCATTTGCATCACAAAGCTCCAAGACATAAAAAATTTAGTTGTAAGGAAACAGGACCACATTTGAATCTGAAAAATGAATCAAAATAAAAAGGAAATCAGGATGGACAGCTAGGATTGTACGTTTTGGTCACGGGAACCTTAGATGAGCTGAGGAATTGGGACATGAAGGCTGAAATCATTGTCATGTGGAACCGTCTAGTGTACTATTACTAGTGTCCATTTTTTTAAATGTTCGCAAACATTCTATTTTTGGAACTTGTTACAGAATCTTAACGCCATTTTAACTGACTATCAACAAATTGCAAATCTTACCGTTATTGTGATCCCATGTCCTAGTGTCTCTCAAAATAAGGCATCGTCAAAAATAAGAATTGCTGAAAACGCACAATCTAGAATTCCAAAATGACAAAAACAATTGTGAAGCTAAGATAAGTGCAAAAGGACAGGCGGAGCATCCATGGACATCTTCAGAGCTATCATATGGAATCAAGAAAAAAAATTGCAACCATGGGAATTGGCAAGCAGTAAAAAATTTGCCAGATCCTTTAACTAAGTTATCGGTACAGAAAACGACATATAAAATAATTTATGTAGACCCTTCAATTGAATAAACCCACCAATCCATACGAAAACATTCCATGGGAATCCATTCCAACCGAAAAAAACCTAATAATTTTCCATTCAAAATTAACGTGTCGAACGAATTTCCATCAGCAAAGAAAAGGATTTACAAAGCTCTGTTTCTTCAACGTAAATATAGGTACTGCAGACACAAGTGCATCGATTTCATGGCTCTTCTTCCACGAAGGAAAGAGAAATGGGCTTCAACAGCAGCAATGGCAGCCATGAAATCCACAGCAAGCCCAAGAGCGGTACCGCGTTGTTCAACTGGTATATCATATGGGCTTTCTTAGTCATCCTTGCGTTTCTCCTCTACACACCATGGCTCTTCCTATATTCCTCCTCTTCCAACACCCACATCTTCTAGAACCCCTGCACAATAATAAGTACCACGTCGCCGGGTCAAATCCCCTTCCAAGGCGACCTACGGGAATATTCCACTTCCTGAAACGCACTTGCCTTCCGTGACTCGAACCCGGAGCCTCCTCCACTAAAAATCACCCTGTTTGTGAAAAAATGGCCCATCGGTTCCTCGGCTGGCGGCATGGAACGTCATGCACGAACTCTCCACCGTGAGCTTACACTCCGGGGTCATAAAATCCACGTCTTTATGTCCTCGCCGCCCCAAGATCGATCTCCGCCAGATCAAACAAACCTTAATTTGATCACCCTCCACTTCTCGAACCCCACACCAGGAGGCAACCTGAACGCCCGCGAAGACCTCAATACAATGCAAGTTATAAAACTTTTTTCGGGGCCCTGTAAGATATTTTTTTAAATTATTTTCAGGCTCATGCATACTGACAAAGAAAGGAGCCACAATACTCCCCTGTTGTTCGTGATGGAAGAAGTATGCCCACACCCGCACAGGTCTCCGGAACTTGTCCTGCTTTTCTCCCTCACGGAATGGTTCACCTTGTGCATGTCATTGTCTCTGACACTCCTGCTTTTGGAGGACACGTGTAGAATTGGTTCTGCGTCATGTTTTGTCAACCGATTCATCTGGGCCATTGTAGTCTCCTTCACTGTCAGAACGCAGGAGGCTTTCCCACATAGAACATGCCTTTCGGCATAATAATAATTAAGATAAATATATTGGCATGGGACTAATTAATTGTTATGGTATTCTTTTATTTGTATGTTTATATCATAAAATTTTGACATGATAAATGGAATATACTAGAATAACACTTTCAAGGAATATTCAATTTTCTTCTAATGTCAAACTTTAAAATTATCAAGATTTATGGAAATACTAATATACATTTAGTTAAAAACTTGAAATAATTATATTAATGGATGTTATGTGTACCTTTGATAGGCATAATAATTATGATATGACATAAAATATTGAATATCTATACAATTTATTATAATTTAACATATCAAATTATTTTTTTAAAATAAAAAATTCTAGTAAATGACTCCTCAACTTATATTAATAATTGTCATGTAATATACAATCTTTAATTACTAAATGATTTAATATCAACTTTTTTTAAAAGTTAAATATCAACCATTTTAATTTCATTTAAACTAAACAATAGTTTAGAATATATTTATTCTATAAATATGATATACCAAATATATGATTGGCTAATAGCTTTTTCCCATATTTCCTCTTTAATACTAATATCATGACATCCTCCTATTTTTGGATTCATTAATAAATGATTAGTTTCGCAATACGATCTTCTTGATATATTTATCAAGGGAAATTTACAAAATGAATGTTATTCATTTAAAGTGAAAAAGACTAGGTCGGTGAAGATATGCTCACAACTTCAAAAGTGCTTATCGCAAATTCTTGAAACTTGAGAAAGGAAACATGCAACGTGAGAAAGGAAGCACAAAGATGTGTTAGAGTTTTGTTGTTCGTCGTGCTTCCTACTAGACACTAACTCCACCTCTTTTGATGGTTGCTTATTGTGTAGTTGTTCTATGCCCAACTTTGAAAAATATGCAATCTCAAAGAAGTATAATATTGGTAGAGCTTAGAGATTATGGCAATAATGTTATAAATGAATTTATTTGGATGAAATTAGGGTGTATTAAAGTAGTTTTAAAAATTGATTATTACCTTCTAACATAATGAAAAATAGTTGCCTTAAAAAATTAGGGTTTAAATTGCAAGCTTATAGGTCGAGGGCATTGTGGAAAAGAATAACAAACTTAGGTAATAGAGTATTGGAAGAGGTGAAAGGGAAGATCAATATTTTCTTGGCTCGTGAGATTTATTTATCGTTGTTTTTCCACCGAAGAGGAAAAAATTGATATATTTGAACATGGAGCTTGGTTTTTCAAAAGACCAAGATATTTAAGACACTATACAGTCTGGGTTTTGACTCATGTCTAAAGGATGTAATAGATGCTCTGATTTGAGAAATACTTTTTCACCCCCTGTATATAGGTAGGCAAAACATATTTTATCAAGAATTTATAACTCCCTTAGAGAGACTATGTGCATTTCTCCCAAAAAAAATATTGTAAAAAATGTATTTCTTATGTCAGAACTTGTGTTCAAATGAATTTGAGCAAGCCTCTTAGACTAGAAGAGTATACTCAAAATCCTCTGAACAAGAATTTTTGAAACAACCATTGGACTACAAAATCCTCCATTTTCGATGTTTGTGGTGTCATCACCATGGACATTTATCTTAGGAATGCCGTTTAACAACTAATAAAGATAAGTATGATATTGTTGAAGAAAAGAGATATAAGAAGGAACTTTAGTTTTTTAGTAAAATAAAAACAAGAAAAATCCTAAGCATTTATCTAAAAGGATAGATAAAATTCAAGAAGAAATGAAGGCTACCATTCCATGTGTTGATATAAGCTCCAACTCTATTGTAATTTGAGGCTCTCAAGCCGATGACCTTGAAAAAAATAAGATTTTGGATTCACTAGAAACCCCAAATGATGTGGATGTGACTCAAATTATTTAAGATAGATCAATTGAAGCCCCTCTTAAAATCCATGTAGTGTTGCAAGGTGGTCAGTCTCATACTATCTCGCTTAAGTTTATGGGATTCTCCTCCTTCGAAGTTTAAAGGGAAGACTAGGGATGAAGACAAGCATAATACTCGCTCTAAAAAATAATGATTTTCTTTGGGATTTGATATTTTAACCAACAAAAATTAATTTATGTTAACATACTTCTATTCATTAGTTTATAGTCCGTAGACCCTATTTAATAACCTAATGTTATTTATGTAGCACGCCCTTATACCACCTATTTTTTTAATAAATAATATGTAATATTGTTTAAATTAATTAATTAAAAAAAAAAGTCAATTAAGGTAATAGAATGGTCAAAAATTATGTAGGGACCTTTCACCCAAGCCTCGAGATTTTTTTAATAAGAAAACTTGTTTCGATTAAAAACAATTGTTATTCAACCGTATTGTAATGTTTTAAAAAATGGGTAAATAACTTTACACTAAAACATAGCAACAAAATTTACAACAATATTGAGTTGGACAAAAACACCGCGATATCCTTATCATAAAGTCATAACAAGAAAGAAGGTAAAGGGGTGGATTTCTTTCCTAGTCTCCACTTCATCTCCTATTACACTTGTGCGCGCGCACGAGAATATGGCCCGTTTCCGTCTCTTCACGTGCATTTATTTGAAGCCCGTTGCCCTAGTTCTAACTTCTACTTAACGAAAGCCTGAAGTAGTAGGCCCTTGAACATTAAAAGTTACAATTCGCTGGTGTGCTATTTTACAAATGGGGCTTGCCGGATATTCTTAAATATCTCCCACGTAATTAAAACCAAACCATTTCATATACGAATGCGCTCACAGAACGTAAATATTGTACAAATAAAGGGATACATTCACATTTATTTCAACCCATCTTACAAAATATATAAGCCTATAGAAAGAAATAAGGAAACAAGCTCTCTATATCTATCTTTGTTATTTTCAGGCACGTTTCACTGCAATAAGAAAAACCAGAAAGATTTCGTGAATTCCTTTTCGATAAGAAGAAGAGAAGAAACTTACAGGTTCAAAAGTTGTCTTGTCACTAGGCTTTTTAAGTCCCGTAACTCCCTCCCAACTTCGTCTCAGAATCTTCGTCTCCACCTCCGTATTATTACGCCGTTTGCCGTCGGTACTCGAAGATCTGCCTTTGCAGGACTTCATCTCCTGACCTTCTTTACTGCCAACTGTCGATCGAAGAGCCGAAGAGGATCGAACCTTGGACCTCCCCGCCTCCTCAACACACGATCTCTGTAAATGCTCGCTAAACGAAAAATCCACCGGCAATGTCAAGTTGATAGGATCAGATTTCGAAGCCGCAGGAGAGGGGGCGGGTATGTCCTCTGGGTTGCCCACGCAGGGATGCCGACGTGGAATAGGGCGGACGCCACGGAGGATGGGATAGGGCGAGCCGGAGTCGAGCTTGGCCACGTGGATGAACTGGCCCAGCTGCAGCTTGTCGGTGAGAATGAGATCGTGGTGCTCCTCCGGCAAGGAGACATAGGTGGCCTGAGATGAGTCGGAGACCTTGAGGTAAAAGCCGTGATTGGGCCACAGCTCCTTCCCCGCCAACGCCGGAACAATGCTCATCACCTGCAGCACAACGCTCCTGTGCTCTCCCGCCACTCTCACGTCCGAGTTCATGTGCTGCAAAAGCTTCAACAGAACTCCAGGTGTCAGCGACGCCATTTTACACCCAAATGCAGGGGCACTCCCTCTGTCTTCCGTCACAGATGGCGGAATAAATGTTAGTCTGTTAAATGTGGCTACTTGCTATGCACTCAAATAAAATTCTCCCGTCTTAATCCACAGAAAGCTCATCAACGGTACATTTGCGAAGCAGAGGGCGGGCCCCACGCAGCCTGTCGTATTATATACTAAAACCATAATGTATCCGCCATGTTGGATTTTCTCATTCGGGAGTAGTGGAGTCGACTGTCGGAGACTGGAGTGATTGGTAAAATTTGTCGTGTGACGTACGTAGAGTGTCTGGTGTCGCTTGTGGAGTGTCGTCGAGACTCGACCAGCTTGAACAGAACAGAGGATAGCACAGCACGTGCAAGATGCGATGTTCCTGGAGGCTGCCATGTGCAAGATGACACGTGTACGCATATCGACACCGTCGTTAGCGGGATTGGAACAAGCGACGGAGTGATGTATTATTAGCGATACGTGTCATTTGGTGAGAGACATGATTGCAGGGTGCAGCGGAGACGAGTTATATGAATTGTATGATGTTAGTATTCCGGAATATACGCAAGACCACGTTCCACATGTGACATGCCACCTACAAATGTCTGGTTTCTGCACATGTAATCTGATCCGGCTGTTTAAATTTGACGCCTGCTTACACCTTTGTCGTGTTTTTAACGGTACAAAATTTGCAGATTTTTGAAATCAGAGTTTCATGTAGATTTAAAATGTGATGGTTATTTTATATACAGGTGATCTTGATCATACTTCGGATTTGATGGCCTCTACGTATAAGTTTTTTGGCGTACAATAAACAAACAAAAAATTATTAATGTGTAAATTCTATTAAGAAAATATTAATGCAAAAACTTTATTTTAAAAAATCATAATTTCATTCCTTATGTAGAGGAACATTTCATTAATAAGCATCTACCACATAAGAACTTAAAAACATTATCGTTAGTTATTAATGTGTTTTGATATGCACCTTTTTAAAATATATCTAATATTTTTTGGCATCCCATTTCCTTTCCTTCTTACCATTATAGTTGCCACCCTGTCATTTAATGCAATAGTTGGCATGAAATGAGAAATATATGTCAAACACATGATAAGTGAAGGTTTGATATGCAAATAATCAATAAGGAAGACAATGATGTAGAAATGGTGCTTCTAAGAATGGCAAATTTTTTTGAATCATTCATAAAATGACACTAGTTACTAATGTATCCCTTCAATGCATTTTTTCCCCTATTGAGCGTGGTGTTATAAAAAAGGAAAAAGTAAACAATTTTTTCAAGGAGCCCCTTGTTTCCTCCACTTGCTTTATTGAAATGGGAAAAAAATCAAATTTCAAAGAACTGTTTTACTTCCTCCACCTGATCCATGCTAGAGCTTCACCATGGATGGGAATAATAGTTGCTTTGATGTTTGAAGTTTACTCAATTAAACATTCATATTTTTACTCATTCCTGTGTTGCATTGATAGTTTTAATTATTTATATAATGAAAAATATGACATAAAAACCTACACATGTATATGTTGTCAAATGTTAGGATTTAACTAGATAGAAAACCATTAAATTTGACATAACTATAATTTTGTAGGCACCTAATTCTTCAAGTTATAACATTAAACCATAAAAATTCTTGTGCTTTGCCCCATATACTGTAGTGAGTAAAAAATAGTCTCATACTACAGACCTATTCATATCTTTTGGTAATAGGGACCAATCCATGTGAAGGATTCAAGTTAGCAAATTGTTACTGAACATATTGTTTATATGAAGATGGTTCTTGAAAGCATAGTTATAAAGATTTGAAATTCCATAGTCCCAACAATAGTGACATTGTCTTCTACCCACACTAGCAATGTCATCGCAACTACTAAACGTCCCAAAAATATTTCCAACTGGGTCAAATGAAAGAAAATATAAAGGTGGTTTGTACACCATGTGTTTCTTTGGAATTTTTTGGTGAAAGAGTCCATGGAACACTTGGGTGGTTTCAACGAATGGAAATATGCATGTGTTGTAAGGAACATCTATGATGCCTAAAATTAATTATATACACACATGAATATTTTTCAAGGGTTTTGAATAATGCAATAACTAGATATAAATAAATCACTTGAATGTCAATTTAATTAAATATTAAATTTCAAATCACCATTCCCTTGGTTGTTCCAATACTCTCGTACTGGGGCATCTCATTCTTCTTTAACCCATGATTTCTCATACTTAATAGTTACTAAAAGTGACCATCTAATCTATATTTTCAATTCAACACATATGTCTCACGAGGTTTTACAAGTAGAGGTGACCTCATGAGATGTATTTCATCCCTTCGATATGCACTTATTTTTCTTTTCATTTTTCATTAATACTCATTTATTTTTTCTTTTATGTTTTTTAATATTTTAATATGTGTTTCTTTTTATTATTATTTTAGGGCATTAGACACATGTCACAATTTATTTTTTTATTGGTCAGATGTCCATCTTACTCCAAGTGTATCCATTATTATATAGGGATATAGACCTAAATAAGATAGAAAAGTAAATCTACTACATGTAGAAAAGTAATAGCATGTATAGAAACCTTTTTAAAACATGCAAAATGTTATGCTTTGTGGTTCAAACCCTATGCATAAATTTCATTCTAAATTATCAACCAACCCATTTGAAGAGTTTATATGGTGGATATCTTGGAAGTATGGATGTAGAAGTGTAGTGTTTGTATAAATTGAATAGAGTAACAATTTATGCATGTATAAATTAAAAATTGAATAAAGAATGTCATGAATGTACAAGATTTAATTTTGGGATTTTAATAATAATTAAACTATATAATCCTTTCTAAATCCATCACTCAAGGCTTCATAGAGGAAAATACATAGATGAAATTAACAATGAAACATAAATTTGACAAAACATTAAAGATCCCTGTCATTGTATCTCTTCCTTCACTCTTCCTTCTAATAAGGAAAGAACCAACAATCTCAACCTCCTATAGAAGGGCATGCCCTCCTCCACTAAAACCTCTAAGATTCTCTGTGTTGAGACAAAAAATTCGTTGCCACCCATAAGATCCATGAGTTGCTAAATAATGTGAACTCATCTCAATTGATGAGAAAATGATTATTATAGAGTTTTATATATGACATCACACACCTATTGCACTTCTCTTTTTCCAAATATTTGACTATTATGAGAATAAGTTCATTTGGTTCTTGTTATCCAAACAACTCTCCCATCTATTTGGATGACTTTTACTCTCACTCTAGCTCTGATGCTTCACATTTCAGGTTGCGCACCTGTAGGCTTGCTCATCTGGCACCTTGTATGGGTTGTAGTCCTTCCACATGCTCCCCTGTGCCTTGCAATTCTTCTGCACGCCCTTCTACAAATGCCTTCCAAATCGGCTAAGTTCTGGGTCTTCCTGTTACACGCCCTCTTTTCTTTCTGCCATCACGTGCCCTTCCTCAGTTGGATATCCGCACCTTGCTTCCATACTTTTTATTTCACAAGTATGTATCCTCTTCTACGGTGCGCACGCATTCTCTCTACTTTCCTCTCATGCGCTTGCATCTTGTTGCGCGCCTCACTTACTTACTACAATCTGTCTGCACGCCCTTGCGCACCTTCTTGTTTCTTCCTTAGCATTCTGCTCCACTTCCATTTGCCCTTTTCGTGCCTTCCTCCCATGCACTTGCTTTCTTCCTGCACAATCGCCTTCTTTTTTGTCCCCTCGCGCCCTCCTCGCGCACTAAGAAGTAACAGAGCCACGGAAGGTACCACATGTCATCTTAGCACACTTTCAAAAGGTGCACCAAAGTGGAGACCCTAGGGATGTGCTTGAATCCCACATAGATCGAAAGCAAAGCAGGCTCGCGGACGATGCCAAGTGTCCAACCATCACAACTTCAAGAGTGAAAGGAAGGGGTAGAATCTTAAGAATGTGCGGGGCTTCCACGTGGAGCTAACTACAAAGGTCTCACCTGAAAAGGGATTTTGACATTATAAATAGTGGGGCCCCTTACTCACCCAAAGAAACGAAGCGGGAAGAGCCAATGAAAGCCTCCACGTGTCTCTTTGGCGCACTTTTAGTATGAGACTTAAGAGAAATACTCCCAAATGAGTGCAGGTTCTCCATGTGGCCAAGGCCCGAGAAAGTTGCATCGGCCGTTAAAAAGTCTAAGTGGGAAGAGCTAAGGGGATCCTCCATGTGTCTCTTCAGCGCACTTTTGGTATGAGGCTTAAAAGGTAAGTCCCTAAATGAGCACATGCCCTCCACGTGTCTAGGGTCCAAAATAGTTGCTCCTAAATAGGTGGAAAAGAAAGAATAGAATAGAAACAAGAGGAACGAAGTAGTATGTTTGCGGAAGGTGCCACGTGCCTCATTAGCACAATTTCAAAGGTAAAATCCAAAGGCTGGACCCCAATCGAGCGCAGGCCCTCCACGTGTCTAGGGTCCAACAATGTTGCTCCTAAACATAAGGGACTTAGCCAAAGCACAAAAAATCAACAGGCTTGTGGATGATGCCAAGTG
Organism: Taxus chinensis; assembly: GCA_019776745.2. Lineage (NCBI taxonomy): Eukaryota > Viridiplantae > Streptophyta > Pinopsida > Cupressales > Taxaceae > Taxus > Taxus chinensis. Next base: position 922,016,031 of record CM034147.1, on the reverse strand, counting down.
TCGGCACGTTGCATTCCCAGGACCCTAAAAGGTAGCAAAAATCTTAAGAGCCCGCGTGGAACGCCCGACCTCGAACTTCAGATGGCCATAAATTTTGACTGGGAGCTCGGATTTGAGCAAGAGAGGAGTTTTTGGAAGGCTGTCAATGTCTGCTACTCAACTACGACTAGATATCTTTAAATTTGTGGGACTAGGTTCTTAAAATAAAAATGGAGTCCATCATTTTTGTGGTTGTCAAGCTTCTCACCTACCACCATAATGAAATATGGGCTTCCTTTCTTGCCCAACAAGGAACAACACATGGAGGCATGGGTTTTGCAGTGGAACCCATCATTGTTGTAGGTGATTTTAATGCTCTTTTGGGGTGGTTGAGGCAGGTTTCAATTTCTTCTCTCCTTCCTCTCTCATATTCTTCATATATATTGAAAGTAGGGGAATTTTTCAAGGGGAGCATTCTTACTTTACACCCTCCCTTCTTCTCTTTTCTGCAGGTGAATTTATGGAGTTTCAAGCCTCCCATTTATACTATAATGCAAGTTTGTGCCTCTTGGCCTTTGTAGTGTACTGTATCAAATCTGGAGCAATAATGCATGTCTATGGATTATTTTCAACCCTCTCTAGTGTTCATTACATCCTCCTGATCTCTCATTGTAGTTTGGTTAACTGTGCATGGTGATAGTATTTCTTCTAATGGTTTGTGTTTAATTTCAAAGTAGGTGTTCAACATTCCTTTAGTACATCACCTTTGTTAGTTTAGGTTTATTTTCTTGCATCTTTCTCAACCCTGTCTCCTTGGCAAATTAGAGTAGATTTTAGAGTAGACCCTCTGCAAATTTTATGTGTGCACTTGAACAGAGGAATAGGAACCGGCCTTCATCCGGAGAGCTCTCTCGATTCGCAAAGTCGCACACTTTGAGAGATGCTCCATGTTATGCAATCACACTAATAGTTTCAACCCATCAAGTTGCAAACATTCAGGGGTGTTGTGATTCATCATCAACAATTCTTTCATGGCTTTGTAACTGCTTTCATAGTCTGCTTCGTTTGTGTCTTAAATGACTTGTAGATGTAAAACTAGAATTGAACATTCTCATCCTCTACACTACACATGAAAATGAATGATTGTTCACAAAATCGGGTCTGTGGGAAAAAATATACATGAAGATCAAGTGAATGCAAGAAAAATAAAAGGAAGAGTAGTTGATCGTGATTGCCACCAGAAATCATGAGTGCATTTGGCCTTATACAGATGGAAATAAATAGTGACATTCCCATCACATTGTTTTCATTTGTTTCTCCAATGTAAGTATAAGATATGATTGGAGATTGCAATGCAGTACGTGTTAGGAAAACACATATTATGCAACAATGAATACGTAGAAAGTAGAATAGAAAATTAACAGTTTACAGAGATAGAGAAAAATAAAATATACAAAATACCAAACATGCAAGAGATGAACACCATATTTACATGGTAAAACCCCAACTAAGTTCTTAGGGAAATGCCCACGGTGCAAGATATCAAGTTTTATTAACTCAAGATAAACAGATTGCATGTAAACTCATTATGAGAACCTTTAGATCTCCATAAAAATGTATACACCTAATTGGAAAAGTATAGTTAGGATTCCCCCTCCTAAAAATAGAGTGGAAAAATGCCATTAGGATTTTCCTTTCTAAAAATAGAACTAGGTAGAATTTGGTTGAATTCATCTTTCTAGAAACAAGAGCAGGGGAGCAAGCCCCCCACACCTGCCTTTAATAAGTGAGGTACAAACCGCACCGCAAAGAGATCCAAAATTTAACTTTGTTGGCACATATCTAACAATCTCCACCTTGACAACAAATCCACTTAATATCTTACACGACCAACTCATCACTTTTTCTGTAAGCCAAGAGAAACCAAAAACCATTTTAGATTTTATAATAGTACTTGTTTTTTTAACATATCAGCACAATTTTTTGTGGTGTGGACCTTTTCCAAAGTTACTATCCCTTCATCAATAACATGTCTAACAAAATGATACTTAACTACTATATGCTTTGTCTTATTGTGATAAGCCAAATTCTTGGCCAAATAAATAGCACTTTGATTTTCACATAATACCTTCATATTGTATTGATCTCTTCCAAACTCATCCAATAGGCCTTTTAGCCAAATTACCTCTTGACAAGCATGATAGGAAGCTACATATTCTTCCTCATTTGTTGACACAATAGTAATTGTCTGAAGCTTTGACATCCAACTGATAGGTCCACCTGAAAGTGTAAAAACATAACCAGAAGTTGATCTTCCTTTATTCAAATCACCTGTAAAATTTGAATCAACATATCAACAAATAGAATCACCAATATTATTATAGGTGATACAATAATCACTTGTGCCTCGCAAGTAGTGAAACACCCACTTCACTGCTGACCAATGTTCTCTACCTGGATTTTCCATAAACCTACTGACAACTCCAATTACATGTGAAATGTCAAGCCTTGTACATACCATAACATAAATTAAACTTCCTACTGCACTAGCATATAGTACATGAGACATATATACCTTTTCTTCTTCTTCTCTAGGACTTAAACTTGAAGAAAGTTTGAAATGGGAAGCAAAAGGGATTCTAACTAGTTTCACATATTTCATGCCAAATCTAGTTAGTATAGTTTCTAGATATCTATGTTGTGATAACCAAAGCTTACCATTTATCTTGTTTCTATGTATTTCCATGCCTAATATTTTTTTTTGTAGATCCTAGGTATTTCATATCAAATGTCCTATCCAAATGAGCCTTTAAATTTATTTTTTCTACAATCCTTTTGCTTGCTACAAGAATATCATCAGCATACAATACTAATATAATGAATAATCCATTTTCCAAAAGATTCAATAAACACAATGGTCATACTCACCCCTTAGAAAAATGTGGCTCATCATGAAAGCAACAAACTTCAAGTACCATTGCTTGGGTGATTGTTTTAGGCCATACAATGATTTCCTAAGCTTGCAAACAAATCCCTTTTTGCTATTTTGTAAAAATCCTTCAAGTTGTTCCATATATATATCCTCTTCCAAATCTCCATGTAAGAATGTTGTTTTAACATTTAATTGCTCCAACTCCAAATCAAGTAAAGTAACTAGTGCTAAGACTACTCGAATTGAAACAAGTTTAACAACTGGTGAAAATATTTCATGAAAATAAATACATTATTTATGTGAAAATCCTTTTTCTACCAATCTAGTCCTGAACCTTTCAACTTTTTCATCAACACCTATCTTATGTTTGTAAACCCATTTACAACTAACTAGTTTTCTACTTTTTGGAAGTTCTACAAGGTCCCATGACCTATTCTTTTCTGAGGCATCCATCTCCTCCTACATTTCCCTTTTCCATTTGTAACTATCCACATCTTTTAATGCTTCCTGATAACAATTAGGTTCCCCATCACTAGAAATCAAAGGAATTGAAATATTGGGTCTATACTTACTAAGAGGATGCCTAACATGTGTAGATCTCCAAACTGGCTGTGGAGGTGTTTCCTCATGTTGTTGCGACCTCCGTACTAAATTCTCAAGTGTTTCCTCAAGATTTTGTGAATCTTCAACATCTTCAACATATGCAAATGATTTTTTTTCACCCTCTATAGTATCTGAAGATGGCTGAATTTCAACCTTCGCATTTTCATGTTTAGGTTCTTGTTCTTATTTGATTTCAACATCTGATTTTAGGAGAGGAGTCTCCTCAAAATCTACATCTCTTAACACCATCTACACCTTCACTTCATACCCAACAAAGATGTAGTTATTTGATCTTAGCTCTAACTTTAAATGTTGATTTTTATTAGTAAGAGCATAAGAATTACAACCAAAAACATTTAAGTTTGAATAATCACATGGATGACATGTCCATACCTCTTTAGGAATCTTGCAGTCTATTGTAACTGATGGTGAGTGATTTATTAGATAACAAGTTGTACAAACTGCTTTTACCCATAAACGTTGATCTAAATTTGTATTGTTGAGCATGCTCCTTACTCTCTCTAAAAGAGTCCTATTCTTGTGTTCAATAACCCCATTATTTTGTGGAGTATAGTTGGTGGTTTGATGCCTTTCAATCCCAACTTCCTTGCAATAGTTCTGAAACTCTAAAGATGTGAACTCACCTCGATTATCTATTTTTAAACATTTGATAAAACTGACACTGTGTTTTTCAACCAAATCTCTGAATTACTTAAATGTACTGAAAACATCATATTTTCTCTTAATAAATTAAACCCATAATTTCCTGGAGTAGTCATCTATGAAAGTAATAAAATACAACATTCCACCATATGAAATTAGAGGTGTTGGACCCCAAAGATCATAATGAATATAATGAATAAAAAATTTACTTACATGACTTCCAGCTTTAAACTTTTTTCTACATTGTTTCCCAAAAACACAGTTCTTGCAAAAATTTAAGTCTAGAAACTTTAAATCAGGAAGTAACTCACGATCTTTCAAAAATTTAATCCTTTCTCACTCATATGCCCCAAACATAGATGTCATAAACGAGTAGAATTTTCTAATGTTTTACATACCACAGTTGTTTGACTCATATATGTACTCCCTTGCAATATGTAAAGGTTCCCAACCTTTAGAGCCTTCATTATAATGAAGGCACCCTTAGACACCTTTAGAGCTCCACCTTGACATGCGAACTTATAACCACTAGAGTCTAATTCACTCAAGGAAATCAGATTTCCTTGTAGTTCTAGTACATGTCTTACTTCTGTTAGATTCCTTACTATACCATCAAACATTTTTATCTTAATGCTACTACTTCCTTCAGTTTTATAGGAAATGTTATTTCCCAAAAGAAAAGAACTACCATCAAGGGGTTGGTGATCTGAAAACGTGTGTTGTATTTATTTCCACTTTTAAAAGTTTCCAAAGATCGTGATTTTATTAACCAATTTTAAGTATTCTAAGCTCCAAAAATTGATTAAATTCTTATTATTATGCATCCATAGAAGTGTGGAAAACTTTTGTAGCAAATAAATAATCAGAAAACTGAAAACATTCAGATAACAAACAAGATTGTTTACGGGGTTCGGAAATTCCTACGTCCCCGGGTTCAGATTGAACCGATCTATTAATAATATTGAAATGCAAGTACAATAACTCTTACAAACAACCAATAATTGAATCAAAACCTGAAAATGAGCTGATCAATGTCCCAAGAACTCTGAAAAATAGCAGAAACTGTCCCAAGAACGATCCGTGGCTCCTACAGTGTTTTCACAATGTGATCTCCCTGCAACTGTGTTAGAAAAACACCTACAAATGGAGATTTAAAAACATTATATGAAAAAAAATCATATATCTGAGATCAGATCTGAATTCTGAACATTTTTCATGTTTACACCAAGTCACAATTCGGACCAGAAGTGCATTGAAATTTGTGTTTTCCAACTAGCTGTCTTGTAGATCCCTGTTAAAAACTGCATTCAAAGCTTCCAAAAACAACATAAAAATCAACAAAAAATATCAAATCTTACATCATTGGAATTTCTCAGAATTTCTTCATTTCATATTTTTACTCCGAGTTCCCAATCTGAGTGCAAGGCCTTCAAAAATGGCGTTTTCTGAAACTGCCTCCTCTTGGCTTTACACAGACCTGTCTCCTCCTGTATAAGTGGAAGCACCCCATTTTATAACTTGTTGTGATCCCTTGGCGGGTTGGCTGGCAGATTGGTTTTAGACCCATGAGGTCAGGGGATCAAATCCCGCCTCCTATCATTTTGCTGTGGAGTTTGTTAAAGCGGTCAAATGGTTAGAGTTTTTTTTATTGTTTTTTGAGCCATTTTGCATTTTTAATGGGATTAAATCCCAAATAGGCCGCTTAGCATTTGAAATGGGATTAACATCCCACATTGGACAGATTTGAAGTGGGGAAATCCCACATATGGTGGGATTGATATTTTTTTAAGGCTTTATAAAGCCTTTTCCCGCATGTGAAGTGGTCAAAAGACCACGTGGGCATAACCGCCCCCTCCAACACCACTTCATCCTCCATCCTTCCACGTGGAAACATAGCAATAGCATGGTTAATTTGGAGGTTAAGAGAACTATGTGGGCTTTGATACTAATGTATAAACATTAATATATAACAGTTTGGCATATATGTGTGGCATTTGGAAAATGGACTTACCAAGTAAATATAATTTCGACCCATGTAATGTGGTATGGAAATAATTAACTCGGTTATTAGTATATATTCCACTTGTCGTCTCCCGATAGGAAAATCGATCGAATTCGATGAGTGGTGGCAAGCCACGTGGTGGCTTGTGGACCCACCATGTTGGCGATAATATCATAGTCCACACGGCAGCCAGGCTCCCCTCCGTAATAAAAGTTGAGCCTCTTGTGTTCCCGTGCACCATTTTTACGCTCGTCAAAGACCAGTGATCAAAAACCAACAAACAACTCCCTTTTTCCTTTTCGCCATGTGTCACAGTGCGATTGGTCCATTATTGACCAGTTGACTAGAGTTGACTTTCCCGATGACCGAACTTTGACCGACATAACTAGAGCTCCCGATGTCTGTTTGTCGTGTTCTTACAGTCGTTGGAAAGCTCTCGAGATGATCTTCTACACTGACACCATTTAGGGATGTTTAGGGAACTTTTTTTTCAAAAATTATCCTCTGATCACACCTCCCCACTGAGAAAGGCTTTTTGTCCACAAAAAGCTGTGTATCAACCCACAAAAACATGCTATCTCTTCCTGCATTGCACAAACACATACAAGAACCCAAAATAACATCATAGGTTAAATAAATGCAAATAGTTGATTAGCTAGTCACATAACCGATCAGATAATAACACCTAATTAAGCTAGTGTTCAACTGAAACGCTGCAACCCTGTCAACTCTACGCACAACTGTGAACTGTCATACCCCACTGTAATGCCATCACAAATAACTGACCAGATAATAACACCCATTCTATTACAGAAAGCTAGTGTTCAACTGTCACTTTGTGATACGACCGATTACCAAAAATTACAATTCCATAACACAGATCAGTATACAAGACATCTAAACTGCCCAAATTTAGGCTAGTGCCCACTGCCCATCTGAAACTGTAACAACTGCAAGTATTCACTATCAGAATATAATAGACTATCAACGCCCAAAAATAGCTATAGTCATTTCAACTGAATCAACATGAATATGCCAAAACATTGTATTGCCATCACAAATAATAAGTCAGATAATAACACCCATCTATAACAGAAGCTAGTGTTCAACTGACACTTTGTGATTATGCTGATTACAACTGCAAGTTTCAAATTTAGACATGCTACTAATACCTATCCCTGCATAGTGTTTTCAACAATGGAACTACCAACCAATCTGAGAAACCAAAACATGAGTATGATGAACCTATCACTCAAATCTTCTCTTCAGCTATTTCCATTCATTTTCAAAGCTTAAATATCAACTTAGGAACAAATCCTTATCAATCAACAGGAATCCCTAAAATATAGCTCTGAAAAACATTTTGCTTGCCTAGTATCAACAATTTACTGTAGTGCAAATATAAAGTTGAGGAGTGTTTTTCCAAACCAATCACTTGGGTTTTTCTGTTTTGGTTGTTTTACCTTCTCAGTACCACAATGAGTTTTAGTTAGGTTTAGCACTGTTGGTTTTACAATATTGTTCTTTTTAACAACTTTCCAATTTTGTTGTTTAGAAACAAACCAACAAACCTTAACATCATGAACATTCCTATTACAATGGGAACAAAATTTAACTTCCCTGTTTTTAGGAATCTTACCCATTTTACCATTCTCAGAAATCTGTCTACGAGAATGATTCCCCTGTTTAGGAGAGGTAACATTCTTGCCATATCTCACCTTTCCTTGGTGAGATTGGTCTTTAGTACCTACCTTATCATTCACAAAAGGCATTAACTTCTTAATCAAATTTTTCCTCTTCCAATAATATGCAACAGAATGATTAGTACCTTCACAAAATGTGCAAGGGAAAGCATATTTCTGCCTACCAAAGCTATATTGTTCCAACTAAAAGAGTGTATTAGAAGTTTTAGGATTTGATTTTCCCTTAGTGCTATTTTTAGTGTAAGTGGAAGGAGGTGGAATATGATTACCTCTTTTACCTGTTTTCTTACACCTTTCATTGTTCCTCCTGATGGCGGGATCCTGTAATTCTAGTGGCATAGATCCTTGGCTGTTGGAAGCTTGTCTTCCTTCAGCTGCTTTGGAAATTTCTCCAATTTCCATTTTCCCACTAGAATAACCCAAACCTGCAAACCGAGGCTGATCCTCTACTTGTACTGGGTTAGCATCACCTTGTCCATTTCTACCAAGGCCCTTTCCATTAAATCCCATCTTAACCATTAGCTTAGACCCAATTCCCTTAGTGTGTTTTTCAAACTGACCCAAAGGAATATCTGAAACTGAATGAGAGGAAGAATTAAAATGTGAACAACTTACAATACATTCTGTCATAGTACCTACATCTGATTTGGAAGGAATTTCCTTCTTATGTTGACCTTGTTGCAACTTTTCCAAGAGGGCATCCTTGGTCTGTATTTCTTCCTGTAACTCTTTAACAAAGCCCATCAACTTCTTGCTCTCTTCAAGCATCTTGTTGACATACTCCTCTTTCTTGGTTATAGAGGATTGTGGTTCATATTTTAACCACACTATTTCCTCTTCCAAGGAATAAAATTTATCCCTCAAGAAAGAGTTTTCTTCTTGGAGTTGGTGGTTTATGGCTTCAAGCTCATCCAGTTGCTCCTGTTTGGATGACTTGCCCATGATTCCTCGTTCCTGCAAACACAACCTGTACTTCCAAAACTGCACACTGCGAAAGAAGATTAACAAGCCCCAAAATTTCTACACACTGAAAAGTGAAATCAATACTGAAACTGAAGCCAAATTTTCAAACACAATTAGAAGCTAATCCAGCAATCTAACTACTCTGATACCAAACTTGATCTGAAAACGTGTGTTGTATTTTTTTTCACTTTAGGGAAAAGTTTCCAAAGATCGTGATTTTCTTAACCAATTTTAAGTATTATAAGCTCCAAAAATTGATTAAATTCTTATTATTATGCATCCATAGAAGTGCGGAAAACTTGTGTAGCAAATAAATAATCAGAAAACTAAAAACATTCAGATAACAAACAAGATTGTTTACGGGGTTCGGAAATTCCTACGTCCCCGGGTTCAGATTGAACCGATCCATTAATAATATTGAAATGCAAGTACAATCACTCTTAAAAATAACCAATAATGAATCACAACCTGTAAATGAGCTGATCAATGTCCCAAGAACTCTGAAAAATAGCAGAAACTGTCCCAAGAACGATCCATGGCTCCTACAGTGTTTTCACAATGTGATCTCCCTGAAACTGTGTTAGAAAGACACCTACAAATGGATATTTAAAAAAATTCTATGAAAAAAAATCATATATCTGAGATCAGAAAATCTGAATTCTGAACATTTTTCATGTTTACACCAAGTCACAATTCGGACCAGAAGTGCATTGAAATTCGTGTTTTCCAACCAGCTGTCTTGTAGATCCCTGTTAAAAACTGCATTCAAAGCTTCCAAAAATAGGATAAAACTCAACAAAAAATATAAAATCTTATATCATTGGAATTTTCTCATAATTTCCTTCATTTCATATTTTTACTCCGAGTTCCCAATCTGAGTGCAAGGCCTTCAAAAATGGCATTTTCTGAAACTGCCTCCTCTTGGCTTTACACAGACCTGTCTCCTCTTGTATAAGTGGAAGCACCCCATTTTATAACTTGTTCTGATCCCTTGGCGTAGACCCATGAGGTCAGGGGATCAAATCCCGGCTCCTCTCATTTTTCCGTGGAGTTTGTTAAAGCGGTCAAAGTGGTTAGAGTTTTTTTATTGTTTTTTGAGCCATTTTGCATTTTTAATGGGATTAAATCCCAAATAGGCCGCTTAGCATTTGAAATGGGATTAACATCCCACATTGGATGGATTTGAAGTGGGTAAATCCCACATATGGTGGGATTGATATTTGTTTAAGGCTTTATAAAGCCTTTTCCTGCATGTGAAGTGGTCAAAAGACCACGTGGGCATAACCGCCCCCTCCAACACCGCTTCATCCTCCATCCTTCCACGTGGAAACATAGCAATAGCATTGTTAATTTGGCGGTTAAGAGAACTATGTGGGCTTTGATACTAATGTATAAACATTAATATATAACGGTTTGGCATATATGTGTGGCATTTGGAAAATGGACTTACCAAGTAAATATAATTTCGACCCATGTAATGTGGTATGGAAATAATTAACTCGGTTATTAGTATATATTCCAATTGTCGTCTCCCGATAGGAAAATCGATCGAATTCGATGAGTGGTGGCAAGCCACGTGGTGGCTTGTGGACCCACCACGTTGGCGATAATATCATAGTCCACACAGCGGCCAAGCTCCCCTCCGTAATAAAAGTTGAGCCTCTTGTGTTCCCGTGCACCATTTTTACACTCGTCGAAGACCAGTGATCAAAAACCAGCAAACAACTCCCTTTTGCCTTTTCGCCATGTGTCGCAGTGCGATTGGTCCATTATTGACTAGTTGACTAGAGTTGACTTTCCCGATGGCCGAACTTTGACCAGACATAACTAGAGCTCCCGATGTTCGTTTGTCGCGTTCTTACAGTCGTTGGAAAGTTCTCGAGATGATCTTCAGCACTGACACCATTTAGGGATGTTTAGGGAACTTTTTTTTCAAAAATGATCCCCTGATCATTTGGTAAGAAGAAAACCAACCTCTATGCGGACACATGTGATGTGTAGCACCAAAATCCAACAACCATTCATGATGATGAGAGGAAACATTAAAAACAGATAAAACTTCATCAGTCATACCTTCACTTGTTTCTACTTGATTTGTTTCCTTGTTGACATCTTCCTTCTTTTATGATTCTTTCCTTTTCTAGAAATCCTTCTTAAGATGCCCTCCTTTTCCGCAGGGCCAACACCTTTCCTTACCCTTCCCACCTTATGACTTATATCTAGATGTTCCTCTTGAGTTATGGCATTTTTCTTTATATCTTCCTCTAGCAAACATGGCTTCAGGTGTAGAGTTCTCCCTAGTATATTTTCTTCTCATTTCCTCAGCCAACAATTCTCCCATAATAGAATCATAGTCAAGATCATCAACAATACTAAAACTAATAGAGGTTACTATATGATCCCAAAAATCTGGTAGAGTACATAACAAGGTGATTTCCTTGTCTTCATCCTCAACTTTCACACCAATGCTAGTCAACTAGCATAACAGAGTATTGAAAATATTTAAATGATCAAGAATTTTCATACCTTATTTCATCTGCAATGTATACAACTTCCTCTTCAGGTAAATACGATTTGTTATAGATTTCACCATGTACATACTTTCTAATCTGGTCCATAAGAATGGCGTTGTCTTTTCTCCTGAAATATTGAAAATAAATTCATCTGCTAAACACAGTCGTATTACACTGAGAGATTTTTTATCTAGCTCTTCCCAGTCATCATCATCCATCTCTATAGGTTTCTTTTCCTTTCCATCCAGGGATTTGTGTAGCCCCTGTTGCACCAATACATCATGATTTTTGAGTTTCCACAACTCAAAGTTGTTCTTTTCATTAAAATTCTCCACCTCAAACTTTGAACTCAACACTTTTGCCATTTGATGTAATAACAACACCAAACACATAACAATTACTGCAAATCTGAAAATGACACTCTGATGCCACTTGTTAGGAAACCACAAAGTATGTAGCAATGAATACACATAAATTAGAATAACAAATTAACAGTTTACAAAGATAGAGCAGAATAAAATATACAAAATACCAAACATGCAAGAGATGAACACCATATTTATGTGGTAAAACCCCAACTGAGTGCTTAGGGAAACATCCACGGTGCAAGATATCAAACTTTATTAACTCAAGATGAACAGATTACATGTGACCTTGTTATGAGAACCTTTAGATCTCCACAAAAGCATATACACCCAATTGGTGAAGTACAGTTAGGATTACTCCTCCCAAAAATTGAGTGGAAAAACACCATTAGGATTTTCCTTTCTAAAAATAGAATTCAGTAAAGTTTGGTTGAATTTATCTTTCTAGAAATAAGCGTGGGAGGGCAAGCCTCCACACACCTGTTTCACCTGATTCTTAGACATTTCGTAGAATTTTGACGAAACAGATAAGGGTAATGGGCTAGGAGGAATATTTGTTAAGATATTGGTTGTAGGTTGTTGCACGTGTATGACTTCTAAATCCACAGCTGATCGTGAGAAATTCCTTTATGCTTGGAGGAACTACCTGAAATGGAACACAATACCACCAAATAAAAGTTAAAAAATATATGCAGTGGACTGCCTAGCATGTGCTAGATCCAGGAAGTGTGATACTTCCTAGAAGGCTGTCAATCCACTGTTAAAAACAACTTAATGCAAAAAATAAAGGAAATTCTATTGTAGTTAAAATGATTTAGGTATCTTATTCATCTACGATAAGCGAACTCATTCACAATAGGCTAGGCTATGATTGAATCTGAAGGTCAAGGTCACTATCAGGGTACTAGTATTGGTCAAGGTGAGGTTCTAGGATATTTTGGGTATTTGGTGGAAGTTTTAGGCTTTGTTCTTGGTTTCTGGTCAAACACACAGAGACCGACATCGGTCTAGTATGACCGATGTTGGTTGAGGTTAACCGGCAATGGTTGTGGGTAACAGGCATCAGTATGGTCGAGGTACAAGAAACTCAATAAAAACTTGGTTGGGTGATAGATCTGAGGCTAGATGAAGATGGGAGGGTAATGGCCAGTTTCATATGGATCTAAGGTATGCACAGAAATGATTAAGGTCCAGGTATAGGTAGTGCAAGGGTGTGGATAAAAATATGGTCAAGTTTGCATGGAGGCAGGTAATGGGGAATAGAAATAAAAGTAGAAGCTAATAACATATGTAAAAGGATCTACCAAATGATAAATGGATAATTGCTGGTTTAAAAAACTTACTGTATGTACGAGCTTGATGCCGAGTTGGTAATGGTGGGTGATCAAATGGACTGAACTTGGTGTGGTGTTGGTGCTTCCCCAGATGCTCCCATGAAGGAAAATAGTTGTGTGATTGCTTCAGGTACTGGCTATGGATGTTTTGATGCATATCCTAACACTGGTTCTGCTTGCATGCAGCTCTGGTTTCGTCACTTGTTCTCAAAAGATGTGATTATCTCTCAGAAATTTTCCAACCCCGAAATAAGGTTGTTTTGGGGGTTAAAAGGTAACCAACAGTGGTTCCAGCTTAACCGGCGACAGTTTAGGGTAACCAGCATCGGTTAGGGCGGGATTTCCTAGGTTTACTAAACTAGGTAGATCCCTTTGATTTTTTGGGATCTCGTTTCGTTTACTCCACAGATTATCATGGAATCTTCCTTCTAACATGTGGGAATGTGTTTAGAGGGAATGTAGGCATTGATTTTTAGGGTTTGGTCTTAGTTAGTTATGACAACTTACTAAGAATAGGTCTTAGGGTGAGCTGGCTGGATGAGGTAGATATGTGGGCATTATCCCAATTAGGATACTTAAATAATAAATATGGTGAGGATAATGAGTTAAATTAATTAAATTAATATTATAGTGGGGTGAGGGGGGCCATGGTTGGGTAAGTGTGTTTAAGTTGATTAATTAAAAAGCGGCTAAGGGGAGTGTGACCTGATTTTGGTGTCTACATTTTGCCCCTTTTTGTTGTGTAGCTTGTATTGGTAAGCAACGCTAACAAAAATAAGATGTGGCTGCCCCATGTGTGGGTGAAGGTGATCCCCCTCAAACCAGGAATTGATGAGGTAGAAGGCAGAAGTGGTGAGTGGTTTGATAAAAGGTGAATGTGATGAAGAGGAAGGTGGGTAACAGGGGAAGAAAGCAAAAGGTCTACTTGGGTAATCCAGGTAATGGGTCAGGGTCAAAGGTAGTAACAGTCAAACACACGCACACGTATAAACTGCAGCACACTACAAGGTTGAAGAGCAAGCAAACTCTACTTTTTCTTAGGTCAATAGGTTTATCCAAAAAAGGTTGAGGTGATTTTGGTATCCAAGGTATCAGATATGGTCAAGAAACATGACACATGTCAGGTGCAGGAACGTTTAGGTATGTTCCAGTACACCAAAGGTTAGGTTAGGATAAATGGTCACGGCAAGAGGCAAGATAAGGTCATTAGGTCAATCAACACAAGTAATAGTGTCGTAAGGTTATAGCGAACACATGGGGTCAAATGTCACTAGCGATGGTCCAAGTCCAAATATCTAGGTCACAGCACGGGTAGGGCCGAGGTATGGGTAAAATAAGGAGTCCCTGAATGAGGACGAGGTGAGGGGTGAAAGTGTAAGGTCAAGAAGGTCAAATTGTGTGGCCAAGTGAGGTGAGTGGAGGATAAAAATGGGTTTAGGTCAAAAATTAGGTATAGGCATAGGAAAAAAGGCTAAGTAGGGAAACCGATGATAGTTTAGGGTAATAGGGTGAAATTGTGGGTGATGTGGAAGAGAGGGTGACCAATGCTGGTAAAGAGTGACCAATATCGGTATAGGGTAACCATCCACGATAAGGTAGGGCACATGACCAATGTCGGTTAAGGAAAAACCGTCACTGGTCAGGTCACATAGGTGATAAAAAGAAAAAGTGTCATGTTTTTGGATTCATTTGTCTTTTTTCAAAGTGGAGAAAGTGACAAGAGAGAGAAAGGGAAGAAGAAAATGATAGAGTGCCTCGAAGAGTTAAGTTGGCTAGCCACATAGGTAGTGAGTGTGGATTGATAGGTGGGGCCACTAGATCAAGGAGAGAGAATTGATTGGTTTGAGATCTGGTGGGTAGATGGTGATGGCAGAGGTAGGAGAGGGATCGGTGCATTGTTGCAGTGGCTTGAGGTGCCACCACGATGACGGCAGTGGGATGAGGTAAGAGCGAAAGCCTATTGTTGTTTGTTTGGTTAAATTAGGAAGAATTTTGGGAGAGAGGAAATGGTGTTTGGGTGGGAAATTTAAATTTGAATTTGGATTGAAAATTGATGAAATGGAAAGGGGGAGGGTAGAAGATAGGTAAAGGAGGGGTGGGAAGTGATGTGAGGCATTTGGAGGAGGAATGGGTGGGTAGAACGAGGAGTGTGGAGAGAAAGGGGGTTTGGGGTCACGGTAGTCACCATGATAGTGACTGACGTTGGTTCCACAATGGCCG
Organism: Taxus chinensis; assembly: GCA_019776745.2. NCBI lineage: Eukaryota > Viridiplantae > Streptophyta > Pinopsida > Cupressales > Taxaceae > Taxus > Taxus chinensis. The sequence continues at coordinate 922,000,754 of CM034147.1, read as the reverse complement.
ATGTCGGTGGGTGCAGACCGGTATTGGTCACAAGGGAGGTGGTCGATGCTGGTTGTAGTGAGATTGTGGTCGGTCAAGGTTAGACCGGGGTCGGTCAATGTTGACCGGCACCGGTCCATACGGGGATAAATAAGGTAAGTTTAGTGGGTAGGGAGAGATAGGCAAGGGTAAAGGTAGATAGGGAAAGGTATGGATAGATAGGTAAGGTTGCGATGCAAGGATATGGGTGAAGGTCAGTAGGTTAGATCGGAAGGTGAGGTTAAAGAGAAAGGTAAAAAGGTGAAGGTTTGGGGTATGGGTAGATAGGTTCGGTAGAATTTGGGGTCAAAGGTAATGATAAAAGTTGTAGATGTGGGTAAGTTTTTAATAATGTGATAATTTTGTTGGATACAGGCGAGAGATCAGTTACGTATGAGAGATAGGGTACCACCGTTACTTTTGGAGGTATGAGGAAGCATGATGTGTGAGGAGTGGCATCATGTGGCAGAGGTGGGCCTGATTAGGGTTAGACGCTACTGGAATGTAGTTTGAGAGGCGAGTTTGATGGTTTCCCTCATCGACAAATGGGACTCGGTGACCAATACCTTCCATCTATCGATGGGTGAGCTCACGATCACCCTGGAGGATGTCTACAAGATCTTGTGGCTGTTGATATTAGGGAGGCAGGTGTACTCAATCTTTTCAAAGACATTTGAGGAGTTATTGGCACCAATATTTGGTGAGGGTGTGGCAGATTCTTGGTTCCATAACGCGAGTATGAGCTATGGAGCGATGTACAGAGTCCACCCCAAGGATATGAGGGTGGTTGTATTGTTGATAGAGGTAGTGTATTGTTTTACACTGCCAGATGTGGAGGGTGGATGGTTCCCGCGGTCATTGATGGGGGTGTTGCATGACATGATGATAAACAGGACATGGTTTACATGGGCACCTACACTTTTAGTGCAGGTATACAGGGATTTGTGGGCATATGGGAGGCTACGGCAGCTCATCCTATGTTGTACTTTTCTACTACATTATTGGGCCTACGAGCACATTGTGTGTGTGTGGCAAGTTGGGATGCCCCGAGGAGACACGTTTGAGGGGAGGTTGCTGTGGGTTAGGTATAAGGCAGTGGGTACCAGCTATGGGAGAGTGTGGAGGCATGAGAGCTACGCATGATGTAGCTTATTATAGGTGACTATTGGAGGGGTTGTCTAGGGTGGACATCATTTGGAGGCCATATGTGGGCTTCCCGTCATACAGGGGGATGGTGGTAGAGCTGGATGGGTTTCAGATCTACAAGTGGATAGAGGGGCAGTGAGTAGGAGAACACGAGCTGATACCTATAGAGTGGGTTAGGTGACAGTTCGAGTTGTGTTAGGATGTACTGTTGCCCTTCCCTCAGTACAAGAGAGACGATGTGGAGAGGATGATGTCCCCACCTCGACCTATAGTGCTGATCGAGCAAGAGGATCAGCCAATCGACGCGCAGATAGATGATGTTGAGGTAGCAAACGGCTATAGACAATGGTGGGTGGCACAGTTGAGAGTAATACCACCGAGGCCAGGGCAACTAGATCTAGCCACCATCACTGTTTAGAGAGACTCCCTCCAGGGTCAGGTGACGACCCTAGTGACCCAGTTGGGGATCATGCAGGGGCAGCTGATAGGTACAGAGACACATGTTGTCACATTACAGGCACAGGTGGCCACACTATAGGCACAGGCAGGACAGGGACAGGTATCCGCCCAAGGTGGAGATGGAGAGGGTGGAAATGGAGAGGAGGGTGAGGGGGATGGGCTGTAGGTAGCCACCCTACAGGCGCAGGTGATAGATTTATAGGGCTATTTGGCCACGGCGCAAGGACATGTTACGGGCTTACAGGGTCAGCTGATAGCAGCATAGGCACAAATAGCGGCCCTTCAGGCCTAGATATAGGTGCAGGGTCCTAGACTGGTGGCACCATCACATTTTCAAGGATAGGGTCCCATTATATAGGCAGGGGCAGGATAGGGGCATAGGCCGATGACACCCCCCGCGGACAGTACCTACAGTCCTTTTGAGAGACGCCTTGGGTGAGGCGCGGTATTATCATGATCACCTACTGCAGACCAGGATTTATGTTCACTCATATGTAGAGTATAGATCCCAATAGACCTCGAGTGAGAGGAGGAGCACCTACACTCAAAGTGAGGAGAGCACAGGGGGGCGGCAAGCCCATGGACAGGATCATGGTGAGGTGACCAGTGCACGGAGGCCAACTTCGGATCCAGGGCCTTCAGGGGCTAGGCCACAACCATTATTGTTAGCGGGACACCACAGAGGGGCCGAGGAGGAGATAGGTGAGATAGAGATGATGGATACCCATCAGAGAATTGCCTGATAGCCATGTGCTCTGGCATTTTGTAGATATTTATATTTTTGATATATACTGGCCCGCATGCTGAAGATAGTGAGGATGTACATGAGAGTTTTTTTATTTTTTGAGCTTTTGATGATGATACCAGCCTACTTGTCGAAGATATTTCGTATTGTTTTATTATATATGATATCATCCTGCGTGCCGATGACATTTTATATTGGGTATCAACCTGCATGCTAATGATTTTGAGAGATGTACATGATTGGATATCCGTGTATATTGTATAGAGACACACATATTTGTTTATATGATAAGATGGATGTGATTCTGATGATTTGTTGGTGTTTTATGAGAATTTTAATTTTGTCGTAATATGGACGGAAACTAGGTTAGTGATGCATGATGGAGTCAGGTTGGTTTAGGCATAGATTGAGTCGGGTCATAGGTATGGATCAATTCAGGTAATAGGTATGATGGAGTCATGTTAGTTTAGGCATGGATCGAGTTAGGTCATAGGCATGGATCGAACTAGATTTGTGGTTTTAGGCATGGTTGAGTTAGGTCATAGGCATGGATCGAGTTATGTCTTAGGCATGGAAGAGTTAGGTTTGTGGTCTAGGGATGGTTAGGTTTTTAGGCATGGCTGAGTTTAAATTGGTTGAAGTTTTGATTCATTAATTTGTGCAATAAATGATTATATTGGTCATGTTTAAGATGTTTTATAATATATGGATGATGATGGTAGAGAAATGGTAGTCATAATAAATGTATGTTGTGATGATGATAAAAATGTTAAGTAACTTGTTGTTTGTTTGGTTGAATTTCCAATTTTTGATATAAAAAGGAAACTAAGTAGGCTAGAATGTGATTTAGGAAGATGAGAGATGAATTGGTTAGGGTAGAGAGTGGTCGAGCTAACCTCCAAAGGCCCCATGCCCTTGGAGTGCTGCCTACATATTCTCGGCGAAAAGGGACCTCAGGCCGATGTAGTTCTCCCATAAGCTAGGGAAGAATATGAGGAGGTATGAAAATGAGTTGGTAGGTTTTAGGCATGATTCGGGTTTAGGTTTGTTAGGTGTGGGTGAGTTGTGGGCAACTTGGTATAGGTGATTTCGATTGTGGACAAAGAATATTACCTAAAGGGAAGCGTCGAAGACCAAGTCCTGTATAAGGTAATCAATACGTAATAAATAAAGTTAAAATATAAAAGGTGACAAGAAAGCCACCTGATTGGTGAGGATCATAACTGGTGGACCATAGCGTAGGTAGGCTAGTGAACATTAGACCCTATAGAATTTGCATGAGTGAGTATCCTAAAGGTGAGTAATAGTCACATGATCACCAAATGTCACAGTTTCAAGAGGTCCCTTGAGGCAGTAGGAAATGGGAGTGTGAATGGTGAAAGGGATGAAAGGTGGTGTAAGTTTTATATAATACGAGGTAGCATGCTCTTTGGGCAAGAGATCCATGGTCACAATGGGAAAGTCCATTAATAAAAGGATTTCTATTTTGACTGATATGTGAGATAGATTGATCGATGCGGGAAGTCTATATGGGATGAGGAAATTAACTCCTTGAGGTCTTCATGAAGCTGATCAATGCGGGAAGCTTCAAATTTTCTCTCTTTTTTTTAAGAGCTTTACATAGTTGTCCTTCGAGGGAGCAGTCTATTTACAGTAGCAATTGTAGAGAGGAAGATGTCCTTTTGAGGGAGTCATCTTTTTATTGGAAGTTTGACTCAAGGAGTTTGATCCCATGTGAGGGCTTTGAAGCCATGGACAAGACCAAGGTGAAGAATAAGATTCTTGTTTAGAAATCAGGGTGAAATGACCATGGGATCTCATCTAAAAGCAGAGAAAAAGTATCCATGATAATCATGCTATATGCAGTGCCATGGTACACATATTCAAGAGAAGATAACAAATGACGGGTATGCACATGATTCTTGTTTATTCATTGGTGATGGAATAGGAAGTGGAGAGAGCTCAAGGGATGAGCATGGAAAGAGGCAAAAAGTGAGGTAGGACTAAAATTCAATAGTAGAACAGTCAAAGATGCAAGGCATTAAGGGGCTCAGGTTCGGGTTTACCATCAAGTGAAGATAAACGATAAGCACCTGATCCTTAAGTATGGATCACGATGTATGGTCCAAGCCAATTAGGAGAAAATTTATCCCATTTCCTTTTTTCTACTTTGGTTACATGTTGATTTTCTTTCAGGACAAGGTCACTGACTTGGAAGGTTCATTCATGGACACATTTTTCATAGGCACGTTTGATACGTTTTTGGTAAACTTGAAGGTGGTCAAGAGCGTTAAGATGACATTCATCTAATAACTCAAGTTGTGCTAAATGATCCTGACAAAATTCATCATCATTGAGCATGTCATGAAGAGAAATGCGGAGTGAGGGAATCTGGACTTCGAGAGGTAGAACAACCTCTATACCGTAGACCAAAGAAAAAGGTGTAGTAGCAGTGGGAGTGCAAATACTAGTGAGGTATGCCCATAGAGTGAAAGGAATGTGTGTATGCCAGTCCTTTCCAGTATCATTAACCACTTTCATGAGAATTTTGTTCAGGGTTTTGTTAGTGGATTCGGCTTGGCCATTGGTCTGTGGGTAATAAGGTGACGAGAAACTTAGCTGAATGCCAAAGGCATCGCAAAGTTTTTGCAATGTTTTATTTTTGAATTGTTTTCCGTTATCCGTAATGAGGTGATGAGGAACACCAAAGAAATAAATGATGCGATGATTAATGAACTCACATATTTTCTCGGCTTTTGTGGAGATGAGGGGTATGGCTTCAACCCATTTTGTGTAGTATTTGGTAGCGGTGATGATCCATTTCTGGCGTTGGGAAGAATGGGGATTGACCTCTTTGACAAGATCCAAACCCCATTGAAAGAAGGGCCAAAGGTCACGGGTGACCTGTAAGGCACGACTGGGTGTATGATGAAGGTTGACATGTTGTTGGAATTTTATGCAATGTTTGACATAGTCACAACAATCATGGTTGAGGGTTGGCCAGTAATAGCCCAGGTGAAGAATACGCTTAGCAATAGCAAGGCCACTGAAGTGACCTCCACATATGCCGTCATGAACTTCCTCAATGGTATAAGGTATTTTAGAACTCATGAGGCATCGTAAGAGAATACCATCAAAGCCACGTTTATAGAGAAGGCCCCCATGATGACGTAACGAGAGACCTTTTTAAGGAAGGCACATTGTCCATTACAAGTGAGATCAGGGGGTAAGACGAAGAGAGAAAGATAGTCTGAATATTGTTTATACCAAAGGTCACTCGGGTCAGGGGTAGTGGTTTTGATAGAGTAAACGTTGGGAGGTAAATAAGAGGGTGATTGGAGTCTTTATACGGTGAAAAATATTTTAGAATTGGCAGGTAAAGCGGGGATTTGAGAGGCCAGGCAGGCCATGGTGTCTGTAAATTTATTAGTTGAACATGGTACAGTTTGAAGGACGTAGCGGTCAAAGGTGGTAAAAAGTATATCTACATAATGTTTATACTGTTGAAGTGTCTCGTTACAACATTGATATACACCATTGACTTGGTTTATGACCAATTCAGAGTCACCAAAGATATTGATCGACTTAACATCTAAGGCGTAGGCAGCTTGGAGACCTAATACGAGTGCTTCGTATTCAACAATATTGTTGGTGCAATCAAAATTGAGTTTGAAAGACAAAGGCATGGGTTCACTATTAAGCAAAATGAGGATAACTCCTACCCCACCCCCACATTGACACTTGGAACCATCAAAGAAGAGTGTCATTTGGTAAGCGGGTTCGTCTAGGGAAAGGGTGGCAATTGACTCATCTAGAAAGTTAAAATTAGAGGGTTGATCCCCAAAAATAGGTGTGTCGGCCAATTGGTCAGTGATAGCTTGGCTCTTAATGGAATTTTGATGGATAAATTTGAGATCAAGGTCAGCCAAAAGCATAAGCCAGTGTGCAGCACACTGATTTTGATAAGGTTTGGCATACATGAAGTGTAAAGGGTCGGTGTTGGTCACAACATAGGTTTTGTGGTTTAGTAGGTAATGGCAGAGTTTTGTGGCAATGAAAACTAAGGCTAAGAAAAAAAATTTAGGATGGGTGTATCAGGTTTTGTAATCCAAAAGAGTACGGCGTATGTAATAAACCACCTGCTCCTTGTGTTGTTCATCATGATGAGCAAGCATGGCCCCTAAGGAATGATCAGTAGCTGAGATGTATAAGTAGAAGGGTTGATCGTCTTTAGGTGGAATGAGTACGGGTGGTTGGAGAAGGTATTTTTTTAGGGCCTCAAAATATTTGTGGTAGTCATCATCCCATTTAAAGGAGACATCCTTCTTGAGAAGATGATGAAATGGTTGACACTGATCAGATAATTACGAAATGAAATGACGAATAGACTGTATTTTACCTTGCAGGCTACGAAGTTGCCTAAGGTTAGTGGGTGGAGGAATTTCTAGAATGACCTTGACTTTAGCAGGGTCAACTTCTATACCACGTAGGGAAATGATAAATCCTAAGTGTTTTCCTGAGAGGACCTTGAAGACACACTTCTTGGGCTGAAGGCGAACGTAATATTTAATGAGGCGGTCAAAAACAATTTTGAGGACGACAAGGTGTTTGGAGCGGCATTTAGATTTGGTCAAGAGATCATCCACGTAATCTTCCGATATGCAATGCATGATGTCATGAAGATGTAAGTCCATAGCACTGTTGATATGTTGGCACCAGCATTTTTAAGGCCAAAAAGTCATGACTTGGTAGCAAAAGGTCCCCCAAGGAGTGTTGAATGAGGGTCTTGTGTTGATCTTATGGGGCAAGTAAATATTTGGTTATAACCTGAGAAGACCATCCACGAGTGATAGCATCTCGTGACCAGTGGTAAGGTCAACTAGTTGGTCAATAACTGGGTAGAGGGAAAGTCATCTTTTAGGAAGGCTGAGGTTTAGGTCATGGAAGTCCATACAAATGCGGAGTCCCCCTGTCGCTTTAGTGGCAAAGACAATGTTAGAAATCCAACAAGGAATAATCAATGGGTAATATGAAGGAAATAGAAAGAAGGTGCTGAAGGCTCTTCGTTGATGAGAAGGGAAATGCGAGGGGTGCATTTTCCTCATCTTTTGTTTGATGGGTTTGGTATCGGGAATGGTTATGATATTTTGGACCACTATGGTGGGGTCAATACCGGGTATGTCTATGTAAAACCAAGTGAAAGCGTGGTTATGATCCTTGAGAAAAGAAATGATGGCTTCCTGTTCAGTACAACATCTAAAGATTGACCTAATCTTTAGGATGTGCGGGTTGTCCTGAGTATGAATGTTGATCTCGATAATCGGTTCATTTAACATGATTTGCATCTCAGAGGGTAACAAATGATGAATATACGATTCTTCTACACCAAGGTAGGTGAGTATAGATTCATCATCATAACATTGAAGGATGTTAATTGAAAGGTGTATCGTCATAGATCATTTAAGGATACAGGAAGGGAAGAGAAGGAAGGGAGCCTCACCCTCACGTTGATAAGTCAAAGGCCCAAAGGAAATGGTGTTTATGAAAAAAAAAATTTGGAGGGATGGATTCAGGATCCATCGACTCCATGTCAGCGAAGGTGGTGATGAAGGTGGGAGCGGGTGAAGAAGGTGGAGAAGGGTTGATGTCCTCGATGGGTTCAATGCGATCTTGTCTTGGTAGGTGGTTCAAGAAATATGCCAATACCACTACGGTCGTTATGTTTGTGGGTGGTACATGTAATAATAGTTTTTTGGCCTTTCTTGTAAAATCCAAAACCAAAGCCCTTCCACGCACATCGATGCAGGAAGGTGTAGGCAAAATGGTGATTGGTGAGAGACTAGAAGTCAGTGGAAAAATGGGTAGGTTTTGTGACGGTGGTTTGGGTGTGTAAGTGGTAGTATCAAGTCCCCCATAGGTGAGACTGGTACGAAGATAGAGGAGGACCATAAAGGAGGCAGCTCTCCTATGCGGTGATCATAATGAGGATGTTGATGAAGACTTCCATACTCTTGTGGAGTAAGGAATGTGTTAACACCATATAGGTGGTACTCCCCTAGGGTGAGGCGTTGAAAAATGCCTTCTAAGGGATCAGTGGTTGGTATGTGGGTAGCTAGAAATAGATTATGTGTCATGGAGGTTGATGCGGAGGGTGGCAGCTAACAAATTGGAAGAGTTGATGGGTTAGTTGTGGAGGTTATGGCAGTCGGTAGGAGTAGAAGAGGCATGTGTCGTGGAAGGTGGCAACTGATATTGGTAAGCGGAGGCATAGACGAAGCGGGTAGTGGTCATAGAGGTAGATGCACTTTAATGGATATAAGAACATCATTAGGATCAGTAGAGCATGTTGCATGTTTTGAAAGGTAATGGATCAGTTGGGATAGTGTAGGTGTGCCCTTCGTGCTCAAACTTTACACAACAATAAAAAGTGGAAGGGACATGAAACCCATGACAAGAATCTAGGGTTTTCCAAGCTACAAGTTATATTGATAATTCCCCCTCCAAGACATAGAATAACTATGGAACAGTGTAGGGGCCCACGCAAATGTAGAGGATGATGGTGCCTGGTGTAGAGGTGATAGCGTCATTGAATGAATGCAACATAAGAGGATGTTTATGCATGTAATTATTAGGTATGCACATTTGAGCAAATGCATGGGATGAAATGATGTTAATGCTAGTGCCCCCATCAATCATCACCCGTCGTACACCCATATGTCATCGATGTGGACATAGAGGAAGAGAGCTAGGATCTGAGTTCATCATTTTGGTGTGGTGTGATCTCCTCCTCTGAGAAGCTAAGGGAGGCAACTTGGTGAATAGGGTGGAGGTAAAGATGAAGGTGGTAATTTAGTAAGTGAAGCTACATGATGAGGCATGATGATGGAGGCTATGGGTGTAGCGTCATTAGGAAAAACCTACAATAGAATGAAGGAACCTCCATGAGAGCCTAGATGATGGGATTCTGAGGTCTTGAATGAGGCCATATAGAGGAAATTTTTAGGTGAGACTGGTGTAATTGTTTGAGCATGGTGCGATGGGTGACCCCATTAGAAATAGGGTATGTGGGGCCGCGGATAGTAATCTTAGGTGTATGGGTGTAGATGGTATGTTGGGTATAGGGATTGGTTGATTGAGTCAGTTTCCTTTTCCTTGCCTTTATCTTTCTGAGCACACGGGGTAGTGACGTGTATCATGTTGATCTTAGGTGGGGAGTTAGGAAAATGGAGAAGGTGTAGCCATGAGTGGTATAACGACATGATGGGCAAAAATCCTACTTGAGGAGAAGGAACCTCATGAGGTGAGCTGGGCGCAACGAACATTTGGGTGGTGGGTTGGCAAGTTCTCTGATGTGAACCATGTTAATTTTGAATCTTGTAGGGTGGTTCTAGGAGCCATGGGGGTGGAGGTCATGGTTGTTGAGTAGGTAATGAGGGAAGAACTATGTGAATGGGTATCGGTGAAGTAGGGGTCCTCATCTAGAAGGTCATCGTCATCAAAGTTTGGCTTCCAGGAGGACACAACTAGATAAGGACGCTTTTGAAGGCCTTACAGTTCTCCACATCGTGCCCTGACACACATGATGGTAGGCACAAATTTTGGTGTGGTCAAACCCCTTTAGTTTGGGTTTGAGAAGGTCATAAGGTCTGAGCAGGTGGTAATGTAATGACAGAAGTTTCAAGGAGGTTAGTTAATATTTTGGCATAGGATCCCTACTAGTGGGTCGCAATGTGAAGTGAAAGTGGGTTTGGGTGTAGGTGTAGTTGAATTGTATGAGGAAGGGTCCTTGCCATGAGGGGGAGTAGGTCGAGCTATGGTTTTAGGGGTGCTAGGTGCTGGTCGTGGATATTAGGTGTCAATCATGTTTGCTTGGGGTAGGGGTATGGTAGATGAAGGGACAGGAGAGTGTGTGCAGTTGTTTTGACTACCTTATTGGAGGGGGTAGAAGATTTTTATTCTTTAGGTTGCACCTTCCTGGGTAAAGGTGATATAGGAGTACAAGTGATCTAGAATGAAAAGGTGGAAGGGGGAAGAGGGTGATGTTATCCATGGGGATAACAGAGGTGCTATGTGAAGGTAGATGACACGTGGGTTGATGAAGGGGGTGTGAGAGACAAGAGAATGAAGTGTAGTGGGTAATGATGAATTTGCTGAGGGTATTGGAGGTATGGGTGGTAGAGATACTGCAAGTGCAAGGCGTAAGTCTTGTCGGGCGCATGGGTACATTGGAGGTTTGTGAGGAAGGAATGGGCTGTTATGTTTTTGGTTTGATGAATAGGTGGTAGATTTCTTAACCGTGTTGGAGGGTTAAGTTCCTAAGACGGACAAGAGTGGTGACAGGTGACGAAGGTGTGATTGAAACAACAAGGAGTATGAGATTCTATGGGTATTGGTTCTTCTGTTTGGGTGCTGGAGTAGGTGTGATGTTGACCCTTAGAGGATGTAGCTAAATCCAGTTTGATAGGTGGATGAGTAAGGCTGGTGGCTGGGGTGACCCCTAAAGTTGTAATAGGTTTAGGTCGAGGAAGATGTTGTAGGTGTGGGTTTGGGTTTAGATGTAATGTTGAGTTATGGGTAAGGGTGTGATGTTGAGCTATGAGTGGGTGTCATGGAACAATTTGTGATAGAGGTGGTTGTGTTTGTTTCAATTGATTGAAATATTTTTGGGTAGATAGTGGAGGTATCAGCAAGTGACATCTGCATTTGTGTTGAAACAGGAAGCAGAAGATGTCCCCACAAGTAAGGCTCTGTCCACATAATCTAGGTGATCGCCCAAGCATGTGAGAATGACACATCTGTAGGCTGAGGTTGATGAGGACCGAATGGATATTCCTGTAAAATGTGTCTTAGAGTAGGGAGAATTAGCTAGTTTTTGATTTTGTGGGTAAGAGATCCGAAAGTAGGTCTGCAAGATCTTAGGATAGCTGATGGAGAATAATCACCTAGAGGAAAAGGTATCTCTACTGGATCCTGTGATAGGTGGAGGAGATGATGGGTGCTCCTCTTATAGGTGGAGGAGATGATGGGTACTCCTCTGTGGGTGGAAGGAGGTAGATGAAGTATCCTCCATGGAGTTGAAGAAGTATTGTGGGTGATCAGTTCTCTAGGTGGAGAAGCCAAGGGTGAAATGGTCTCGATGTTAATGCAAAAGGCTCCTCCATAGGTGAGGAAAGAGGTGAAAGGTGTTCCTCTATGGGTGGAGGAATAGGTGAGGTATGTTTTAAGTGCACAAGGATGATTTTAGGCTAGAATCTCCTCTGATGGAAGGAATATGGGGTAATTGGGAAGCAACATCGGGTGCATCACTAAAAATAGCATGGACCTCACGGGGTATGGGTATCATGTGTTGAGGCCTCACCAGTTTGATCAGAATGAAGGGGCATGATTAGGAAATGGTTTCTTGAAAATGTGTAGGTTTTGGTTGGCAGGTGTGTTAGGATTATCCATGGTTAACTGGAATTCTCTCGATCATTTCTTGGACACTGTTTTTGAAAGTGATGTAATTTCCGTCACTATGACCCTTTACGTCGATGATAGTTGTACAGAAGTCATGTCTCTTTATACCATGCACGGGTGTGGGACGAGTAGGATCAAAACCAGCATGTGGTTTTATAGGTGGAAGGGTGATGGTCCCAGCTTTGATAAGCTTTTCTAAGACAAAAGAGTAAGGCTCCCCAATTGGGGAGTATTTCTGTTGTTCTCTTCTGAATTGAAAAATCTGAGATGGGTGAGAGACTAGATGAGGGGGTAGCCTGATTTGATGGATGAGCTGGGCCAGACCTTGAGTACCACTACATTAGCAGTTCCCTTATCTTTTGAATAATTTTTCTGTGGTTTGGAAGAAGAAGAGGTATCATTTAACTTGAATGCCAAGATTCTTTATTACGTAATTAGGATTTTCTTCTATTTAATGGCGCGAATCTCTAACTTTCATGCCATGGTGAATGCTTCATCGAATGTTCAGAAGGTCTGGACCTGCAAGGGTTTGCGAGATAAATATGCCTAGCACAACCCCACGTGAAGAAGCTCAATGATTTTTGTTTGCTGGTAGTTGGAAGGTGAGTTGATTGATCAGGCTACGCTAACGAGCAAGTGACAAAATCTTGTGATAGATTCATCCTCATACTGAGGCGTGGAGTATAGGTCGGTCATGGTAACCTTCTTGATGATATTGATGGATAAGTGATCTAAGAAGGCTTGGGCTACCTGATTGAATGAGAATATATAGTTTCTAGGTAACCCACTATACCAATCTAATGCAGGTATAGTCAGAGACATGGGAAAGGTTCTTGGGAGAAAAGCATCATCATGAGTGATTAGGTAGCACCCGTGTTTGAACATACCTCAAAATGTCTGTTATGGGTCTTCTTAGCTATTGAAGCGGTTGAATTTAGGAATCTCCCAATGTACGGGGTATGGACAAATAGGAATGGATGGGTGGATGGGCTTCGTTGCAAATTTCATCATAGGTGAGAGTGTTGTGGGATCTAGAAACCGATGCCTCTAATGTCTGCATCTTGTCCAACATCAATTTGATTAGGTCGTTGGTAGGTTGCGATGGATTGGGTGCCTCCTGTATTGCACGAGAGTGGTTGGTTTTGGGCATATAATGGGGGTGGCACTCCAATGTATGGTGCTTCCGTGTAGGCATATTGAGAAGGAGGGTAGTCAAATAGGGGGGTACGTACCTAGAGTGAATAATATATGAAACATGAGGCTACTAATAGTATGTATATGGAGGTGGAAGGGTCATGGTAACCCTAGTGGAAATGTGTTGGTTTGAAAGATCTGTCAAATTAGGCAGGATGACATGGGGAAAACAGATAAGGGTCACTGACACTGTGGGTGGTAGTGTAGCTATAGGCCCTCTTTGCGAGACAACAGGCGAGGATGAACTGGTGTTATTGCTGGTTGGCTAAGGTCATAGTAGGAATCTGGTGGGGTGCAATCTATATGGTATTCGCGACAGTCATAGTGACTTTGGGATCCTAGCTAAAAAACAACTAGGGTTAGAGGTAGATGTGGGAAGCTATGAAGCCAGAAATGGGGCTGACGCAGGAGTGGAAGCGAGAGTCGGAGGGATAGGTATGGGCATGCCCGTATAGGAAGAAAAGAAATGAATCTCCAGCAGATGAGTGGGAAAGGTAAAATTACAAGGCAATAGGTATTTATGCTTTAGGAGGCATGTGTACTTCTCGTAAATAGAGCCAATACTGATAGGTTGCATAGGATCCATAGGTGATAAAAGAGAATACGGCAATGAACTAGGTGGGAGTGGTTGAAACTGGCATGGAATAAGAGGGTGAATGCTTGTCAACGCGTTAGTACCATAAAAACATAGTATCTAATGTGGTAAGAAAGATTTCTATAAATGACACAGAAATACAACACATATATTGAGCACAATAGTCAGTGGTAGGTGAATATGGGGTTAATATTTCTAGCTGTTACAAGGATAGCAATCTAATCGATGCCAGTTAGGTTAAACCGACACTGGCCAGTCACAGGTAACCGCTATCGGTCATTGTGTCAAGTGGACAGCTGGTCAAAAATAAGGTATAAGGCCAAATTTTCCAGGAATACAAAAATGTTGATGGGACTTACAAGTATTTAAAGGATAGGATAAGAGAGAAAGAAGGACTCTAAACAACTAAAGAAGGTGAATAGGTGTCACTATTGGGTAGGTCAACCAAAAGAATAGTCTACCTACATTGGTTGGGGTGAAACTGATGACTGGTTAGAGGGTAACCAACGTTGGTCATTGGACTGGCAACGGTTACTATGAAATTGCTACAATGATGATGACAGTGTGGTCATGTGTTAAAATTTGATGCGGAATCAAACCCATACTTATGAGAATGATGAGAATATGGTTCAGGCACACTCAGATGAAGTTGAAATACACCAACTATGCATGAGGAGCGTGCAAGAGGAAATAAGAAAAATGAATAACGTGACCTCTCACCTCAAAATCCAAGCTTTGCTTAAACACTAAGAAAAATATGATCCTAATAGTGCTTCTGATATTATGTTTGTTTAGGCTTATGTGATTTAAGGACTGAGCTCATGTACTATCCAATAGAACTTTTGCTGAGGATGGATTTCTATGAAAAAAGAGATCTACAAGGAGAGGTTTCAGGTATGTTATGATGGGGGTAGACCATCCTCTGAAATGGGGTACTGCACAGAGATAATCAGCGGTGGTGCACACTGTGTTCTGATTGTGTGAGTCACCTACAGCTTGTTCAGGGTGAGCCCGGTGTTTAAAATCTTTGCATGCATCAATTTTTTGATGTTTGGATAAGACTCAATGAAATCGCAGCAAGCCAAAGGAAGTGCTTATCTATGATTGATTCTTCGGTCATCAACTGGGAATGACTTCCATCATATAGGTTGCCCTCAACCTTGATGTGACTATAGCCTTGAAGAAAAGCTAGCATGTAATCGTCAATGCTTCCTTAAACCCAAGGTGAAATGTTTCACTCAATGACATCAAAAAGATGAACATTTTTGTAATTTTCTGCTTGTTGATGTCGAAATCACAGCACCCCTGGGACTCTGCAACTCGATGGGTTGAGAATCTCAGTGCGATTGCACAACATGGAGCTTTTCCCAAGTGTGGGACCTTGCGAAATCAGAAAAGCTCTCCGGATGAAGGCCGGTTCCTATTCCTCTGTTCAGATGCACAAGTATAAAATGCAAAGGGTCTACTAAAAACCTAATCTAACTTGCCAAGGAGACAGGGAGAGAAAAATGCATAAAAAACAAACCTAAGCTAAGGAGGTGATGCACCGAGGAATGAAGAACATATGTTTTGCCAATGTAAACACAGACCATCAGAAATGCAATGCAAAATCATGCACAGATAAACATATTCACAGTGAAAGATCAGGAGGATGCAAAATGAAACACATAGAGGGTTGAGAAACATCCACAGTCATGCATTTATTTGCTCTGAAGGTTGATACAATACACTGCAAAAAATGCCCAGAGGCAAAGATACATTACAGTTTCAAATGGGAGGTTTGAACTCCACAAGTTCACCTGCCAAAGAGAAGAAGGGAGGGGCACAAAACAAAAATGTCCAACCTTTAGAAAGAAGCCCCTCCTTACAATTTATAGGAAGAATGAGAGAGAGAAGAGAGAGAAAGTCCAAATCTACCCCAACCACCTCAGGTTGTATTTAATTCATCTCATTATGGTGGTAGGTGAGGACCATATCGAACCCCAAAAGTGGCAAACTGTATTTTACATTTTTAAGAACTTGTTCCCACCCAATTAAAGATATCCAGTTGTAGTTAGGTAGAGGACGCTCGTAGGCTTTCCGAAAAGTCCAACCTTGTGTGAATCGGAGCTCCCAGTCAAAAGTTATGGCCATCTGAATATCTGGGTCAGGGTCTGCTTCCTGTCAGCGCTCAGAATGTTGCGCCTCCTGAAGGTGCGCCTTGGCGCATCCATATGCATGTTGTCAATCCTTTTCATGCACCAAAGGCACAAATATGTTTGTGTCAACAACCCTTTTTGTGCGCCAAAGGTGCATTCATTTGCATGTCAACACTCTTTTCTGTGCGCCAAAGGCGCAAATATGTTTGTGTCGACACATGTTTACGTGCGCCCATTCTGTGCACCTTGGGCACACGCAACTTTTGTCGACACTCTGTGTCATGCACCCATTCTGTGCGCCAAGGGCGCACCTATTTCCCTATGTCGACATCTTGTCGTGCGCCCATTCTGTGCGCCTTGGGCGCGCCATTTCCTCTGTCGACACTCTGTGTCGACATCCTCTTATGTGCGCCAAGGCGCAACTTTTCCCCTGTTGACACTCATTGTTATGCGCCATTTCTGTGCGCCAAGGGCGCATCCTTTACATTGTCGACATCCATTTCTGTGCACCACTTTCCTGCACCTTGGGTGCATACATTCTCATGTTGACACTCATTGTTATGCGCCATTCTGTGCGCCTTGGTCATGTCCAGGCATTTGAGCTTCTTTGATTTCTCCATTCTCCTGCTTGTCTATATCTACCCGGGGGGAAGATATATACAACAATTTGGTGACTCAACGGGATCACCTGCCTGCTAGGTAGAAGATCAGTGGCCCTTTTAGAAATCCATTGGGCATGGAGTCATAAGCAATACTTGAAACCAACTGATCTCTGATCCCGAGCCTGAAACCGCAACTCCTTCTCCGACAGCACTTTGAACTGTAGAAACAACCTGAGAGCAACGAAACCTGTGCCAAAGCACTTAGGGAAACTGAAACCTAACTACAACAAGACAATGTGCAAACGCACTTAGAGGAATTGAAATCTAAGCTAATATTTACAAGGGTAGAAATTTTCTCTTTTCAGTAGCAATGTTTAAGATAGATTCTGTTGACCGGAATCGAAAGTTCTTCTCCGTCCAATGTAGATAATTGGAAGGCATTACTACTCTTGCACCCCGTGACCATGTAGGGGCCACTCCAAATGGCATCAAACTTGGAATGCTTTCCTGGTCTTGCCCGATCTGCATCCCATTTTAGAACTAGATCCCCTTCCTGGAAGGTCCTTGCTCTTGCCTTCTTATCAAACCATCTTTTTACTAAGGCCTGATCCTTTTCGATCGTCTGAACTGCATGTTCTCTAATTTCTTCCAATTCCATCAACTCTGCATACCTAGCCTCCATTGGTTCGAACTCAGCTAACTCCAACTGCCTCATGAACTCCAATGCAGGCAGTTCTAATGATATGGGCAATACTGCCTCCTTCCCATAGACCAGCTTGTAGGGAGAATTCCCTGTAGACCTCTTTGGTGTTATTCTGTCAGCCCATAACGCTGATTTTAGCTTGGTATGCCATGTTCTTTGATTTTCATCCAGAGTCCTCCTGATGATTCTTAGCAAATTTTTGTTCGTGGACTCTGCCTGTCCATTACCCTGCGGGTAATAATTGGAAGAGGTGCTCAAGTAGATTCCATTTTTGACAGCCCATTCCGTGATCTTGGAACCTACGAATGCCAATGCATTGTCTGATATAATAGTGGCTGGCACACCAAACCTGGTCACTATTCCTTCGTAAAATTCTAGTATATTAGACTCGTTTGCCTCTTTGAGTGCTACTGCTTCAGTCCACTTGGTGAAATAGTCCGTTGCCATGAGAATCCACTTATGGCCTTGGCTTGAGTTTGGATTGATGACCCCGACGAAGTCCAATCCCCATTGCATAAATGGTTGGTCAACTAGAATTGGGTGCAATGGAAGTGCTGCTTGTCTTTCTTTGCCTGTGAAGAGTGCACATTTCTTGCACTTTCTTATCCATGTATAGCAGTCACTGAAGACTGTCGGCCAATAATACCCTGCCTTCATTATCTTGAGAGCTGTTACTCGTGGGGCAAAATGTCCTCCAGAATCTCCATCGTGAAAATCTCGTAACACCCTCTCAATTTGACTTATCCCAATGCACCTCAATAGAACTCCATTGATGTCTTTCTTAAACAAAACACCATCAACAAGCACATATGGAATGGCTTGTAATCTGAAGTATCTCCTCTTTGCTTTGCTCATCTCTGGAGGGCATAGGCCTGTCTGTAGGAAGTGTATCATATTATGAGTCCAACAAGGAGTAGGCACGTCATCATTTTCTTGTTCTTGATCATCCTGTAGTACCAAGGTAGTCTCCTTTTCATCACCAGCTTCAACTTGTTGACTCAAGGCTAGCTGCTCACATAGTCCCTTCCCACGTACTAGTTTGGTGACCTTGATCTCGATGTCATATTCCATGACACGAGTTATCCATCCTGCACGTTTCTCATTCAGATCCTTTTTTAGAAGGAAGTCCTTGACTCCCGCATGAGAGACTAATAATTGGATCTTGTTGTTTGAGACTAGGTGCTTGAATTTCTTTAAGCTTCTGATTACCGCAAGGACATGCTTTTCAATGAAAGAGTACCTAGTTTCGTATTCCTCCAAGCCTTGACTGAAGAAAGCAACTGGTTGTTCTAATCCTTCTTTGTTTTGTTGTACCAGGATTGCAGAAATCGTGTCCCCACCACCAAAGGCATATAGCACGAAGTCCTTAGAGAAGTCTGGATTGACGAGAGTTGGGGCTTGAGATATAGCCTCTTTTATTGCCTCAAAACTTGCCTTGCCTTCAGATGTCCACTTAAATGCCAT
The DNA here is from genome assembly GCA_019776745.2 of Taxus chinensis. Classification (NCBI taxonomy): domain Eukaryota; kingdom Viridiplantae; phylum Streptophyta; class Pinopsida; order Cupressales; family Taxaceae; genus Taxus; species Taxus chinensis. Next base: position 921,982,234 of record CM034147.1, on the reverse strand, counting down.
GCTCTTCTTTAACATCAACGTTATTGGTTTTACAAGAGCTGCAAAATTTGGAACAAACCTGCGGACGAAATTGATCCTTCCTAAGAAGCTTTGAAGAGCCTTCTTGTGATTTGGCAATGGCAATGCTTGAATTGCTTCAACTCTTTCTGGGTCAATTGTCAACCCCTCCTTTGAAACAATATGGCCTAGAAGTTTTCCCTCGTGAGCCAAGAATATGCATTTTTTGGGATTCAATGATACCCCAAATCTTCTACACCTCTGAAATACTTGCCTCAAATGATAGAGGTGATCCGCTGCATTTTTTGAGAATACAGTGATGTCGTCAAGATATATCAAAACTATTTTATTGATCAACCCCTTGAATGCCATATCCATTGCCCTTTGGAAAGTGGCCCCAGCATTTGATAGCCCAAATGGCATCTTCTTGTAGGCATAGGTCCCCCATTTGGTGGTGAAAGCCGTCTTGAATTGGTCACCTTCTTTCACCATCACCTGATTATACCCTGAGTAGCCATCTAGGAGAGAGAATCTCTCTGAACCGGATACTACTTGCAATATTTGTTCCATTGAAGGAAGTGGGTAATGATCTTTGAGAGATGCCCTGTTGAGGTCTCGGAAATCTACACACAACCTGATTTCTCTACTCTTCTTCCTGACCGGAACCAAGTTTGCAACCCAGCTTGAGTGCTTGATCGGGAATATAATGCTTGCCTCTATTAGCTTATTTAGCTCTTTCTTCATTAGAGGCTCAATGTGAGGGTTGACTGGTCTCTGCTTCTGCCTGATGGGCTTAGCATCTGGATCCAATTCTATGGTATGTTGTGCCAAATTTGGATCGAATCCTCTTAAGTCTTCATAGCTCCAAGCGAAGACATCTGGAAATTCTTGGCAAAGTTGTATGAAATCTGATTTCTCCTGTTCAGTGGCCACTTTGCCAATTTGAAGTGTTTTGTCTTCCCCAACCGGAATTGGCTCTGAATCTTCTCTCTTGACCTGTATGTTTTCCTTTTCCTTACGAAACTGGTCGTTAGGGTTGAAGATAGACTCCAATGTTACCAAACCCTTAGGAAGCTTGTTTGTCCGCAGCTGTACTACTTGATCCCCATACTGCTGCTCTAATCTGTCCTGATTCCTAGCTGAAAATTCAGCCTCTTCTTGTAAGAAATTGATGATCTGTTGATCGTTCTCAAACACCTGCCAGCTTGTGTTATTATCTGGAACTGCTGGCCTCATAATCACATGGATATGTGGCTGTGTTTTTTCTCCTTCTGATGTTGTGAACCACATCAAATTTTGACTCCAACTGCTGCGAGCCTATCTGCAACTTCATTTTTCTTCCTGGGTATGGACACAATGTTGAAAGCTTCGAAATCCTCAATGAGGTCCCATACCCTATTCTTGTAGCTCCTTCAGCAAGTCGTTCTTTGTAGCATGTTGTCCCCTAACTTGGTTGACGATTAGCTCGCTATCTCCAAAAACCTGCAAGTTATTTATGCCCCTTTTCCTGGCCCAATGAATTCCATGAATCAATGCTTCATATTCAGCTGTGTTGTTTGAACAGGAAAACTGGAAACGAAAAGCTGAAAAATATTTGATATCTTGTGGTGAAATCAACATTGCACCACCTCCAGCACCTTGTATGCTTCTCGAACCATTAAAAAATAATTTCCAAACTTTGTTTTCATCCTTTTGTTCAGGCTGAATGATGTCGAGAATGGGTGAATTTTCTTCGTGTATACAATACACGCCCAATTCAGATTCTTCAATTTCCTTGTATGGGTCAAATTCATGACTCTTGTTTGCCCATTCATCCAAAGTTAAATCAGGAATTCCCTAGACCTTAGTACCTGTTTCTAGATCACTTGAACACTCCTCCTGATCAAAAACCGAGCAATTTGCATTGATAGGATTTGGTACATGAGGCTCAATATGGAAATGGGCAATTGGTTCTGACCTGATTGTTGCTTTGGCTCCATACCTTGTCCTAAAGATCATGTGTGACCAATCTGCAGATAAATATCCACCGATCTTTGCAGTGAAGTCCCTTGATAGACACAACGCAAAGAGTGGCGGGAGGTCAATTACAGACACATCTTGCAAGACTGTAACATTAGGACATGAATGTAGTGTTAGGCTTAACCCCTTGATAACCCCAACTGTTCCCACTGCTGTTCCATCTAGTTGCACTACTCCTTTCAGCACTGGCTCGTACTTCAGACCCAGTTGATTCGTTATTTGCTTTGGCATCACTGAACTACTTGCTCCTGAATCTATCATGCAGTTGTGTACCAAGTGGTTTCCAACAATCAATGAAACATAGAATGGTGGAGGCTTCAAATTTTTCCTTGTTTGGCCCCCATCATGTTGCACTGCATTAGTGAGAACTTTCTCATGTCCTTGGTTTGATACATTTGTGGCAGACCAATTAGCCATTGCAGCTTGCAACAAATCTCGTTGCCCTGGGATCGCCAGTGATTCCCACATGGAAATTTTCACATGTGTCTTCTTCATTTGATCGATGATGTTGAAGGGGGATGAACTGTCCTTTTGCTGCCCCTTACTTGGTGCAAGCTTTTCTGGAGCTTGAACGGGTGCATGTGTTGCTGCAACAGGTACCTTAGTTTGGTTTTGCGCATTTGGGGCTGCGTTTGGTCTGCTGGCCCCTTGTTTTGTAAGAGTGGGTTGAGGAACAACTGGATTGGGCGGTTGTTCCTCTACTATGCTTCTCTTCTTTGACCGTGTGTTGGCAGCCACGCCTTGAAAAGGCTGTTGGTTAACTCCACAGAAGTCTTCAGTTTGCCAATTTGCCAATGTGGTTTCTATCGGAGGTCCCTCTTGTTGCGTTTCTTGCTGCTGATTCCCTTCTTGGCTTGGTTCTTGAGGCACACCAATGGTTTACACCATCAAGGCCTGATTCAGTGCACCATTGAAACATGCTGACTGATTGTGAGGTAGATTGCAAGGGTAACACCAGTCGTACTCCTGTGCCATGTTATTTTGTGTCGGGACCAAGGCTCTCGAGGATGTCGTTGCATTTGGATCATACGGCCGAAATGGCCTGGCAGCTTGAGGTTGTCCTTGGCTTTGGTTCGCAGCCTGAGGTGGTGGTCTATTTTGTTGGTATGGGGGCCTAGCTTAGTACTGTGCTTGAGGCTGATACGGTCTAGCACTTTGAGCTTGCTGTCTTTTGATAGTCACAAGCTCATTTCCAAGGTTCTGTAGCTGTTTCATAACCTCCTGCAATTCCTTTGAAGTATTTGAAGAAGTCGACGCCTCATTATTGCTTTGATTCCTAGGAGTTGGAATGGGATTCAACTCTGGTGCTTGACTGGTTGTAGGATTTCCCATGTCTGGATAGAGAGGCATTGGTGGCCTTGGTGCAAGCTTGCCGGCTTGGATCAAATAGTTCTCTGCTTTGATCGCTGTGTCATAGGACCCTGGCAGCATTGTTCCTCCCATTGATTGGATCATCATGGCTATGTCTGAATTTATAGCCTTTAAGAAATAAAGGAATGCTCCTTCGGTAGTTGGTCTAACAACTATTGGGATCCTGTCCCATGTCCGTTGGAACCTGAAGTTGAAGTCTGCCATTTTTTCGTTAGGAGCCCTTTTGATTGTTGTCAGCTGTTCCAACAGGGATAAATTGTCCGCCCTCTCCCCGAATTGGCTGCAAAAAGCAGAACAAAGTTGGTTCCAATTCGTAATAGACCCTGTTGTAAGGCTCTTAAACCATTGTAAGGCCTTGCCTTTGAAAGATGAAGCCAACAGCTTGACTGCAACATCTATTTCATTTATTTCGTGGATCACGCATACATTAGCAATATCCTGGATGTGATCAATAGGAGTAGTATGATTTTCACCTGTGAAGTAGGGGATATTCTTTAGCGCTGCAACTGGAATTTGATTCTGAGCATTTAGGGCAAGTGGACTACTGCCCGTAAAATTGACAAAGGGATTCGGTGGTAGATGTGCCATTATGATTGGCCTAAGAACCCTGGTTGATGCGAGAAAAGGCCTACCAGGTGGAGGTGTAGACAAAGTCCTGTTAGGCGGAGATGGTGATCTTTGTGGTCTTCTTCCTCTCCTTCCTCTTCCTGGTGATAGTTGCAAGTGGAAAAATAGCCCTTCTTCTTGAGTATTGGACCTGGTTTGAATTCTTCTCATGTGCCTAAGCAACTTGTGCTGCTACACCACTGAATTCTATCCCTTCGGAGTCGCCAGATGTGTTAGAGAACAAGCCTCAAAGACTAGATTTTGCCAAGTTACACACCAAAACCTGACAATATTTAAACACAAATTTTTTTAAAAGACCTGCACATTTGATATTTTAGGGTTTGGAATTTGATTTGGAATGACAGTCCCGAAAACCCAAAAAATGCCAGATTTCTGAAAACCTGAAATCCGAAATTCAAAAAACCATGAAATTTTGAAAGTCAAAATATCGAAATTCTAGGAATACCCTTTTGAATATTACCCCCCAATCTATCAACTGATGAAATTTTGACTTGTTTCGAGCAAGTTAAGTCCTTGAAAATCAATTTCAAAGTTCAGCCTGGAAGGTGAAAAATCTGGAATTGTAAAACATATAATTTTTTGGTCCGAATTTCATGAGAACTCCTTCAAATCTATGGAATGACCTCTTGGTCCCACCGGGTGTGCCAAAACTGTTGGTGTCGAATCAGAGCACCCCTGGGACTCTGCAACTCGATGGGTTGAGAATCTCAGTGTGATTGCACAACATGGAGCTTTTCCCAAGTGTGGGACCTTGCGAAAACAGAAAAGCTCTCCAGATGAAGGCCGGCTCCTATTCCTCTGTTCAGATGCACACGTATAAAACGCAGAGAGTCTACTAAAAACCTAATCTAACTTTCCAAGGAGACAGGGAGAGAGAAATGCATAAAAACAAACCTAAGCTAAGGAGGTGATGCACCGAGGAATGAAGAACATACGTTTTGCCAATGTAAACACAGACCATAGAAATGCAATGCAAAATCATGCACAGATAAACATATTCACAGTGAAAGATCAGGAGGATGCAAAATGAAACACATAGAGGGTTGAGAAACATCCACAGTCATGCATTTATTTTCTCTGAAGGTTGATACAATACACTGCAAAAAATGCCCAGAGGCAAAGTTACATTACAATTTCAAATGGGAGGTTTGAACTCCACAAGTTTTCTTGCCAAAGAGAAGAAGGGAGGAGGCACAAAACAAGAAATGTCCGACCTTTAGAAAGAATCCCCTCCTTACAATTTATAGGAAGAATGAGAGAGAGAAGAGAGAGAAAGTCCAAATCTACCCCAACCACCTCAGGTTGTATTTAATTCATCTCATTATGGTGGTAGGTGAGGACCATATCGAACCCCAAAAGTGGAAAACTATATTTTGCATTTTTAAGAACTTATTCCCACCCAATTAAAGATATCCAGTCTTAGTTGGGTAGAGGACGTTGTAGGCTTTCCGAAAAGTCCAACCTTGCGTGAATCGGAGCTCCCAATCAAAAGTTATGGCCATCTGAATATCTGGGTCAGGGTCTGCTTCCTGTCAGCACTCAGAATGTTGCGCCTCCTGAAGGTGCGCCTTTGCGCATCCATATGCATGTTTTCAATCCTTTTCGTGCACCAAAGGCGCAAATATGTTTGTGTCGATAACCCTTTTTGTGCGCCAAAGGCACATTCATTTGCATGTCAACACTCTTTTCTGTGCGCCAAAGGCGCAAATATGTTTGTGTCGACACATGTTTACGTGCGCCACTTTACCTGCGCCAAGGGCGCAACTTTTTCCGTGTCAACATTCCTTTCTGTGCGCCAAGGGTGCGTCTATTTCTATGTTGACATCTTCTTCTATGCGCCAAGGGCGCATTTACATTTGTGTCGACATCCTCTTATGTGCGCCAAGGCGTAACTTTTCCCCTGTTGACACTCATTGTTATGTGCCATTTCCGTGCACCAAGGGCGCATCCTTTACATTGTTGACATCCATTTCTGTGCGCCACTTTCCTGCGCCTTGGCGCATACATTCTCATGTTGACACTCATTTTTATGCGCCATTATGTGTGCCTTGGTCATGTCAAGCATTTGAGCTTCTTTGATTTCTCCATTCTCCTGCTTGTCTATATCTACCCGGGGGGAAGATATATACAACAATGCTCTTTCACTAATTTGATACTAATGAAAGGGAAGAAATGTTCATTTTAAGCACCAAAATATGATGGTTTTTTTTTAGACAATAGAAGAGAAGAACGTTCCAGGGGAGAAAATTTAATGTAAGAACTTTTTTAGAAAAGAAACAAACATACAATGTTTTCACCTAGAAATGAAGGAATGCAAAGAACCCCGAATGGGTCCCACCAGGCGTGCTAAAATGTTTCACCTGATTCTTAGATTTTTCTTAGAATTTTGACGAAAAAGATAAGGGTAATGTGCTAGGAGGAATACCTGTTAAGATGTTGATTGTAGGTTGTTCCACGCGTATGACTTCTGAATCCACAGCTGATCGTGAGAACTTCCTTTTTGCTTGGAGGAACTACCGGAAATGGAACACAAGACCACCAAATAAAAGTTAAACAATATATGCAGTGGATTGCTTAGCGTATGCTAGATCTGGTAAGTGTGATACTTCCTAGACGGTTGTTAATCCACTGTTAAAAATAACTTAATGTAAAGAATAAAGGAAATCCTACTGTAGTTAAAATTATTTAGGTATCTCATTCATCTACAATAAGCAAATTCGTTCACAATAGGCTAGGCTATGATTGAATCTGAAGGTCAAGGTCACTGTTAGGGTACTGGTATTGGTCAAGGTGAGGTTTTAGGCTATTTTGGGTATTTGGTTTAAGTTTTAGGCTTTGTTCTTGGTTTTTGGTAAAAAATACAGAGACCGACGTCGGTCTAGTATCACCAATGTCAGTTTAGGTTAACTGGCGATGGTTGTGGGTAACCGGCATTAGTATGGTCGAGGTACAGGAAACTCAATAAAAACTTGGTTGGGTGATAGATCTGAGGCTAGATGAAGATGGGAGGGTAATGGCCAGTTTCGTATGGATCTGAGGTATGCAAAAAAAGATTAAGGTCTAGGTATAGGCAGTGCAAGGGTGTGGATAAAAAGATGGCCAAGTTTGCATGGAGGTAGGTAATGGGGAATAGAAATAAAAGCAGAAGCTAATAACAAATGTAAAAGGATCTACCAAATGATAAATGGATAATTGTTGGTTTAAAAAACTTACTGTATGTACGAGCTTGATGCCTGGTTGGTAATGGTGGGTGATCAAATGGAATGAACTTGGTGTGGTGTTGGTGCTTCCCTGGATTCTCCCATGAAGGAAAATGGATGTGTGATTGCTTCAAGTACTAGCTATGGATGCTCTGATGTGTATCTTAACACTGGTTCTACTTACATGTATCTCTGGTTTCGTCACTTGTTCTCAAAAGATGTGATTATCTCTCAGAAATGTGCCAACCCTAAACTAAGGTTGTTTTGGGGGTTAAAAGGTAACCAACGGTGGTTCCAGCTTAACCGGTGACGGTTTAGGGTAACTGGTGTCGGTTAGGGTGGGATTTCCTAGGTTTGCTAAACCAGGCAGATCCCCTTGATTTTCTGGGATCTCGTTTCGTTTACTCTGCGGATTAGCATGGAAGCTTCCTTCTAACATGTGGGAACATGGTTAGAGGGAATGTAGGCATTGATTTTTAGGGTTTGGGTAGGTCTTAGTTAGTTATGGCAACTTACTAAGAATAGGCCTTAGGGTGAGGTGGCTGGATGAGGTAGATATGTGGGCATTATCCCAATTATGATAGTTAAATAATAAATATGGTGAGGATAATGAGTTAATTTAATTAAATGAATTAAATTAATATTATAGTGGGGTGAAGGGGGCCATGGTTAGGTAAGTGTGTTTAAGTTGATTAATTAACAAGGGGCTAAGGAGAGTGTGACCTGATTTTGATGTCTACATTCCCTCCCTTTAATAATTAAGGTACAAACCATGCTGCAAAGGGATCCAAAATTTAACTTTGTTGGAACATATATAATTTTACGGGTGAAAGGCAAATGCAAAATCCACAAGACGGGCTTACAGATCATCACATTACTCAAAATACTTGTATAACAAAGGGGAAGGACAAAGTTACTGACTCTAAGAGGAGATGCAGCGATCAAAATTCATTTAAGAGACTAAATTAAATACCCGAAATAAAAAATATTATTTATAACACAAAATGGTAGACGCAAATGAAAAGAGTTATAAATAAATTTGGCATATAAAGGCCTATCGGCCAATAATATGATGATTATTTTATATACTAGCAATTACATGTGAGCAATGCGATGTGAACACCACAAGGGATTGGGCATAGGAATAAAGAGTGGAGGAGAGTAAGCAAGGAAGAAGAGGAGGTCGAAGGGGAAGGCAATTTTATGGATGGAACACGAAAGAACATAAAAATGTAATGGTTATGATGGGTATACATGAACATTAGAGTAGATATTTGTGGAAAGTGTGGTAACGTAAATACAGAATGAATAGTTTGAAAAGATAAATAAAATAATGTAATACAAAAAATGAAATATATAGTAATATGTAGAACAAAAATTATTTTGTTACTCAACGGGGGTTTAAAACTATGTCAACAGTCCTTCATCATCGAGCATCTATGGGGGATCACCAGTCATAAAACTTTGGAGGTCTAGCCATTTTTTGTCTTGTATTTTTTATCACAATTTCTCTGACATTATTTATTGATTTGGGAGATAATTCTATGTAGAGTGGCTCTTTGTCTAATGGATACAATGTCAATTGTCTAGTGGATACCTGCAAATGAATGAAAAATTCAATTGAGAAACAATATACTGTGAGTGATGAGATTTTTTGTCGATTCCTTTTTTTGGTAAAAGGCCACGAAATGCAACTAGGCCAGCATCGTTGTGGCCTCCACCAGGACCTATGTAAGTAAGCACACTCAACACCAGATTCACACCTAGAACATTATAATTTCTCTTCAACAACACCTCTTGATTTTCCATAGCATAGAGAGTCGATGGTTTTGAAGTTTTGAACCATGAACTTTTTGTTTCCTCTGCAAGGACTTCCTCACTTGTAGCCCCTTGCAAGTTAGCTCATATTCACCATTTCAGAATGCCTTTTAGGTTTGGAAAATATTGTAGCCCATTAACATCTTTTATATCGGTGGGTTCAGATCCTAAGAGCTAAGTCTTCGTTTCTTTGAAGGCGACATTATGAACCTTAACAGACTCGATTATGTGATAGGGATCATAGAACAAGGAACAAACATGGTATATTTGCTTCGTTCTATTGTATATTTTCTTCTAGAAATGGGGTGAGTTGTAGGAGGATGCCAAGTAGAAGGGCGAGGGTTGTACTCTCCAAAGAATGCACCACATACATCCCAACGACCATGTGAACCATCATGTTACCCATGACATCATCTAAAGCCACGTGGTACAATAACTAGGAGTTAGTTTTTTTTGGGATGAAAAACACAGTGTGATTTTAGTTTTTTTTCGGGATGAAAAACAAAATTTATTTTTCAGAAGCATGCAGAGAGACCCAGTTGGGGTTGAACCGGTGACTTGTGGGTTTCAAATGCATGTTCCCCACCAATTCACCTACCACCTGCTAGATGTTGCATTCTGATTGCATTACACTTTATTAAAAAATAGGAAAACATTGACGTGACCGCTAATGCGCGAGTCCCACCAAAGCATGTACATGCATGTTCATGGTCTATTTTTATGGGTCCCTAGGATGTATGTGGTGCATTATTTAGGGAGAATAACCATTGGAGAGTAGAAGTGAGTAAGGCACTATGAACTTCGTTCAAGAATGTATCATGCAAGGAGATACAACTCCAAATTCTTCACATCAAATTTGTTGTCAAATCTACATAGTAACTCAACGAACTATAATAAGTATGCCTGAAATCAATCAATGGCTGATTTAGGCATGTAACAAACGTAATTTGTGCCATTTCCTCTTATTGGTCCTTGTAAATCCACTTTGGGATCCGCAACCCCTCCTCTCAAGTGTCCAAGACCGTCTGATTTTTAACACACTGCCTCCTGTATTTTTGGTCGTTCATTCCCTAACATATGTCAATCAGAGTTGGTCCTCACCCAGCTGGGGGAATACTTCTTTTGATGTAACAAGTGATCTTGATCATACTTATATTTGATGGCCTTTTAACATATTTTTAATTATAAAATATTAGTAAATTTGTACACTAATCATTTTCTCAAACTTATATATTTTATTTTTATACAAATTAATTTTAAATATTATATATACATATATATATATATATATATATATATATAAACTTTGAAATAAATGTAAAGTTTGGTGATGATAGATGTTGAGTATATATATATATATATATACTATAGATATATATATATCTATGTATATGTAGTATCTATGTATATGTATATCTAATATATTATTATATATATGTATATGTATATCTATATATCTATATATATATATATATATATATATATATATATAAGACAATATTGAGGTTTCGTTAGTGGGTTTTGGGTTCCATTCAAAGATGAGATGATATTATGATGCAGTAATTAAGAGACACCTCCAATCTCAATATAGGTGTAGACACTACTTTTTGGTACGTTTTCCATGTCCCGCATTTTCTCTTATTTTATCGTCATCTCACACATTCTTCTCACCCTTCTTATTTGAAACCTCAATTTCCCTCCTAAACGCTTATCCCTATTATTTTCATATCCTAATCCTATTTTCTGATCCTAGCATTATTTAGTCCTCTTCATTATCCCTAACCCCGCCTAAGTACCCATTAAACCTATCTGTTATTTTAATCACCCGGCCCCATTCCTAACATTAATATTACATTATTTTATTATTCATTTCCCCTATTTATTACCCTTAAATTCCTCACTACCTCCCCTAATTTCTCCCCACGCAGCTATGCAACCATAAAATATCCCACCACCTACATTTTATCCACTCTAACACGTCAATCATTGAAATCAAATGTGGCCTAATTCACAATCTGCTCCATTCGCTTGCAACTCATGTGGGTTTTCGTCGATCCTATTTATTTTCCTTCACCCCTCCTCTCAAATGGATGAAAATTTTGAGATCTTGCGTTGGCTTCCTTCTTCCTCTTCTTTGGAGCTATTGTCACCAACTGGAATCAATCTTAGCACCCTTGGCATTTTATCATTTGAGTTTCATATGTTTTAAAGTTTTCTTGGAGAGCTCTTCTTGCTTAATTGCTTCAGTTTTGCAAGTTTACAGGTTTCCCTAGAGCTCTACCCCAACCTTTTAGTAGTCTTTGATCTTCTTCATCCCCATTTTTTCATCCATCCAACTTATGAAATCATAAATCCCAATCCGGTTGCCGTTGACCCATCCTGATCATTGCCGACCCACCCTGTGTTAACCTTGTTCTCTGTCTGCATCATCATCTATCTCTGCTCCATAACTTCCCCTTTATCTAGAGAGCTCTATTTCGATCACCCACCTATTTATCATCTTTAATCTGGTCATCTTGTCCCCGATCATCATTGGCCCATCCCGATCGTCATTGACCCTACCAACTCCTACATCAGATTTTATTTCAATTGTATCATCTCTACTGACCATTGTTTCTGCATTAGATCCAACAACTTTGTACTAGATCTAGCTTTGTTCCTATTCATCCTTCAATTGGCTCTGCACTATTTGTCGTCGACCGTACCAGTCAGACCTAGTTCGTTGTCAACTTGTTCAGGTTTGGTTTGTTTATCATCATTCCACATTACTAGATCTTCATTTCAACATTCTTAGCTTATATCATATTTTTATTTTAGATTATTATTTGCATCCTTCCATCGAATATCATTTTATCAATATTCATTATCAAATGTGTGTTGACATCCATCCTAGGAGTTGTTGTTTTCCCAGGACTGACCTTGTCTGGAAACCCACCATCCTATTTTACTAATCTTTTTCATGTTAGCTTCTTTTTGTTGTGTGGGTCATCAAGCTCGTAGCGTAGAGGTTCTGTCACACCCATACCTTCAGCATCACCATCGTCATGTACACCAAGAGGTAGCCTTAAACCCTTCCATAGTTTTGAATTTCCTTGATTTCTCATATTCCCTTTTATTAACTTGTCACGGGAGGAGCAAGAAATCTCGTAGAACAATAAGATACATGGGTTTCCCTCTATCTCAATTATAGATAGGATGGGTCGAAATAATACACTTTCCCATACAAATTATACTCTCATATGAAATGTTTCCCATACTCAATTATACTCCTACACACAACGATTTCCTACACTTAATGAGACTCTTTCCCATACTCGACAAAAAACTTATAAATGTAACTACCAAAAACCACCTAGTGTCTCTCGATCCCCTTCATATTTATCATGATACTATTGATTTTCCATGAAGAAAGTTTCCTTTTAGATTTTTATCAACAATGTACTAGTAGTATTATTATACATGTTTTGGAGGATAATATTGAAAAATTACCATCACTCAAAAATTGTTTTACAATAGTTCATGAAATTATTCTAGTTAGGTTTTTGGATCTCTTCATGGGCTATCACAAGCCACTCTATTCATCCATGCCACATTATTCTATTGTCATGTCAATCCCCCTTGGCCTTTCCTTCACACACGTTGGGTTTTCAAACCCTACATGCATTAAACTTTAAATTTTTTACCACCCTTTTGGGCGGATTGCCTATTTAAAAGGGGTTGAGTTTGCCTTCAGCAACTTTAGTTACAGGCAATAACAAAAATGGGTCCCAAGCGTGCAAGGAATTTTCTCTTAAAGGTCTACGATGAGGTAATGAAACCAAATTACCCGTTAATGTTTTATTAAATATTGTTGTTATTGATCTTCTCATAAAATGTTATAAAGATTATAGTCTTATAGCTTATTATGTTGGTCTCATTCCCTCATAAGATTCCCTCACGTCCTAGATTAGGCTCTATTGAGAACCTCTTAGGATCCAGGTCACTGACATAAGGAATCTAACGAAAGGTTTTTTCGTATAAAGAACCCTCCAAGGTCCAATCCCTTCTATGTAAACCATGTTATTGGTTCTTACGTAATATACTCTTCTTGTCCTTTCACCTTGGATCTAACACTTTATAATATCAAACCAAGTTTCTGTGAAAGTCCTTGTCTAGGTTGAGCTACCTAGTCTTCCCCTCCCTCTCTAGTCCTTTATTATAGATATTTTTAATCCCATTAGACGGGTTATTTATTTTGAATAGGACCATTTCTACTCGTCTCGACCCAACAAACAAGTGTGTGTTGAGGTGGATTTAATTAAGGACTTAAAAGAGACCATAGAATGAGAAGTCATATTTGAATGATTTTCTCATAAAGTGGTTTATTTCAACCTTCCCAACATTTGTTTCCAGTTTTAGGCCCTTGACCACATGATCAAGGATCGTCCACTTACAGTTAGGCCTAAGCTAGTCGATGAAAAATTCACAGATAATGGGCCTAAAGCTCTAGCTAGCAGTGAGAACTAGACTATTATGAATAATAAAAAAGTGGTCTCATAGGTTAGAATAAGTTCAATTTTGTTTCCAAAATCTTCGCTCGTTTCTCATCATATTGACAACATACTTGTGTCATATATTCCCTTGCAAACCATGCATGCTTACCCTAAACCCTTGTAGAGCCAAAGCACATCCAAGCTCTTAATTAAGTCAAAATATAGGACCTCTACTCAACCTACTTGACGTTCTCGTAGCCCACTGAGGGGTGAGGAAGAGTCGCAAAGGGGAGATAATGGGGCTAGGCACCACTCCATCTCCTTAGAGTATTTTATACGCTGAATCATTGATCTCTTTTATCTAACAATTTTTTGGTTTAGATGATGTTTATGACTTGCAAGATGGACAAGGGGAGTTTAGCATAGAATAAATTCCTTAATGAATTTCATATCATGGAATGTTAGAGGTCTTACGGAGTCCTCATGAAAATTCTATGTGTTCTCTAAATGTCAAAAAAATGGAAAATTAGAATTTTTTGGTTTACAAGAAGTTAAAATTCTAGGATTTCTTTTGTAAGTGGTGTTAAAGTGTATTTTGTTTAATTTCATCCACTTTCATGCATCCCATACTAATGATCTGGGTGGTGCCATTATCTCCATATCTCCCCAATTTTCCTCCTTAATCGTTTTATCGAGGGAATATTCTTCCAATTAGGCCATATTGGTCTTATTAAATGTCAATGACTAGGCTCTTGGTATTGTTAATATCTATGATTCAAATGATAGCCTTGAAAGGGAAACTTTATGGAGATGGCTTTTTAACAACTTGTCACTTGCTTTTTGGCTAAGTTATGGATATTTCAATATGAGTGGGAATTTTGAAGATAAAGAAGGTGGTTTGTCTATGCATTGGTGTGTTGGAGAGCATTAAAATAGGTTTTATTTCAAATTTATGACACTAGAATTAGGGCACCCTAACTCCCACAGGTGCTTACACACTCTAGGACGCTCCTTTATAGTCTCACATAGTCATTTTACATATGCTACCACGTTACATTTACAATTTTACACCCATAACCACCTACAACCACAAAATAAAATAAAAATTAGAAAACAAAATAAATCAAACAAAAAAAACAAACTAAACAACTTAACAACCCTCTTATGAACTTAAATCAACTTAAAAACCCATTTGAGAACCGAAAAATCCGTAAAAGGGTAGAAGTTCAACTTATCCTACACTTGGTGTCGATTTATTTGGATCGATGGTGATCTGTTGAAATGACATCAATCCTATATAAACCAACTCAGGCCTTTGCCCAAGGATTCTGAATTTTCTGATCATTCTAAATTCAATCTTGATCATCCAGCTCCCAAACTTACACGAGACAGGTTCAAGCTCACCAAGTTTGTACGAGGATCAAGCGTCAAGATTCCTAGGCATATCATGGTATTAAGTTCCCTTTGGATCAATTAGTTTGCACACCCATTCAACCAGCTTTTTTTTCTACTCATCAAGGTAAGTCCCTTCTTAATTACACCACATTTTCAAATTCAATATCGCTTATCGTCAGTATTAATCCTCAAAAGAATATTTTTCTTTCTGAACTTTCCAAATTATGTTTGATCAACCTAATTTTAATAGTGATTCAGATCAATTGACCAGATCGACACTGATTCACTAGATTGACATCGATCCCTACCAAAAATTGTCTATTTTATATCCTTCACGTATCTTGTCATATTTCCTTAAAAATTAGCAATCATGTCTAATCAATCTTCGCTTACAAGCCTCGATTTTGGTTAGATGACACTTCCAAGAGAATGGTATGAGCCAGAAACCATCTTCAAATTACCAATTGTGTGAAAAAACTTCATGTGGAAACAATTAGACATCAACTACAAACTAAGTCTATGCACCATTGCTTTCACACTTAATCCAAACAAGATCATTAAGCAATTGGAAGTTCTCTTCAAATAGAGTGACGAGGAAAACCGTTATTGGGAAGATATTTTCAACCATTCCCAGCCTATCATCGAGGATGTTGATTGAGTCCTATCATATAGACATCACATCCTAAACTTATTATCATATATCATTTGTAATCTTGTCATGATTTCCAACTTAATTGTCTAAAAATAATTTGAAACCCATCAAAGGAAGCCCTTTGGTTCCTAAGATTTTCCTTTTCCAAAAAACTCATCATATTATTATCTTACATTTCTCTTGTCAAGTCATTTATTTATGTGTAGTTTTTCTCATTTTTTGGAAGAAGAGTCTCTTGCACTCGTTGGGATCTGTATATCTCAACATTGTCGACGCAAGTATCACTAAACCCTGTAATTTTCTAAGTTTTAGTGGTTTGTTTCACTTAATAAGTTCGAATCCTAAAATATACTAAAACACATGGCATGGTCGGTGGGACCTTAGTCCATTTTTTATCAAATTCATTTTTGTAGTAGCATTCATTTCTTGCTCCATTTCTTATGAGATTAACTAACTTTTCAGCTCGAAGTCCTCTAACATATTTTTCAAACACACGTAAAATAATAGAAAGGGATATTTTAGAGAATGAAGGTACCTTTTTCTTCCCTCCCTTCAGTCTCTTATCAACATCACATCCTATGTGCTTGGTTCTCATCAAAATAAATTTTGTTTTCGGATCTTAAAAAAAACTCGCATTATTACTTGATCGTCTAGTTTGGGGTTAAATTATGCATTCACTACTTTCCCTCACACACATCCAAATCATGAATAATAAAACTTGTATTTCAAACATCCCCTTCTAGGCCTACCTACTTGGATTTCATTACTAAGAGGGCAGTTGACTCAGTGTTCTAGCCTAATATAAAATAATTGGTGGGCAGTATATCGGCTAAGTACCTGATACCCTTAACATCATGGGATCGTGTAGTGAGGGGGTAGGCCCCAATATCATACCTCGTAATGACACCAACACAGACTTGGGCCTCTCGTACCTTTGGGTATATCAAGGACTCTAGCCTTAAGATACCTAAATCTAGCCTCAGTGAGCTTGATTCTTAGTACCGCATACAAGCTATCTTTTCTTTTCACGTATTTATAATTAGTCAAGATAATAAAAAACCTCATGTTAATTGTGTATTTTTCATTCTTAGATAATTGTATTATTTTTTATTATGTGCTTGTCTCATGGTTTTGACTAGAAAACAGTCTCGTATCGAGAATATTACAGACATGTCAGACCCAATACAACAACCCCTAGAAACAACCCAAGATCCCTTACACTCTCCCAGCATTCACTCATACACGTTCGACATTCCCAATCCATCCATTCTGCAGTACTTTGATAGCAATGACCCAATATTTGAGGAACTCTTAGATACAAATCCTATCACTCTTAGCCACTATCTTACTTCACATGTCATTTGTATTCCCTATTAAAGTCTAGAACCGTGATCACCTATTACTACTGTCACTTATGATCACTCCCGACTCGTCGACCCCTCTTATCATCTATTTATCAAACAAATAACTCCTTATCATGCCCCTGACCGTACAAAAACATCCATATCTATTTCATCCACTCTCGTAGCCAGCTTTGAACTCAACACTATCTCATCACAAAACATGGTTAGTCATCAAGAGCCCTTGTCGTTTGCATCCTCATACAATCCTCAGGATATCCAACCTCACATTATTAGTTCATCACTTGCGATCATCCATAGCCATTCTACTTCTCTTCCTCCCCTGAAAAATCTTATTTAGAATACCCTATTCTACAAGTTCCTTGGCCACATCTCAACTCATCATCTCGTAACAACTTGTGTCCTCGATCTAAATCTTAGTTATATCTATTCCTACATCCTTACTACATATGAATATAATTTTAATCACTAGAACTCATTCCATTTTGCAACCTACTCTACAACAAGTGTGCCACATTAGGAATGAATTTCCTACTCAACAAAATCCATAATTGTTGTAACCTCTCGTCAACACTTCTGTGACTCATCCTTATCAATATATCCAATCTTCCTCGCAAGTGTTAATTTCTCAACAAAATTACAACATATCAAAAAGTCTCCCTCCTTTTCAAAATCCTCTTTTACCATATCATCAGTATCAACAATTGAATCCTTGGCTTATAGCCATACTAGCTCTTCTTCAGCAACCATCCAATCCCATCAGAATGATCCCGTGAAAACTTTGATAAATATAATCACCAACCTAGAAGTTGTTACCATGGGGCCTAAAAACATATTTTCTTGTGAACAAATTTGTAACGAACCCATCAATACCCCTTAAACCATATCCATCATTGGGATCTCCCAAAGTTTAGTAAATTCTATAGCAAGGAGGATTTGCTGCAGCATCTTAGGGCCTTCCGACATTCCTGATATCTCATAGCTCATGATCAATAACTCATGTTAAGGAGATTCCAAATGTCCTTAGCTGAGCCCACTCTTGAATATTATAATAGCATCCCTCAACACTCTCTCTATTCATTTGCGCAACTAGCCCAATTGTTCCTGGAACATTTTTCTATTAACATTGCACGCAAGATATCCATCACCGACTTATATTATATAAAGTAGTTTGATGATGAATCTATTGTTGACTTCATCGCTAGATGGCGATCAATCATCAATCAATTATCCTATTATTTACCCCAAATTGAATTGATCAAATTATTTTCTTGATCTTGTGCAAAACATATATCATCCACCCTTCAAATAAAATGGATTACCATCTATATTCATTGTTGAGCATGGTTACATTTTTATAGGAGTAATAGTACTCTTAAATAAGAATCCCTGGATTATAGGATCCTAACAATATGCCACTCATATCATGGGTTGTTTTATAGAATAATAACCTCACAAGTATAAATAGATCAAATTAATTAAACCATAAAATATAATATGTGAACACTACCACATAATCCCTAGCATTCCTCCCCCTTAGTGTGAACATGGGAGAAAAACACCATCTCAACCAAACAACAATCAACATGTTACTCTGTAACTTGCTTATGGTCTTGATACTCAACTATAACTTTGTGAACTACATCATCCATGAATAGGGACCTATCAACCTATCCATGTGAATACACGAATTAGGACCCATCAACTAATTTATATCAACGATCAAGTCATTATGGTCAAGAACACTTCTTGTAATAGTATCAATGGTACAAATTTCCACATCATCATCATCACCAAGGAAACACAAACATTGTATTGCACATAGAAACATGGATGCTCATCTGTTCTTATTCATCACACACAACAAAAGGTGTCACTAAAACAGTTTGTGGCCTCTGAGGTAGTGATGAACTCAAGGATGTTGATTTTCCTCCTACCTCTGTTTCCTCCATCCTCCAATTTACATGCTGCTAATTGAGCAGAATGCAATCATGTTGCTCAAGGTTCCGAATTTCCACATTGTTGATTATTCCCCCCACCATGTGAAATCATTTAATTTCTAGACGTCGGGTAACATCGAAAATGTGTCCATAAGAAAATTCGTTTTCCTACTTTTGACAAGACACTCAACAATGATACTTTTAGATAAGAAGACAATTACTCTAATTTAACTACACGAATTTTTTGAATTTTTGGACTCTTAAAATGATAATAAAGATACTAGAAAGAATACACAAAATAGATATTATAACGTTGAGGTTTATGAGACTACACACTTTATAAAGTATATGTGTATTAAATAACTAAACACAAATGTAAACATTGTAATACATAAAAAGACAAACTCAAAAAAGATGATATAAAACCCAACTAAAAATTTACACATTTATACTCTCATAGAAAATATGACTATAAAGTTTTAAAAAAAAAACAAAACAAAAAATACCACAAACAGATTAACAATAGGGAGGCGTTCTATATTGAAGTTCAACCTGCTGAGTCTGACAGAAATCACTAAATCAACGGTGCAGAAGACTCTACGTTCATACGTTGAAATCCAAGGGTGGATATGTGGGCTCACTAAACCAGCCAATGTGACCTGTACGTGGATATTCTTTCCAGGGTGGTAAATTACATCCGCCAACGTCGATAGTTTAAAAAAACCAGCGGCCTGAAAATTCTCGAACCGTGAAATGTTGACATTGTGCCTCGCTCCAATGGACACCCCACCGTTCCTCCTCCCACAATGATATAATCATACCCTTCCTCGCTGCCCACGTCGCTCGCCTCCTTCATAAACTTATATTATGGAATTGCTGCATCCACAACATAATCATTAAAAACCTTACAAACAGGCATAAAATCTTCATTTTTATGTAAAATGGTGTTTCACAGAACCGACCTTTGTACGAGCTACAGACGCACAATAAGAAAAAAGTAGAGAACAAAACCATAATCCTTTCAAGTGCATCCATCCCTCCCACTCGTTATTTTCTGTGTGAGAAGAGAGACGCACCTGTCATAATATACAAGCTGCCACAAGAGAGGACTATAAGTGCTTCGCCGCTATGAAAGCTACAGGTTTCATTTAAATTTATCTGGTTTAAATTGTTGGTAATGAAGTGCAGATGGAGAGCAGGAGGAGGGAGGTGAGGGGCAAGGGGTGACCGCAACCACCGAGTAAAATTTTGTGGTTGCGGTTTCAACAGTGGGGGCGCACGTAGAATTATGTAATGTGCACACAGATAAATTATGTTTGTCCGACATTAATTATATGTAGACTGTTTTCTTTCATTGGATTTTTTAGGCCTTCATATTCGGAGCAAAAGTGCTGCAAAATTCCAATTTCTGTAGTGTTTCTTTCAAAAAAATTAATCCTTGGTGTCGATTTCTATTTTCAGTTATTAATACGTGGATCTTTAGAAATTGGGCCTTCCTACAATGTTGTGCTTCTTAATTATGCCGAAGGCATTTCTATATGAGATCCAACCTACTAACTTTGGCACATCAGTAAAAATCAATGGCACAGATTGAAGTCGTGCATGCGTTGAAATTAAATGGTGGAAAGTGCTCCACATCGATGTGATGGTGGCAGGACTTCTGTCAGGTCTGGTGGAATAAAATTTGACACCCGTCTTTTTTAATGTAACACCGGTAGGTGGGCCGTGATAGTCTGGAAGAACGATACAACTTCTTATGGAAAACAATTATGTCAGCGTATAAAACACATGGGTTACCTCTCGAGACAATCACTCTATTTAACAATATGCAACAAACAGGGCTCCAACCTGATCAGTTTACATTTGCTAGCAAACTCCTAGCCTATGCCAAAATATGAGCTCTGAAATAGTGTATAAACATCCATGTGTACTCCCAACTTGTGCCAAAATACGATCTCTGCAACAGGGTATGGAAGTGCCCAATAAACCTTAAGGGCATAGTTGAAGGTGCTCTCCTTCATACCTCCCAATAAAGATGAATCTTTTCCCACTACGGAAGCAACTTGAACATTTTCAGTCACCTTTTCTCTTCTCTATTATACCTCCCAATTGGTTGCTGGTGTAACATATTTTTTCAGCAGAAAGAGGAACACAACAAATCAAGGCTACAAGAATCATTTTAAAGCACCCATTAATTTCTAGCTGCATTTTTGTATGAAGTTGGGGGCAAAACTTTTTGTTGCAAAGGTGGCACTTAGGTCATGAGGTGGCCTTGCTGAGAAAGCATGGGCCCATCGACACGTAGAAAAATATGCATGCTTACCACATGTGTCATTGGTTGAAATTTAGGCCTCCATCCCGCTCATAATCCCATAGATTGATACATAATACCTTGACGTCGAGGGTATTTTGTGACAACACTAGGTGCGCAGTACATAGCTGGATATCCAGAAGGAACAACAGTTGGGCAATGCAAGTAACTGCACACGCCAAACCTCCTTGTGTTGAGAAATAGCTACACAAAGAGGTTTAATGTTATGTAACATATACCCTACATTTGTACTCAAAAGTGAGATCTCCTACACTACTCATTGATACCTGATCCTCTACAGTGATCCATGCCAACAAATGAATTGTTTACCATATAGGTCTATTATAGATTTTGTTGTTTCTTCTGGATTTGTGAAGCAAACAAATCCATAGCCTTTATAGAGTCCTTTCTCATCCAGCATTATCTTTGCAGATATGATTGTTCCGTGTTGACCAAATACTTTTCGTAGTTCCTCTTCATCAACTGTCATCAATGTTTTTAATATAAAAATTTGACCCCTATAAATGAGGCATACAGAAATGCAAGTGCAGTAAGGATTGGAAATTTTATAGAACAAAACAAATCTTAGGGTCACTGAGGCCTGGATACGTACCATATGCGGGAAGTAAGGATGTCATGGAGACGATAATTATGTACCATTTTTATCAATATTTAGAAGGAAGAAAGGAGTGCGATGTAAACTTTTGCTTGCAATGTCAACATACCATATCAAAACAATATCAAATGGCCTGTGTTTAATACATCAGACGGTTAATAGTACATCGAATAGTTAATCCGTTTATATTAAAATGTGTCACTTGCCTCATCTTTTCTATTTGGTTACTGGTATTTTATTATGTGTGGAATTTGATTTTATAGGATGCATTTTTCACAAAAAAATAGGGGGTTTATCGAGGTAGATGTGCCCTTCATATGTTATTGCATACAAATAATACTACTTGATTGTGTTTAATGGATACTCAATCTAAAAGATGCCATGTATTACTAAGTCCATTAAAAGAGGGCATTGTAGTCATTGTTGTTGTTTGCCTCTAACTCTTCTTCAAACCCCAAGCACGTCGGCATATCACCCAGCCTACCCAAGGTGCGCAAAGGTGTTGAGCCCCTCTTTCATGTGAGCTTTGTAAGAACGCTTCATCATTAATGGAGGAATGTTGCAGAAACAATAATATGTGCATCCATTACAAGAACAAGAGTAACATAACTAGAACCATACACAGATGCACCATAACATGAAAGTAAACATCATAATAATATAAGAGAATTGAATCTATGTCATTAAAAATGTAAGACATGAAAGATTTTGGACCCTTGAACACAAATACTCAAAATGCTCCATTATCTATTACTTCACAAGTGTTTACAGTAGCCAAGATACATCAAGAGATCCATACATGGACTAGATACATTCACAAAATTTCAGTTCTTCTTGCAATGGTTTCATCACAGAAGTTACAATAGAGACTAACCATACATATATTTCCCTAATTCTCTCTGTGTTCTCTCATACATGCTCCATTGATTATCCACAGCCTTCGTCCCCCTACTTTTCATCCTAATCTCTCCAACACAACCATACCAATTAAATCTCTCCCTCTTTCTTTTTTTCCAATCAATACATAACATGGGACTTGAAGGAATCTTCCCTTACCACCTAATCATCACCCAGAGTGAACTGCATGCCCAATGCCATCATGTCTTACCATACTCAAGTATCTTTGGCATGTATTTTCCAGCTAATCCATAAAAAATGAGATCTTGATCCTGTGATCATAACCATAACTATTCCCTGGAATATTCCTTCCTTGAGATGTAAGTTTCCATGTCCTAATCTTATCAATAACTGATCCTAGTCACATCTCCAAGTGTTCTTATATCGTGAATTTAACCGTGATCCAAAATGCGGTTAATTCCTAACCTTGTTCTACCTGGGCACAAACTTCTGCACCTTCTTTGAAGCCACTTTCGCGTTAGCTTTTGCACCTAGTTGACACACAACAACAACCTTCATGCTCTAGGTGTAAAGCTTCCTTAGAGGCACAACATTACCCTACACTAGCTTGATTTCTGCCCACGGAAATCCTTTGCGCTCTCCGAACCAAAATTCCAACGACCCAAAACTAGCTAAGACAAAAATGTTGCATGGTTCAACCCCTAAGTGAGTAACTAAATGATTTCAGGGAACTCTGCATCTCTATAATCCTTCAACTTCCCCCATGCCTTCAATTTTGCTAAGGATTTCCCTGTTGCCTCTCCTATAACGATGGGCACCTGGTTTGGGGTGACTTCCTTCACCTTTCCCTTAAGCTCATTTATGGATACCATTAACTCTACGTAGACACCCTCGAACTTGTCCATCCACTCAATGATGGAATCCCAAAGTTTTCCAATCCTGAAATCAAATTTCTAACACTTTTTTTTATCTTATCTTTCTGAGCTATGTTATCGATTATCAACTGGGTGCGCTCAAGTTTGTTCATTGGTACCTTCTCTTGCAAGGCCTTGATATCGACCTCCTCCTCTGTCACGTGGGCGTCAACAATAGGCTCGCACTTCCTACAACTGTCGAAGCCCCTATTTGCCAATATATTCTCTTCCTTGAGTTGAGTAAGTAAATCCTCCAACTCAGTGTTCCAGGCTTCCACAATGACCTTGTTCTCTTCCTTTTCCTTGGCAAGCTCTACAGTTGTTGGCTCTGCACTGTCCTTGATGGTAAATAACATCCCCACCAGGTCCTCAAGGTACTCCATCTCATCATTATAGTCTGTCCAAGCTTGGCTCACCAGCGTCGGACTTTGTCCCAAGATCTTCTTGACCAAGGCGCCAGCTCGATCCTAAGCCTCCTTGGTTTTCACCTACCCACCTTTCAATCCTTGGCACAATCTCTTTATTTCCTTCTCATTCCCTTTCTTTTCCACAACCAAGGTTTGAACAGTTGCCCCTACATTCAATTTCTTTCGTATCACCTCTAAATACATCTTTTGTAGCATGTTGTATGCCTTCTCATCGGTGACGTGGTTTGGATCCACTACATTATATGTCGCCCCTATCTTTTTATTTTAGTGGATGGTCTCAATCGCGTGATCACTGACCTCAAATTCAGGCTCCTCTGAATGGGAATGCAGGTTACAGTTGATAATCTTCCTTGTTCTTGTCACACCCCCTTCTTGATTCAACAGATCCCACACGTGTATTTTCCCTAGGGGGTACTTTAAAACCTTGCACGCGACACATTCATGGGATCATCCATGAAGTCCATGTGTGAGGACATGGGTCTCCATTTATTCCTTGATCCTTTGCGCTTCGAGCATTGCAACTTCAATCTAGGAGTGAACCCCTTATCTTCTCTTATGAAAAAGTGATCCCCCTTATTTTCTTCCTCCAATTTGGTGGGCTAGGTAAGGTAAGTCTCTCGCACTGGAATCTTCTCTGGTCCTTCCGTAGAATGCTCTTTTCCCCTCTCGCGCACCTCATCTATGGCCTTGGCCTTTACCTCAAATATTTTCTCATGTTCCTTGAGCTCCTCCCTGAAGGCAGTGTGGTTCTGTAATTACTCTTCCGAGCCTGTCGTGGAACTTGATATATCGTGTACTTTTTGCTTCTCCTGTTCTGGCTCTTCTTCCCCATGCTTCTTCACTTCCTCGTGCTCTAGCTACGAAGCCCTCAGCGCTACCTTGATGTGATGTACTCACGCCTTTGCTACCATTTTGGTGAGTGTAATATTTCCTTTTCTGGGAAGTGTCTAGTCCTCCTTCATTCTCATCTTCTTCCTCCTCACCTTCCTTCTCCTGGACTGCTTTCATTGGCGGGATTGGCACCTCCCACGGATTTGGAAAGGGGGAGTCAGTAATCTCCACTTCAATCCCCACTTGTGTCTTGGGGCACAGCTACACAAAAACCTAATGGATGAAGACCTTGATGGTGACATTGACTTATGGATGCAAGTATGAAAATTTTGGCTCTAAAACCTTGACATATGTAGGCCGGGTGTCATATTTGTACATTGCGCAAAGGGTATGGACATACACATCTACAATTCATCTTATGTGCATCCTTCATCTGGTTGATGGCGTACTTTAGGTATATAGCATTGAACACAAAGGGGATCTTGCACAATGACCCCATCTCTCCTTTGGCCATCATGAACGTTACCAAGCAGAAGTGTTGTGTAACTACAAATTTGACCTGATCTCTAACAACTTGTGGAAAATCACGGGGGATGCGCCATTCATTCTCAAAGGCCTCGCGTAATTACTCACACCATTTTTTCATCTGTACTTATTAGGTGTTTGAGATGGAACCATCACAAGTAAATTGCACAAATTGCAATGCATGAGTTGAGTGCATCAGTGGGTGAACCCATATGTTTCCTTTTGGCCCATCTAGGAAACCAATTTCCCATAATATGATTAATAGGAGTATGGAACCCCATGTGATATTTTATCCCACCTCATTCTACACTCGTGCCTCCTCAATGATACTACTTGCAATAGACTAGGTGAAGTTGTAATGCACTCGCTTGGACACCCTATATGCAACATGCAATAATCTTTTATTTATTTTTGTCCATCATTCTGACATGCCTAATTTGTAGCTAATGAGTCGGGTTGCGACCCTTAACATCAGGTCAGTAAGATCAGAAATAACCTGGGCCCATATTCCCTTCTCATATTTCAACTGCTTTGTTAATTCCTCAATTTTTGTATTGGCACATAATTCAAGTGTCATGTCTTTGTTAGTGTTTTGTAGGCCTGTTATTGTTCTAATTAAGTGGCATGTAATTCTCACTCCCGCAAAGTAGAAGAATTCCTTATGCACCCATGAAATCAACCACCTGGATAGCGAGGTGGGTTTTGTAAAGAATGAAAGCTCCCACAGCCACAAAACTCAACTTTTATGTAGGTCCTTTTGCACCGAGTCATAAACCCTAGGGTTTTTGAGCTCGTCTACTGTTGAAGTGTCTGAAATCAGATCCGCCCATATCAGTTTCTCATTATCACTCGTTCTATGGTTATATTCATTGGTCTTACACTTTTAAAGCTTCAAACTCCACTTTCTTATTTTAATCAGACCCAGGGGGTATTACGTCTTCGAGTATACCTCAACAGGTTCCTCCTCCACCACCGGCCTCTTTGTTCAAACTTTCTTGGGTGTGATTTATGTTTCCTTACTTCATTCCCTAGGTGTTTTCACAATCTCCTTTCCTTCCCGAGTTTGTTGACTTCCAAAGCTTCACTTATATGCAACCCCTTGTTGCCTTACTGTCCTCCTTCCCCCTTGCTACACTACAAGATCTCATCTCAGTTCACACAACGTCACTGGTTTGTAAACAGTACTTCGCTTCTTACTCAAAACCCTCATCATGCTTTAATCACTCGCAAGCACAAAGATTTAAAATTTTCGAGGGAAAGGTAGTTAGAATGACTACCCTCACCCCCTATTTATACTTTTCCAACACCTTAATGTCCCTTAGACCACTTGTCCTAACTTCACTTTTTAATAAAGCACTTTGTTCACTTAAGTCAACTTCCATGACTTCACTTCACATGCCATAGTTGTAACATTCTGGTGCGCCAACACTACTTCACTACCACAGACCGCCTTAGCATGCCTTACCGTGCTGAAGTACATAACCATTGCATTGTTAACAAAGTAGTCTCCTATACTACCTCCTACCTCATGTTACACTACATGATCTTTGTTTCTCTTCTGCATGGTCTTCAAACAGCTTTTCTCACCACACCTTTATAACAACACAAATTCTAACACCTTATACACTGCACAACTCATTTGTCTACCTTTGTGTTAATCATCCTATAATGAGTTCTCCAACATTTCATCTTCCTTAGAAACACACCAATTATATTCTAAATTTAGACGCCAATCCACCCCACACTAAAAGTATGCGTGGTCCTCTCCACATGAAATCACTTCAAATGTATTTAGTTATTGACATGCCAACATGCACAAAACACAGAACAAAAAGGACAAATCAAAACAACAAAGAAAGGAAACATAAAAAGAGGAAAATGAGTTAAAGGAAATCCTAAGCTAATTGGAAACACTACCTTATTTACAAACACCAAGAAGACTTATTTATATTAGGGCTTCAACCTACTCCTGTTAAAGAAACCAAGAAAGGTCTTAAGTGGACGCATTTTTCTGAAAAAAAAAACTTCAACTTGTACAAGTTTTTCGAAATAGTTACACTCAAAATTGGAAGATGTTGTAGAAATATGAATCGTAGAATTTTGAGTCTAGTTTCTAAGCTACTAAATTTTATTGAAAACAGATAAGTTTAAGTGGGTCAAACAACTAAAATACCAACAGATGCTCCTGTTTTTGTTAAAAAAAAACATAATAGAGTGACTTTCGTGCCCCCCACCATTTTTTGAGCACCATTTAGTATTTTTGAAAACCCTTTGGTAGAAAGATAGCTAGGAGCATCTAGTTTGGGCTCCATTTTTTTAAAGATTTTTTTAGCGAATATTTTTTTATTTATGATTTTTCTAGTACAAAAATTTTATGTTTTGAAAAATAACGGAGCTCCGACCATGCCCCCCCCCCCCCCTAACTACCTCAAAAAATATCAAAAATTAGATTTTTTTTTGAATATGTATAGAATTATGCCTAGTTTGGGCTAGTATAATTTTTTTTAATTTCGATCACCCAAAAAAAAAGATACACCATGAAAGATAGACATATTTACACTTCAAAAAATAGCTATAAAAAGGCATAGTTAGAAAATAAATAATATGGATACCTTATATTAGTCAGAAAATTTAGAAAATTATATTTTAAGAAAGAAGAGACTCTGCTCTACGTCGTGGTATAATTTTTTTAAAATGGATCGATTGTTTTATTTTGATTTATCATAGAGGAAGTGTCATTTTTACATTTTCTTGTAAAAACTCGTTGTTTGCTTGTGTTTGTGCAGGTCCATGCCTCAGGCTTGGGGATCCAAACCGGATCCCAAGCCTTGAGGCATGGCTTGGAAAAGAGAAAACAAAAAATGCGTAACGCGTTTTTTTTTTTTTTTATATCTTGTGGCCCCCCAACGTCCCTTTCATCTCTTTCATGGAATTCTGCAAACATTCTGTTTTGTCTACAATATTCTCTACATTCTTGCACGATTTTTTAGTATTTCATTTTGTCCCCTACCCCACTAGTTGATTTTTTCTAATCATGGGCGATAAACGTCGAGCTAAGGACAAGAGGAAAGTCAAGAATAAGACACCAGAGCAATTGGAAGAGAAGAGAATAAAGAAATTGAAGAGAATGCAAAAACTTCGAGCAGGGCAAGGTACATCCGCTATATCAAATGTAGCTAATGTATTAGAAAATTGGGATGAAATACATAATGAAAATGTAGAGAATAATGATTTTGCAATGAATAATGATATTGAATTGAATGATAATGTTGGTATGGATGAAGAAATTGATATGAATCCAATTGTTGAACCCTTACTTGAGAATCCAAATGTTAACCCTGAAATTTGTATGAAAACACTGAATGAAGAAAGTAACCTTGTAAACGAATCTTCACCTCTAAGAACACCTCCTTCCATTTCGCGAAGAAAACCAATTCACTTAATTGAAATTGATGAAAACATTATAAAACCAATGCCTAACAAAATGTCTGAAAGAAATGCGAGAAGAAAAGCTAGTGGAATTTGGGATAATTACTTTGAGAATTTAAATGACGCACAAAGATGTCAATTATTTGTTTCATTGATGAAGTTAATTAAGATGAGACCTATAATGAAGACCCTGGGGTTAAGAACATCTAATGTTGTTGATCAAAATGCATCAATTGTTGAAAACATACATAAAGCATACCAAGCTGTAGGTGGCAAAAGACGCACCAAAGATAGTAATGCTACACGACGTGCACTAACTAATTGTATAGTAAGTGATAAAATAGTTAATAAACGCTTGATTAGAAAAACAAGCAGTGCTTTGAAGCTAAACAGAAAAACACTAATGAAAGCAATAGAGAGACGTAAACGTCTTGAGTCAGTCAATAACACTGACTATTGGGCTTTCTCTAGCAGACTTCCATGAAAAGACAAGAATACATCTGATATTCTAAAAGAATTAATTGTAAAATTTTGGAATGAGAACACAAGGGTGTCACCGAATAGAAGAGATACAATAAAAAGAAGAATAGGTTCTCGTAATCGTGAATCGTGTGCAAAACATTTCTTAGATATGACTCAAACAGAAATGTTCTCTAAGTTTAAAAATGAAAATCCACAAATTAACATTAGCCAAAGATTCTTTGAAATGAACAAACCCTTTTATGTGAAAATCAATCACTCACGTACCACTTGTTGTTGCAGGCATCATGTTGAATTTTCAATGCATTATGATGTTTTTTGTCAAATACGTAGTGTTTTGCATACTGACATCATGTTGCAGGAGTGTGGAATAAATGTCCCACAAAAATCTTCAAGGGAATTTATTCTGACAATATTTTGTGAAAAATCAACAAGACAATTTTTTTATAACAAAGCATGTTTGGATGGAACGTGCAATGTATGCGGTGGCTTGCCAAATCTGAAAAGTTGTATCCACGAGGAGAGTACATATTCAATAGGAAAATAATTGGTTGATTTCACCAAATATAAATCGGTGGCATATCAATTAAAAGATGGAAAAGAATCTAAGAGGTGTGAGCTTGTTACAAAACAATTACCTGTATCAGAATATATGGTCAAATTCAGAGAGGAAATTTTTTATGAGTATGCAAGGCACACACATAGAGCTCGATGGTTGGATGAACAATTCAAGTTAAGCAAGGACACATTCCCACTTGGTACTATTGTTTCAGTAGTTGACTTCGCAGAGAATTACACATTGCAGCCACAAATGGAGGTTCAGTCTCAATATTATAACTCAGTGCAAGTTTCTATTTTCGTGCATATAACATTCATGCACTCTCCTGAAAGCACTGAGAAAGACCAAAAAATATTGAGAGAGTATCATTTCTACATCAGTGATGATTGGACACATTCTACAGAATATGTACAAGGGTGTTTCCAGGTGTTTTATGCGAACTTGAATGAGAGGAACATTAGTTTCGATCAACATTACATTTGGTCGGACAACTGCACATCACAATTCAAGAATGCACAGATGTTTTATTGGCTAAGAAGGATGCACAAAGAAACAAATGTACAACATATCTATAGTTTTACTGAGGCAGGGCATGGAAAAGGAGAGCATGATGGTGCAGGAGCATGTGTGAAAAGAGCACTTGCAAGAGAAGAGTTAAAGTTCAAGGATGGTGCTAAATTTACAGATGCAAAAAGTATTGTTGATTGGTGTGTCAAGAATATGGGCCATGAATCTCAAGAGAGATCAATGGTTCATAGATATTTTTGGTTGATAGAGCAACAACATCTGACAAACTTTGAAGATTGTATGACAGTTGCAGGATCAAGTGATATGCACTCATTCCGTAGTTCAGATGCAAATGCTTGGACTATTTATACTAGGTGCATGACATGTTTTTGTATATCATGCATTGATTTTGTGTGGAATGAATGTGAGTCACAGTAGTGGGTGGATGAGTGGACTTGTAGACCTCTAATTCCACTCACACACATCAAGTTCCACGAGCATTACAACTTGCAGGGTCTTCAGATCAAATGACAACATCACCTGACTTTGACCAAGTCTCTGATTTAGTGCAACAAGGTACATACATATATGTACATGCCATGTTTTAGATTTATAAATTATTAAATGGTCAACTCTTAATGTATTTATAAATTGACTGAACAGTTTTACTTTGTGATACATAGGGCACGTTTTTGCAGTTATTGTGACGGAATTTAACGAAGAGGGAACAAACTACTTCTTATCTCATTGTGTAGAGGGGAAAAAAATTGACTTCCACAGTCATTGATGGTGAAGACCTTGAGTATCCCACTGGATCATTGGTAGTCACTGGAACTTGGCTTCGACAATATCCTATCAAAAAATCAAACATTTGGTTGTTTGAAGACTATGAAGTACATCAGAAGATACTTCACTATTCACATTTGGTCCTTGCAACAAATATTAAATTGATCAAATATCGAGGTCGGCCATCAAACAAAAATCTGTGGAAGGTTCGTGAATCATATCATGAAGCAATTCTTGCTACTGTCAAGAATAGAGTTGATCCTTGCGGTTCATTGGATTGAATTTGCAAAGGTATGTTCTTCATGAATTTAATTTGAATATTTACTTAAATGATTTTGTTTAAATTTTGTATGATTTAAAATTCTATTTAATTGCTTACTAACATGTTTATGTAGGTTAGTGGTGCCAAAAAAGCTTCCACCTTCACATGGTTGGCACTGTCAGTAGAGAATTTATTATTCTCGAAGCCAAGTGAAGCTAAGAAAAATTAAATATTAGAAAGGAACAACAAACAAAAATTCTCATTTCACCACCTATATTGTAAAAATATCTTATTAAAATTCTCATTTCACCACCTATATTGTATGAACCACCTATATTATTTAGGTGACTGGTTTCATGGACAACCTTATTAAATCAGTCTGAATGGAGACGGAGAAAACCACGAGAGGCTTTCTAGCCTGGACCGGTTGATAGCCCAAAATCTCAATAATGTCACCCTGACGTATAGTTGGTTCAGTCCCACGCTTTCGTTTGGAAACTACAGCATCTGGCAGCCCTACACCGACTCAGACTGCACTATTTCTCGCGTACAATAGGTCATACGAGAGAACCAAATGGAGATGGAGAAAACCACGAGAGGATTTCGTAGAGGGCCCCAACACCCCCCGAAAGCATGGGGAGCATAGGGAACCAAAACTCTAGGTGAAGCCTCCAATAACCATTCACCAGGACACACCGATGGTTGATATCTAGAGGCCATTTGGTTCCCAAGCAAACTTTTTTTGTAGTAATACAACATCGAAGTCCAGCATAGTCGCTTAAGAGCCCTGAGGCCCAAACATGATATCTTCGACGAGTGATTTCTCAGACTCCGTGGCACCTAGAACATCTTGTTAGAAACAAGATCTCCATGTCAGGGCCCTCTACAAAACCCTATTGCAGTTTTCTCCGTCTCCATCCGGTTCTCTCGTTGTTGTATTGTTTGTAAATGTGAGAAATAATGCAGTCTAAGTCAGTGTAGGGCTGCCAGAGGCTGTAGTTTTCAAACGGAAGCTCGTGGGACTAAAAAAACTATGCAAACACATTAGGGTGGCTTGTTGAATGCTATTGGAGGATTCATTTTGGTTCCCTACACTCCCCGTGCTCTCAGGCTACCTCGTCTAGGCGTAGTCGCTTAAGAGTCCCTGAGGCCCAAACACGCCATATCTTCGACATGTGATTTCTTAGACTACGTGGCACCTAGAGACATCTCATTAGATCTGTGAGCTCCATGTCAGGGCCCTCTACAAAATCCTCTCGTGGTTTTATCCACCTCCATCTGATTCTCTCGTTGTCCTATTGTTTGTAAACGCGAGAAATAGTGCAGTCTAAGTCAGTGTAAGGCTGCCAGATGTTGTATTTTGCAAACGGAAGCTCATGGGACCAAACCAACTACGCCAACATGTCAGGGTGGCCTGGTGAACGCTATTGGAGGCTTCATTTTTGGTTCCTATGCTCCCCGTGCTTGTCAGGCTACCCCGTCTGGGCATAGTCGCTTAAGAGCCCTGAGGCCCAAACACGTTATATCTTCGACATGTGATTTCTCAGACTCCGTGGCACCTAGATACCTCTCATTAAATCTAAGATTTCCATGTCGAGGCCCTCTATGAAATCCTCTCATGGTTTTCTCCGTCTCCATCTGTTTCTCTCAATGTCCTATTGTTTGTAAACACGAGAAATAGTGCAGTTTGAGTCAGTGTAGGGCTGTCAGATGCTGTATTTTGCAAACGAAAGCTCGTGGGACCAAACCAACTACGCCAACACATCAGGGTGGCTTGGTGAATGCTAGTGGAGGCTTCATTTTTGTTCCCTACACTCCCCGTGCTTTCAGGCTACCCTGTCCGAGCATAGTAGCTTAAGAGCCCTGAGGCCCAAACACGTTATATCTTCGACGGGTGATTTCTCAGACTCCGTGGCACCTAGAGACATCTCATCAGATCTAAGAGCTCCATTTCAGGGCCCTCTACAAAAGTATCTCGTGGTTTTCTCCATCTCCATCTAGTTCTCTCAATGTCCTATTGTTTGTAAACGCGAAAAATAATGCAGTCTAAGTCAGTGTAGGGTTGCCAGATACTGTATTTTGCAAACGGAAGCTCGTGGGACTGAACCAACTATGCCAACACATCAGGGTGGCCTAGTGAATGCTAATGGAGGCTTCATTTTGGTTCCCTATGCTCCTCGTGCTTTCGGGCTACCCCGTCCGGGCATAGTCGGTTAAGAGCCCTGAGGCCCAAACACACCATATCTTCGACGGGTGATTTCTCGGACTCCATGGCACCTAGAGACATCTCGTCAGATCTGAGAGCTCCATGTTGGGACCCTCTGCGAAATCCTCTCATGGTTTTCTCCGTCTCCATCCAGTTCTCTCGCTTTCCTATTGTTTGTAAACGCAAGAAATAGTGCAGTTTGAGTCAGTGTAGGGTTGCCAAAGGCTGTAGTTTGTAAACAAAAGCTCGTGGGACCAAACGAACTATGCCAACATGTCGGGGTGGCCTAGTGAACACTATTGGAGGCTTCATTTTGGTTCCCTACACTCCTCATGCTCTTGGGCTACCTCATCCGAGCGTAGTCGCTTAAGAGCCCTTAGGCCCAAACATGTCATATCTTCGATGGGTGATTTCTCAGACTCCGTGGCACCTAGAGACGTTTTGTCAGATCTGAGAGCTCCATGTCAGGGCCCTCTCCAAAATCCTCTCACGGTTCTCTCACTGTCCTATTGTTTGTAAACGCGAGAAATAGTGCAATCTGAGTCAGTGTAGGGCTACCCCGTCAGGGCGTAGTCGCTTAAGAGCCCTGAATGACTAGATTGGCTTAAGAATGAATTTGATATGGGTATGTCTAAGAACACATAGGAGTTATCAATCACCTAGTAAATCTTTCTTGTTTAGTTCTGGATGGGAGTCAGCTGGCCTACGGCTTAGTGACCTTCCATTCATTGATAATTTATGTTATGATAAACCCATGGATGCTTTCAAAAGTGCCTTAAAAAGGATAGGGGTAGTCATCAAGCCTAGTGAAGGGTGTGATGTGATTTCCAAATAACTTGAAATGCCTACAGATTTAAAGGTACTAACATGAATTGGACAGGATTAGACAATAAAGAATCATTGAGTGTCTGAATCAGAATGTCATTGCATCTGGAGACATTCTCAAGCATTGGAGTAATGTATATGGAGAGACATTCTCAAAATATCAACAGATGAAAGGCATCAAATTGTGACGATTGTTGGGTGTTTTAACAAGGGAGAAGACTAGGAAGCATAGAATAATGTAGTAAGTGCATGATAAGATAGGAACCAGTACAAAGAGACCATGAGCAAGAAGAAGCGCAAGTAAGGTAAATACACATATACACATTGATAAATTGAATGAATAATTACTCAGATTAGGTAACTCTTTATATACATACATTATATAAATATTAATTTCCAAATTTTGATGCATATTATACATTGAAAATGCTAGTACATGTACATCACCAATAAATGAAAAAATAATCCATAATGTCTTAAATATTGTCAAGTGCACATCATATTAGATTCATGTGAAAATAATCTCAGAAATGTAAGGTCTCATACAAAATTATCAAGTTCCAAATAGTATTTTAATGTGCATAATA
The DNA here is from genome assembly GCA_019776745.2 of Taxus chinensis. Taxonomy (NCBI): domain Eukaryota; kingdom Viridiplantae; phylum Streptophyta; class Pinopsida; order Cupressales; family Taxaceae; genus Taxus; species Taxus chinensis. Next base: position 921,947,258 of record CM034147.1, on the reverse strand, counting down.
AATACAAAAATTCCCAAATAGTTCATATACCATCAAGTTCAAATGCCATATAGGCTTACATACAATGCCATGCACATAGGCATACAAAAACAATGTCATGTAAGACATATATATTTCCTACTCATCAAAATCTATCCCTCTCTTGGCCTTGATTGAAGAAGTCCCTCCCTTAGGTGAAGATGGAGATCCATGAGATGACTTTGGATCGTCCGAGCCCATGCTTCGAGTCCTCTTCCGCTGAATACTCACCTGTAGATGAGCCTATAAATGCAAACAATATTTTTTTGTCAAAACTTAATTTATATATGTTTTCAACATGTATTTAAGACCATGCTAGAATGAAAGTATTTACATAAATACACAAACTTACCGCAAGTTGTCAATCGTGCCGAATTTGCATCTCACGCTCAGATGAGTCATCGGGAGCTCCTGTAATACAAATGGGGGTACGAAGATGACGAGATGGAGGAGTCTGTGCCCTCAAAGTCAAAATGGAGGGGGTTAAAGTTCCCTACATACACATAAGATCAGAAAATCTAACATCAGAATTAGCGAAAATAGAGCTAAGTACATGTATCTACATAATGACAATATTTTAACTAATTTTATCAATATAGAACTATTGTTTTTACCCTGCCACATGCTTGTGAATCAAATGAATAGGGTTGTGCCCTGTCACAGGTAACTCCTGACATATACACAATGAAGGACATTATTAACATAATTTAATAATTCTACAATGAAAGACATTACTAACATGTAATTTAACATAATATGAATTACACGAGAAATTTAACAAAATTTACGTGTTGTTTGAATACCTCAGTGAGTTGTTGCACAGATGAAATCGCAGCGGAAACACCTTTATCTACTTGTCACAGAGATGGTGGGGTGTCTAGTGAAGTCAACATCTTTATCAAACATGTATATCACGTGAGTTAGATGGACATACAAGAACATACATATATTTGACTTCAAAACTAATATATATATATTATAATATATATATATATATACATACACACACACACACACACACACACACACACACACACACACACACACACACACACACACACACATGTATGTGAAAATTTTACATAATTAACATTCTAAATTACCTCTGTGAATGTATGTGTATGCATGGTGCTCGCTACCTATGGTCGGGATGAAGATGCACCTCCCGCACGCTGTAATATCAATGCATGTACATGTACAAATACAATTATTTCAAAAATTTAACATATAACAAGTAAATCAAGTACTCCAAATTTTTGTAACACACATAAAAAAACATAAAAATTTACTTGCGAAGGTGACACCGATGAATGTAATCCAAATGTCTCACTCAAAAGGACATCTGACATAGTGACATTATCATGTTCATCCCTAGCACCAGGTGCACCAAAATCAGTACGCATGAAAGTATCATCCTCCTCGGGCCCCAAACATATGCTACCACATGACGAGAAAAAATGTGGGCCTCATGCTAGTACTCCTTGAGGGAATACTCTATGTACCTCCATGAGCATCTGGCTCAGAAATCTCCCTTGTATGTCGAACAAGGGTCGCAGATAGCCCCTGAAACGCATGGAGTGTATCAATCTCTATTGTCTCCTTCACTGCTTGAGGGAAAATCTCAGGGTGAGGGGGCTTTTGTGCATGGGGAATCTACCCTATTGAATAGGTGCACATTGTGCACCTAATCGATCCTATGCAGATCCTTTTCCTTGGCCTTGGAAATCTCGGAAATCAAAATAATTTGGGATCTCGTTGAGGATAAACTCGCAATAGAGTTTCCTCAGAAAGTATAGTGGCACCTCGTTGTTATTACAAGGTGGAAAATCAAACACCATCCACCATCGGTCCCAAAAATTATTTTTAATCAAATTATTATTGCACCAATGGATGGGAAATCATTTACATGTCAACGGAACAGTAAGATTAGTGCGGGGGTCCGTGAATAAGGTGCATATGAGTTCTTTTGAAAATTTCTTTTTTCTTTACATCCACATATGACAATTTGTTGGAATAATAAACCCTACAACCCTCTCTGTAAGTTGTCCAATGATCAATTTTCCCCGTTTCCTACATCAATTTGAACAAGTAATGCCTCCAATGTGTTTGCAAGAGAGGCGCGGTGGGGGTTTGTAGATTGTGCATCCCTCATTGTTTTGATTAAATCCTCAATTTCAATTTTTTTTCAACTATTTGGGCTGTTAAATCTTCTTGAATACCCGAGGGATGTTGAGCAATTATGGGAGTGTCAAGAGGGATGTTAGGAATAACAGGGTTTGGTTGTGGTTGATTCCCTCGACCTCTAACTGTAACAATAAAAAATATGTACTCAATTCAAATTTTAATCTATAATTATCATATTTCAATGTAATTTTGAGAAAATAATTGTGCTTACCTCTTCTCCATGGCACCATCGTCGATTCAGATCTTCCCGGTGATCCAGAAATGATCCTTTGAGCTTGAGATCCAACTGAATGAAAAATGCAAGGGCACGAACAAGCTCTAAAACTCACGTTTGAGGGAGGATAAAATGATAGAGGCTCGGGCCTCTTTTTTAATTTATAGTACTCAACATAACGCGTATGCATTATGCTTTGGTGATCCTCAAGCCTAAACAAACTAAAACGCGAGCACGTTTTAACAAAATGCATACGTGTTTTGCTTTTTTTTCACATCCTTGTCCGCTTTTTGGCCCCCCAATTTCGTGCACTTACCCAACAGGACCATCTGCCCAACCTCAAACTTCTTATTCTTAATATGACGATCATGGCATGCATTCTGTCATGTTTTATTTGTCTTTTGGCTCCACTACAAATGGCACACCTCTCATCCAACTCCATAATTTTATCAATGCACTCTTTCAATGATTTTTCATCATCTGATCCTCCTACACGTGTAATATGCATAGATGAAAACATGAATTCCACAGGCAGAACTGCCTCTATGCCAAACACCAATTGAAAGGGTGTGGCCTTGTTTAATCATTTATAAGTTGTTCTATATTCACATAACACTGCATAGAGACTCTATCATCCCAATCTCTTCTTCCAACATCAAAAATTTTTTTTAACATGTGGCTCGGAATATCTTGTTAAATTCCTCAAAAATTCCATTAACCTGAGGGTGATATGGTGCATAGTTTTGTGATTGCGCCACCATGAACTCTTCCTAACAAGATATCCGAATAGTCTCATTTAAGAAATGTGTACCCCTATGTCACTCCTTTAAGCGTAATGTAAACATCTATACCTGACTAATTATGTTATCCCAATAAGAACGTAAGCTACTGTAGCCACCATGTAATCCTTTATAGGCACTGCCTTCTACCCATCTTGTAAGATAATCTTGTGCAAGTGATAATATATTACGCAAACATTGTCCTACACACAGTTGGGGAAATAGGGTACACAAAGTCAATTTCCCATATTTTCAAATGATTCTCCACTAGAAATAGGTCTTAATGGCATCTCATCTCTCCATCTTGGTTTAAACAAGGGACTGGAAATGGATCACAAGCTTTGCAATATTCAATACAATCCTTATAGACCATCTCCCACCAAAGGCTTGCCAACAGGATCTTGCATGCGTAATTGCATTCCCCGCATAGTGACATCTTCCAATGCCACCATGAGCTTCTTCCATAATTGCAGTACACTCATGTTCCAACACACACTGGTGTAAAACCTCATCTTGTCCTAGCTTGTACAAGGTCTCCTGCCAATCAACATATAAGGCACAATGTGTTATAGCCAATTGCTTTTTTTCGAAGGCCTTTATTCATTTTGGTGCCACAACTGTTCACAAGAAAAAAACAATATCTTCTAATGTCAGAGAGTGCACACTAAAATTTAAACAATTGTGCATATGGAATTGTGTCCCCAATGCTTATGTGCATCCTTTCCTGAGTTCAATCTGTGATAGATGGTCAGGTCCCAAATCACTCTTCCTTGGTTTCACCATAACTGTATACTCAAAATCCTGAAACAATAAGACCCACCAGACATATGTGCCCTTGGAAAATGAGTCTTGTTCACCAAGTAATTTAATGCCACGTGGTTTGTGTGTGAAAATAAACAGGTGTTCACTAGCAAATACTACTTAAATTTGTGTTTGCATGTAGATCATTGACAATACCTCGCACTCTGTGGTAGTATAATTATGTTCTACCGGAGTCAACTTCCTACTAGCAAAAACACAAGGGATGTTCAATAATCCCTTCTCTAGGTTGTGTTAAGACCACTCAAATTTCCATACTAAACGCATCAACATGCACATGAAATGGCTTATCCAAGAGGGAAAGTGCAAAATGGGTGCGGTGGTAAGCTTCTCCTTTAATGTGTCAAATGCCACTTTTCGTCACCTCACCCCTAATGGAGTTCACCTTTATGTTTTAAACAACTTCCTTCAATGGCGCATGACAATCTTGGCATAGCCCCTGATAAATTTCCTGTAATATCCCGTTGTGCCCCTAAGAATTCTACGCACCACACTTTGGCTGGTTAGGCTCCTCCAAACCCAAGATAATAACTACCTTGGTAAGGTTCTACTAATAAGTCTTTCACTTGCATACGATGTAACCAAATAAATTTCCAAATGGGGTAGAAACGACAAACTTCTCAATGTTAAGCAAGATAATCAAATTCTTGCATCTCTCAAACATCAATCTCAAGATTTTCAAAATGGTATTTTACCAACCCATACATTGTCCAGTCATCAAATTATACTTGCAGAAAACTTATCAATGAAGTCTTAAAAGGATTTTACTACAATGCATTAAAACATAGTAGATGCATTCTTCAACTCAAAAGGCATGAGCTATATAAGCAATAAGGTCCCCATTCAGTGGTGAAACTAGTCTTCTCGTGGTCTTCCTTCGCAATTATCACCTAGTGATAACCTAAAAATCCATCCGTAAATGAATGGATCCCCCGCCATGTTACTCCTTCCAAGATATCCTTGGTAAACGGGTTTGGAAAAGGATCTATGACACACACAAAATTCAATTACCTATATTTAACACAAATCGTTATCCTTCTATCCTTTTTAATACTAATTACCATCAAAATCACCCACTCAGAGTTCTTCAATTTCCTCAATGATATCCAGATTCTATCATCTTATCAATCTCCTCCTTAACCTTTATGCACAGATTCAAATTCATCATATAAGGTCCTCTTCTGGACCGGGTGTGTACCCTCCTTTAACTTAATCCTCATTTCTCCCAATGAGGGATGTACTCCTTTTAAGCTCAGTGGTACCCACGCGGGAATAAATCTTGGAATTCATGTAACAGATCAATGATATTTTGATACTTCTTGTTCCATCCAGTAATCTCCCATGACAAGTTGCCTTTGGATCTATTGTCTGTAAACCAATGTTAACTTTCTTCATTTTCAAGGCCTCATGGTAAGTGTGCACACTTACTCATTCACTTTTGTCCAATACTTCATGCACATACCTATAGTATGGTTAACATCCAAATTTTCCACTTCCTCATCATCTATCAAGTAGACTAACTTTCCTTTTTCTTTCTCCAAGAAGGCGCACTCAAGCTATGCACTCTCCTCTATCTCTTCTTCTCCTAGTTCTTCTTCTAGGAAGTGTGCCCCCAACTCAAGTTCTTCTAAAAACTCCAGGATCCAGTCCTTATCCATGACACCATCCCCCATGGTAAGGTGCTTGACTACCTACAATGCCTCACTCACCGATGGCTTTGAAATTTTGATACTCAAAAGTTTGAATAATATCCACTGTCAGTTCCTACTAGTTTCATCATCTGATGACACATATCTGAATGAATATACCATGCATGCGCGCAACCTTGCAGGGTGGAATAGAACTTATGCACCCATAGTGAAGCAGGCAATCCTTTCGTGCCCATCATCTAGATTCTCTTAGAATCTTGGATGTGGAATGAGGTGGACTCCTTCCTATGATATTCATGTATTGTAGAGGGTGTCATTTCTCCTCAAAAACCTAACATAAGAGTGTGATTCTCACTTTGTGCTACTCTAGAAGGTTGTCTCAATGTGTCGCCCACCAACGTACTATTGCTTTCCCATGCAAGGTAACAAGTATGACATATTCCTCTTTTCTATCTAACAAGTCCATTGTACCTCCATCACATGTGCAGAAAGACATCTGGCTTACCCTCCCTAGTGTAATTGGGTAGCTTCTTTCCTACCTAGGCACCTAACCAAGTGCATGCCATAGTGATGTGAGTCACGGTGCCCTTCAATTATCTCCCAATCAACTCATATGTTTCGTGCACCTAATTGTCACATGCTAATGTTAGTTGTATCACTCATGGGCTTAGCATATTCCCATTGAATGACTCCTTCTCTTGATGGATGAACCGCCTCATGTGTCTCTAATGGTGTTCATGCATAGATTCTATCCAGATCCTCTTCTCCCAATGGTTCCACATAAGGCATGTAAACTTCCCATCCATGTCAATGGAATGACGATGCACTCCTCTTTGTTCTCGAAACTTATGTACCCTTTGTTAAAGCGTCAAGTAGACATTATTCTTATAGCATTAGGGGCATCCCAAGTAGATGTTGGAAAGTTATCTACCTCAGCAAGCACTAAGAACTCAAAATATCTAGTAAACTTTTTTCCATTACATGGTTATGGATGCATCCTTCAAATACTATCGACATGGGCATAGATTTCAGTCCTATTTTCCATATACAACACATTTGAAGATGGCTGTAATGGGGGTCTTCCCATCTGATTCCATGCATCTAAAGTGATAACATTGACCTCAATGCACCCATTGTCAATCAAAAATTTTAATCAAGATCCATCCATTCGACAACTACATTCAATGTGATATCCTTGTCATAATCAATACTCGTGAGAGGGTAAGATTAGCATGTAAGACCTACCTCTCATGCACTCACCTCCAACGTGCATGGTACTTTTTTCTCCTAGCCATTCTCTTAAAAGTGAAATAATATTATCCTGGCGCAACATCTTACATACTTCTCTGACCTCATCTATATCCTTTTGTGGGACCTCAGTGCGATTTTCTTATACTCCAACTTCTTGGATTTCTCCTTCAAGACATTGAATCTCCCCTTGCAAGTTTCTTAATAACCTCCATGGTCTCTTGGTAAACCTCCTTCTAATGAGTTGGATCTAGGATACTTCCCATGTAATACCTCTTCTCTAGTAATGAGAGGCCTTTACTTTGGTTCTTCCCTTGTGCATGCAACGTATTTCACTCGTGTAGTTACTAAAATAGGTTCCAACTCAGATTCATGTGCCACCCTAGGCATCCATAATGGATCAACTCACTTCAAACTCACCATTCCCGTGCACCCTTATCCTTCTTCTAGTTCCTAGATTATGTGCTCATATAACTTAGAGTAACTCCTCATACTTATCCTTCTCCATGCGCCATGATCATTATGACAAATCTAAACACTTGTGCTTGTAGTGGTCAAGTAAATCCACAATTGTAACATGTTCCATATGGGGAAATTTAGTTCTACCTCCTTGACCACCATAGACCTCTGAATCCTTCATGAAAACCTCTTCCTCTGACTACCTCTATATGTGTTCACCTTTCAAATTTATGACCTTCATTCTTATAATTGTTCCCAATATCTGGTCTGGCACACACCAATATCATTGGACATCATAGGATTTTGTCTATCAACTCGATAGTCCTTTATATCATGTGTCATAGATGAGAAAATCTTACAGTAAGAAGACACATTATTACAAAGATCGTGCAATGCAACAACGAGAATCTACTTGGATCATGATCTCCATGAAATATATCCCATAATCCAATGAAATGGTGCACACGGCCATCTTCATGGGAAACTATCTTTTTTGTATCATTTGATTTCACAATCCATGTACCATAGTCCATTGCAAGTCTCATGAGCCGAGTTCACAGAAAATTTCTCAAGTTGCTTCGCCATGGTAGGTGATCTGTGCTTCTAAAAATGTGCTTATTCTAGTGTCAACGCTTCTGATGGCATTAGCGCACATGTTAAGTATCCTCCAAGGCTGTCACGCAGATCCATGATAGTATTGTGGGAAAGTGCTCATCTAAAAGGCATGATCAATCCTCCCAATGAACCATTGAGCATGTTGAGAGGGATGGATATCATAAGACAATTTTTATAGAAGATTCTTAAAGTGCACATTTCATACTCCCGCACACTCTCTGGCATACCTTGTTAGAATTTAATTCAATGTGTTAATGATCTTTTTCTCAAACTCAAGAATGTGGAATTATGCCAAGAATTCATCATGTAACTCAGTATACTTCCACCACCATCTAGATGGGTGTCATAATTTCGGTACCATCTATGTGTCATGACATTTGCAATGTAGTTACAAATTGACTTACTTTCTTCACTCCAAGGAAATGATTCCCTTAGCACGCCATACCAATTCACATTTGTGTACATGCTCTGCAGCATCTTCAATGCCCTTGTAATTAGGAAAATGCATAGACATCTCGTAAAACACCTACTAATGGTGTTTGTGGACCTTTCCCACAAGATCTAGGACCTTGATTCCCTCGTGTGTAACCTCCACCACCAAATCCACTAGAACCACTAGCTCATATTCCTTTGGATGCACCATATCCTCCTCCTGTAGTAGGTAAGGGGCCTAATGACACATATGCACTTTGTGTATACACCATTGTAGTAAACTTGTGTGCCAACAGGTTTGTGATGTAGAACCACTTCCAGATGTGATACCTAAACTTTTTGTACCCATAATTTTCTCTAAACGATGTATTAGAAAAAATACCCCCAAATATCACTAGAATTTTTTATGCGCAGCCATAGATGGGTGTAATGTAAAATAATATCTCCCTGATCCTACTTGCTCACTAACGCTAATTGAACTAGAAATACTTGCCTTAGATACTGGAAAACTAAGCACCATGGTTTGGTCACCAGGTGGGCTAAGATGCGTGCACCTATGACTCTCCTCCTTTCTCCATATGACAAGATATCACCAGAAGCTCAGGGGGTTTCTCTCTCCACACTTAACAATATGGGGTATCATATAATTCTCAAGTCCCACAGCCCTCTATGTGAACCTCAAATACTTCCCACAATGTATGCCTCCATAAATCCATCACTCCAACAACCTCACATTATCTCGTACCAATTCCCTTTCTCGTGCTTCATTATACTTGAGCTTCCTCTATTCTCTCTCTGCTTCTGCCATAGGATATGCCATCTCTCACCACACCTGCTCTCATGCCTTGCACTTAGTGGGAAGTTATCCAGAGCCATAGGAAATTAATCCATACTCAGAGTAATGATCATGATCTTAATGGCTAATGGCATGGCACATGCAAGAATGATCCTCTTGGCTCCCTCAAGAACTCAAACTCAACAATCTCTAGGAAAAAATACATAGAAATCACATTTTTCCAAAGTATATCTAGTCAATGCACCTCTCCACCAGTGATTAACAACCATGATTCCAAGTCAGATCAGCATCATGCAGCCTCTGATACTCTTCTTGGGTCCAAACAAGAGGTCTATAATACCATAGCTCTTCCTTGATGCATATGTTGATAACCATTCATAAAACTCTACTAGAAAACAAAAAAAGAATGTCATCATAGAGCTCATGATACCAGGTGCTCCTCTACCCATTTACGTGCATCAAACTCATGTCTAGTATTAAATCACTGAGCAAACTCATCCTTCATACTTTTAAGTAAAGTGTCGATGTTGTCCAAGGTCAAGCATTTTTGTCATCACATCACAATTCTTACCAATATCTTCAAAAGTGGTCCTGGAAACATGGAACCAAAATGTAGTCATCATTTTTGTTTACCTCTAACTCTTCTTCAAACCCCAAATAAGTTGACATATCACCCAGCCTAGACTAGGACACTCACTTGAGGCACAAAAAGGCACTGAGCGCTTCTTGTATGTGATCTTTGTAATAAATCTTCATTATTAATGTATGAATGTTACAGAAACATAGTCATATGTGCATCCATTACAAGATAACAAGAGTAACACAAGCTAGAACCATACACCGATGCACCATAACATGAAATTAAACATCACAATAACATAAGATAATTGAATCTAAATCATTAATAGTGTAATACAACATAACATTTTGGACCCTTAAACACAAATACTTATAATAATACAATATTTATTGATTCACAAGTGTTTACAGTAGCCAAGATACATCAAGAGGATCCATATGTGGACCATAATACATTCACAGAATTTTAATGCTTCTTATAATGGTTTCATCACAGAAGTTACAATAGAGACTACCCATACGTATATTTCCCTAATCCTCTCTGTGATGTCTCATACATGCTCCATTGATCCTCCACAACCTTCATCTCCCCTTCTTCCCATCCTATTCTCTCCAACACAACTATACCAACTAGACTCTCTCTCTCTTTATTTCTGTTCCAAATCAATGCATAACATGGGACTCAAAGGAATATTACCTTACCGCCTAATCATCACCCTGAGTGAAACGCCTGCAAGATGCCATCATGTCTTTCCATACTCAAGTATCTTCAACATGCATTCATTAGCTAATCCATAAAAAAACTTAGCTCCTGAGCCTGTAATGATAACAGTAATTATGTCATGGAATATTCCTTCCTTTCTATGTCCTAATATTATCTATAACCAATCCTAGTTGCATCTCCAAGTGCTCTTCTATCGTTGATTTTAACCATGATCCAAAATGTGGTTAAGTCTAACCTTGTTCTGTCTGTGCACAAACTTCTACGCCTTCCTTAAAGCCACTTCCGCACAAGCCTTTGTGCCTGGCTGGCACACGACAACAACCTCCGCACTCTAGGAGTAAAGCTTCCTTAGAGGCCAAACATGCATACTTGATATTATTATATATATATTATGTACATGGTATAGGGAATATGTTGTTGGGAGCTTTGTTCTACAGCTACTTCCATGTGCGCAAACATAGGGAAAACATGTGCTGACATATGCAATGGATACTTCATGTGTGAAGCCCCTAAATGAGCCACATAAATTTCCAACTGGATGGCCCTTCTTGCTGCTATCTCTCTTATCCATAAGAAATTATCACCTATGACTTTCTAAAACACTTAGAGATCCCGAGTGATGGAATTATTGTAGCACAATAACAACCATGTGCAAAGCCATCCACTCCGTGTGGTGTAATTCATAACAAGCTCTACTAATGGCCTCCACAACAATGAGAGAGAGCATGGGTCCTTTTCCAGGTCAATTGCCAGTATATTCTCATGTGAAAATTCACCACAACACTCTTCAAAGTGTATGATAAAACGAGGAGGAAGTCTTGTATCCTCAGCTTTGACATAAGGGGTGGAAACTCTTCTTCCAATTATCCTCGACTTACAGGATCCATACATTCAACAAATTCAATTGTTCAGAATTTGTATCTAATCACTATATATAAACCTTATTGCCTGCCTGACCAGCCATCAAATAACACAACGCGCTACATATATGCCGTGCTAAAAGAAAGAATTTTTTTATAGTCTAAGTTCCCTAACTTCTCATTTCCAAATCTCCTTCTTCACACCCCCTTCGAACGTTTTCCATCAAACATTTCACGTGCCATTGCTAGTTAGCCTATGATCTCCATATGCATATCAAGTATCTTCAACATGCATTCATTAGCTAATCCATAAAAAACTTAGCTCCTGAGCCTGTAATGATAACCGTAATTATGTCATGGAATATTCCTTCCTTTCTATGTCCTAATATTATCTATAACCAATCCTAGTTGCATCTCCAAGTGCTCTTCTATCGTGATTTTAACCATGATCCAAAATGTGGTTAAGTCCTAACCTTGTTCTGTCTGTGCACAAACTTCTACGCCTTCCTTAAAGCCACTTCCGCACAAGCCTTTGTGCCTGGCTGGCACACGACAACAACCTCCGCACTCTAGGAGTAAAGCTTCCTTAGAGGCCAAACATGCATACTTGATATTATATATATATATTATGTACATGGTATAGGGAATATGTTGTTGGGAGCTTTGTTCTACAGCTACTCCATGTGCGCAAACATAGGAAAACAATGTGCTGACATATGCAAAGGATACTTCATGTGTGAAGCCCTAAATGAGCCACATAAATTTCCAACTGGATGGCCCTTCTGCTGCTATCTCTCTTATCCATAAGAAAATTATCACCTATGACTTTCTAAAACACTTAGAGATCCCGAGTGATGGGAATTATTGTAGCACAATAACAACCATGTGCAAGCCATCCACTCCTTGTGTGTAATTCATAACAAGCTCTACTAATGGCCTCCACAACAATGAGAGAGAGCATGGTGTCTTTCCAGGTCAATTGCCAGTATATTCTCATGTGAAAATTCACCACACACTCTTCAAAGTGTATGATAAAACGAGGAGGAAGTCTTGTATCCTCATGCTTTGACATAAGGGTTGGAGACTCTTCCAATTATCCTCGACTTACATCCATACATTCAACAAATTCAATGTGTTCAGATTTGTTATCTCATCACTAGATTATAAACCTTATGCCGACCAGCCATCAAATAACACGCGCTACATATATTCCTTGCTAAAAGAAAGAATTTTTTTATAGGTCATAAGTTCCCTAAACTTCTCATTTTCAAATCTCCTTCTTCACACCCCCTTCGACGTTTCCATCAAACATTTCACGTGCCATTGCTAGTTTAGCCTATGATCTCCAATAGGCATGTCAATGAATTCTATAATTTTTCCATATCTCCTTGATTGTCGAATACGGAAAAGAGGACATTTAAAGAACTTACGGCACGTTGAAGATCGATGTATGGATGGATTTGACAGCGAAGCATTCAACCGAGTCTTGTTTCCAAAAATGTAGAGATGCAACGTGTGGATGGATGATTCAGTGAACTGAAATGTTAGGCTTGAAACTGTTGATCCCGAGACACGTCGATCATAGCTATCAATGCACACTCGCATACCATAATATACATGCATGCGGAGATTTCGCGGTATATAATGGGGCTATAACAATATTCGCAGATCAAAAAACAACTTTATGGTTGGAGTAGCCGTCAAATACGAGGGATTTAACCTAAATTGGATCAAAAAATGCCCGAGAAAATATGCATGTAGGTTTCAGAGCCACCAATATTGATATCACCACACCAAAGGAAATACCGATGTGATGAAAATTTGAAAGACGCTTTCAGTATGAATAACTCTTAACACATAATGAGATGTCAACAGAGCTCTATGCAGAAGTAGTTAGCGTCACAGTGTTGTTTTGAAAGCCTAAAAACAGAAAAAATACTTGCTATATTGAACACATATCTGATAGAATTAATGGAGGAGAATCCAATGCCGTGTGAAAAGTCTGATAATGCTTTGATTTTAAAGGATCTTCGATTCGAATTCTCAGTCTTCCGAGGTTGGGGAGATAAAAGGCGTTACCAGCAAAGCAAGGTGGATCAAAAACAATAGAGATGTATGGAATGAAACCCGATGCTAAGACTGTGAACCAAACTTATATGAATTTTCTATAGATGTAATATTGAAACCCAAAATTCCCATCAACAGGGGCACTACAAAATTAGATGGTTTCCCCTTACAAGTACTCTAAACATTCATCACAGGCACAAAGATAATAACTCTTTGATACCAAATAAAATGGATCACCATCTATATTCATTGTTGAGCATGTTTACATTTTTATAGGAGTAATAGTACTCATAACTAAGAATCTCTAGATTATAGGATCCTAAAAATATGCCACTCATATCATGGGTTGTTTTATAGAATAATAACCTCATGGGTACTCATAAATCAAATTACTTAAACCATAAAATATAATATGATAAAGTTAAGTTATGATCTAAAAAGCCCAAACCTAACTCTTCTAATAGTTTTTTCCAACAATGAAAAATCCAAAGCTTCAATGAATACATATGTTTTGAAAGTTTCTTCTAAAATTCACTCAGACTTTGAATGCACACGACCCCCTTCCAAGTATACACCACTGGGGGAGACTAACAGTTCTATATTTGACAAGCTTATGGCCACTCACATGATAAAATTCCTTCCTATCTGACCTATTGATGAATCTAGTCCTAAACCCTCCTGGTATAGAGAAGAGGATTATTACAAATATCACCAGATCTGAGGCCATGACATTAATAGGTGTTTCTCCTTTAGAAACCGTCATTCAAGACCTTATCGACTGAGACGGCCTACAATTATATAATCCTAACGTGCCTCCTAATCAAGCCATTGATGTATTTAGACAACCATTTCCGAACCATCCCCCTCCTAACAACATAGCACAAAACAATACCATAGATCCGCGAAACATATTGCTCACTTTATTAGCACCATCAACCAATTTCTACCCTTTGAAAACCCCCGCATCTACATCCAAACCATCATTTGGATAGACAAACTTCCTTGACCTCCTTACTAGTGATATCCTGCATCAAAATGCCTCCCAGCCAGTTATCCCCACAATAAATACCCCTGATCTTATCTCATAGAACTAACAAAAGGAAAACTTCATTATGGAAATTATAAAACATCCCTCCCACAGATAAGGCCCCCCAAAAGACACTCAAAGAAATAAATTACCACTCTCACAAAACAAAAGTGAAAAACCACCTTACAAAAACATACCATGCCATCACCTCCTATTTTAGGACTCCACCCTTTGTCAAAGCTCACAATCACTATTTTAGAATCCAACCCAACTGTGTCCAAACGTACTCTTTAAAAAACACTCGCTATGCCCAACTTTCCTAGACCATCTAATAAAATTAAGGTCTCCACAAATTTATCATCATTGAGACAATCTTCATCAAGAAACTACATTTCAATCCTCAAGAATCGTCTACAATCTTCAACCATAGTATTACCTCCAATCAAGCCTTCCAATCCCCATGGGTGAAAGCCTACTTGGCACAAATACGACACAATCTATGCTTATTATAGGGTATCAGTATATGTCACATTGAAGATTGTAAATCACTCTACACTATAATCAAGGATCTTTTCAAGAAAGATGAACTCCTAGCAAACAAAGATAGAATTGTCTCACTTATCAATCAAAAAAATGAAATCAAAATATCAAGTTAAATATGTCCCCTCAAACCCTTCAGCTTAAGGTATCACATGATAACTTGGCAAACAAAGGTGAGGAGTCCTCCAACGAGTCCACGTTATACCAAATTGATGTTATTTTCATAGCTACCGAATCTTGTACACATGACTTAACAACCTAGACTAAGAATAGGCCCAAAGTCTCCATCTTTGCAGCTCCTGCCGAAGCACCGTCTTCTAAGACCAAGGTCTCCATTCTCATGTCCCCTCATATCTAATCTACAACCTCAATACGAGACAATGTTCTCAAATAGTTACATCAAGCACCCATCAAAATGTCCCTTAATGAACTCATCCAAAATTCCCCTCAACACCGACAAGCCATGATATAAGTTGTCTAAGCCATCTCGGTGCAATCTGATAATCCTCATCCACTTGTTAGCTTTGTTAGTGTTGTAAAAATGTCTACAGCTATTGCGTTTGAAAATTTCAAGATTCCATCGTTACAACCTGAGGATCATGACCTCCTTCTATTTGTCACTACCCAAATTAATGATACCCTCATCAAAAGAGTTATGATTGATAATGGTGCCAACATAAATATTATTTCATCGCACACTTTGAAACAACTTCAACAACTAAAATCATAGTCTCTTAGGCAGGGTGATCCTACCAATTAAAATAAGCATCAAGGGCCCTCCATGAGCTCTTCTACATTATAGAAGGTGAATTCCAATACAATGTATTGTTAATACGTCCCTAGATCCGCACTATGTGTCGTGTCCCTTCCACCTTACATTGATGCTTGAAATATGAAAATGAAGCTAAAACCTTTATGATCCCCGAATATCCTAACCCATTCAAAGCATGTCACATGACCTATCGACTAGATTACATGTTGTTTCCCTTGCAGAAAATCACTTCTTCAAATCAAGCCTCCACAAGTTCCTCTTTCACTACTTCCAAACTACCCAATGATCAATCATTTGATGATATGATTGAGGGTTTCTCACTGGAGGATTATCAAATCCTCGCCCTTAATACACTCCCTACACTAAAAACATATGGGATACCTGATAAAAAACCTCTTTATGATCCCAACATTGGAAACATCATCTCTTTTGGCCCTCCCTTTTTTATGGACACAACTTGTCTATGGGGGAATCGATCATCCCTCTTCTCGCCTTGATAATCAACCACAACACTAAACCATTTTATTCATATTTCTCGTTCTTAGATAATCCTTAATTTTCCCAAACTTACCTCCACCGTTGTGCGTGGAAGGGTTTTGTTTAGGTACATACGAGAAAGGTTTTGCATGAATTACCCTTCGACAATTTGAGGAAACCTCGTGAAAAATAAGTACTCAACTTCAAAAAAATCCAAATCCACCATCCCCAATCTCAGAATTTAATCCTACCTCTTCAATTCCATCAGAATCCTCTTCTGACATAGATGACACCATAGCTATCCCATCCGATTTTTTTTAATCAGTACAATCACACTTGGACCATTGACTTATCAAGGTAATGATAAAATTGTGACCTTTTCTCTAATATTACCATAAATGATAGTTGAGAACATTCCCCTTTTCGACATCCTCCAATGGCACGACGATAGTGCCATCATAATGTATATGGGAGATGAAGATCAATATCTCCAGAAATCCTAACCACATGACACATCCACACTTCTCAATGGATCTACTATCGATGTTAACATAGGAACACCAGAGGATCCACATGTGGTCAAGGTTGGACAATATTTGGACTCTCAGGAGCTCTATGAATTTACCACCTTATTATCTAATCATACTCAAGGTTTTACGTGGTCCTACAGTGACATATCGGGCATCGAACCTAACATCCTTACTCAAAATACTTTCACCATCCTTGATGCTAAATCCGTGAAGCAAAAGATATGCAATATGCATCTCGTGTAACATTACTATTCAAAGAAGAGCTTCAACATCTTTTCTTAGCCAACTTCATTCTATCCATTGATTATCAACAATGGATTTCTAAGATCATACCTATAAAAAAACCTCTTGCATATTACGCATCTACACAGACTTCTAAGACCTTAAGCTCGCTTGTCTAAAATATGACTTCCCCCTACCCAACATTGATCAACTTGTTGACTTGACCACAGACTGTGAAATGCTATCTCTTATGGATGGTTTCTCAGGTTATAATCAAATCCTTGTCGCATCAAAAGATCAACATAATATGTCCTTTATCACCCCATGGGGAACCTTCTGATATAGATTAATGCCCTTTGGCCTAAAAAATACATGAGCCACTTACCAATGCGCTATGACATACATATTTCATGACCTTATCCATAAACCCGTAGAAGAATAAGTAGATGATCTTTTAGGAAAGTCCAAACATTGCAAAGACCATTTTACCATCCTCGACATAATCTTCACCTGACTCATATAGTTTTTCCTTCCACTCAACCCTATTAAGTGTGTGTTTGGGGTCTTAACAAGTAAACTCTTAGGATTCATAGTCTCTATCAAGGGTATTGAGGTCGATCCAGCCAAATTCAAAGCCATAATTGAAATGTCTTCTCCAACCAATGCCAAACAACTCTATATTTTATTAGGAAAACTCTAGTCCATTCGACATTTCATCTCTCATCTATCGGATCGATATCATCCCTTTCATCACCTACTTAGAAAAGACATCCATTTCAGATGGGACCATGACTTCCAAAGAGTGTTTGATGCTCTCAAAAAATATCTCCTATCTTCGTGCGTCCTCATACCTTTGCATGAAGGGGAGCCTTTCTAACTATACATATACACTACCAACCATGTCTTAAGGCCTATGCTAGCACATCGCGATGAACTAGGCCAGGAATAGGTCATATGTTATATAATTCGTACCCTTCATGGCTATCAGACTCACTATTCAAAAATAGAAAAGTTGTGTTGTGCTTTATACTTGACAACTTCTAAACTTCTTCATTACCTCCTCAATCATAAAACCTATCTAGTCACAAGTATCAATCCACTAATATCCATGTGCATTCCAAACCCTATCATAATGACTACATAATTATGTGGCTTATGCTTATGATAGAGTTTGATCTATAATTCATCCCTCATAAATCCATTAAAGGACAAGTTATCACTGACCAGCTCGCAGAAGTCCCCCTGACTAACA
Source organism: Taxus chinensis (assembly GCA_019776745.2). NCBI lineage: Eukaryota > Viridiplantae > Streptophyta > Pinopsida > Cupressales > Taxaceae > Taxus > Taxus chinensis. The sequence continues at coordinate 921,928,995 of CM034147.1, read as the reverse complement.
ATCATCTTCCCTGTGAATAATTTCCTAATGAGTCCATCAACACCCTCGATCATTATGACACTCCTCTTAAGATGACCCTATTCTTTGACAGATCCAAATGTAAACAAGGGGGTTTCGGGATAGTCATAATACCTCCTTGGGGAACTCCTATTCCACTATCTTTCAAACTAAATTTTTTGTACACAAATAACATGGAAGAATATGAATCCCTCATTATGGGTCTTCAAATTTTCACATTTCTCGGTGTGGAAATCCTTTAGATCTACGGTGATTCCTAGCTCGTCATCAAAAAATTCAAAGGGACATATTAATGTAAAATGAAATCCTACAACAATATAAAAATTTCGTCGATGATCTCTTGAAACTCTTCAATCATTAAAAAATGTAAACAACTTCACGATCATCTAATAAATTCATAGATACTATGTCATCCCTCGCATATCTTATCCTTTTATCACCAGATGATTCTAAATTCTTCATCATTATAAACAAACTTGATCCATCATCTTATACTAACATTGATCTTCCCACTATCAATCATATAGAAGATAACCAATCTGACATTTGGTACACTCAAATATTTGAATATATTTCCCAAAGAAATATACCTGCGGATATATCTAGAAATGGCAAAATATATTTTCAAAAATGTGCATCCCATTGTGTCATACTAGGGTGTATCCTTTATAAAAGATGGTTTGATGGCTTTCTCCTTCGTTATCTTAAAACTCTAGAGGTTCATCAAGCTATTCAAGAAGTCCACGATGGAATATGTGGTGGACACAACGGCTTAGTCATTGTTAAATGAATCATGTGGATGGGTTACTATTGGCCTACACTCAACCAATATTGCTGTCAATATTTCAAGAAATGTATGAAATGCCAACAACACTCCAACCTTATACACGTCCCCAGTCACACTCTTTAACCAACTCAATACATATGGCCTTTTTCACATGGGGATTCAACCTCATTAGCATTATCAATAGCTGATCATCCCAAAGACATAATTCTATCATCACAGTCACTGAATTCTATCATCATCATATCATCTATCACTTCGGCATCCCTCATAAAATCATCACAGACAATGGTAAATCATTTAAGAATAAAAAGTTTAAAAAACTATGTGACACTTATTATATCAAACTCGGTTTCTCCATATCCTATCATCCACGTGCTAACAACCAAGCCGAATCATCTAATAAAACCCTTCACAAAATCCTTACCAATTTTGTTTTCCAAGATGGTGAATATTGGCACCTTCAAATCCCCGTTACATTATGGGCCTATCGAACTAGTATTCGAACCCCTAGGGGTGCTACAACCTTCTCACTAGTATACAACATTGAATTTGTTCTTCCCCTTGAAGTTTAGATTCCATCATTACACGTCTCACTCAAATATTTCATATCCGAAGAAGAATATAGTCAAGAACATCTACCACAACTTGAATTGTTGGATGAATGTCAACTAACCACCCTCCAACATATCAACATTTATCAAGAACGAATCAAACGAGCATATAATAAACACCTCAAAGAATATGAATTCAATGTTGGTGATCTTGTCCTCAAAGAAAAACAACATGTCACAAATATGGAAAAGAGTAAACTTGGAGAGTTTTCTCCAAATTGCCTCAGCCCCTACATTATCACTCACAAATACGAATCTAGAGATTATCATTTGGCCTCTCTTGAGGGTAAACCTGAAAAGGAACCTCCTAATGCCTCGCACTTATGTCTTTTCTACTGCTAACATATGTACCTACAAAACCTAGGTAATTGCATGGAAATGGGGGACCAAAAGGGGGTCAAAAGTGGACACATTTTTCCTAAAATCAACAAAAATTAAACTTCATCTAATAATTTGGCATGCATATGCTCAAAATTTGACAATGTGATGAGAATAAGTACCGTAAAGCTTGGAATCTAGTTTCTGAACTACTTTTTTTTTAAATGGTGGAGATTAAGAGGGTCAAATGTAGTGTGCACACAAAGTATGTATATTTTTGTGTCAAAAAGATAAAAACCTATTGTGTGTGTTCCCCCCATTTTTTGAGTTCTATAATATCTTTTTTAAATCCCTTCAGTAGAAATTTAGCTAATACCATGTACGAGGTCCCACTAATTTTTCATAATTTTTGGATGAATATCTAATTTTCAAATTGCACACATCCCAAAAATGAAATATTTTTGTATACACCCCCGTAAATTTGAGAAAAATAGTCAATTTTTTGTTGTTTTTAATGCATGTAGAATGGAGTTTAGAAGAAACAATTTTTAAAAAAAATTGGATGAAAAAATCATAAATTGTGCACTAAAACATATGCATAGGTTTTGGAAAGAAAAGAAGGCACTAGTAAAATAAATTAAGGATGAAAGCCTTAAAATAATCGGATTTTAGAAAGAAGTATATCATCACCAAGGTAAAAACTGAGCTTGATGTCATAGTATAACCTTTTTGGAATATTATGTTATAACGCGTGAGATGGTGGGGTGTACACGTGAGATTTTGAATTTTTTTCGTAAAACACAAATTTATTCATGGATTACATAGTCCAAACCTTAGGTTTGGATATCCAAGGAAAATCCAAGCTTTCAAACCCATAGAAGATGAAATACGCTCACACTATAATGTGAGCCCATAGTAATGCGTTCGTGTTTAAGTATAAGTTTTTCATTTATTAATATTTATACTTTATTATTTTTTATACTTTAAATTTATTTTAGTAAATATAAGAAATTAGGGTCACTCTGCACCTTATGGAACTAGTGTCACAGCTACATCAATCACGGTTGAGAAGATAGTTTTTTATATTCTAATATGGTCAGTACATAAGTATTTTTTAGGATTTCGGCATTTAGCCTAAATCTTGTAGGGTTTAAATTATACAACTGATGTCTATTTTGGGAAAGAATATAGTCATTGTTTAGGTTTTAGGGCCTTTTGGATTGTTTACCAGTACATTTGTAGGAGTGTTAGATGTGTCAAAATTATAATTTACAAACCTCACAGCTGTCAAAGGTAGCAAAAATTGATCAAATATATGGACTCATGAATTCTCCCATGAGCATGGATTTGAATCCCTAATTTCATCTTAGAATATTGTAGAATAATAGTATGGATGAGTACCTAATTTACAAGGTTATGGAATGCATCTTTAAGAGGACCACTCAAGTGATCCTCATAATCAAAAATGTAAGGGAGTGACCTTGGTTCCCATGTTGGCATGTTTATAATTCTCTGATCCTTATAATATAGATTAACAATAGTAAGGTGTGGATAAGAAGATGATCTATCTAAGGATCCAATAATATATTCATTTTTTCAATAGAAGAATAAGACGTAACTCGAAGAGTTATAAGCTAAGAGAGTGCATAACATTAATATATTTATAACACTTAACAAAAGTTACGGTACGAGTAGGTGAAAATGTGAAAAATATTCCACACATTCGTTTATTTTCTATGGAGAAAGAAACTCGGGACTTTCATATAGATTTATGCTAAGTAAATTAGTTAAATTATCACCCTAGTGTAGGAGTAGGAAGGTTGATTCAAGTGCCACATACTTCATAAGCAATCAAATCTACACCAACATTAAGAGAAATGTTTTTCAGATATCCTTTTGTGTTTTTTCCAAGAAACCCTTGAAATAATTTCATATATGGACAAGACACCAATGAAATAATTTCGTGCATTACAAAAAAAAATTGTGAAATTTTTTAAGAGGGTGTTGTCATGGAAAATGTATGGCATGAAAAATTAAAATTATGAGCATGATAATTAAGCCCACAATTAAATCTTTCACTTCCTGGTCACTGGTGCATCCTTCCTCTGGCCAGCCTACCTCAGTACCACTCTCAACTTGGCTCAAAAGAAATTATTAACAAGGTTTTTTTTTAAATGTGTAGGGATGATTGAATATTATGATTGATGATTTCAGTGTGAATTGATGGAAGATAACTTCCTCTAGAGGCCTAAAAAGCCAATTACGAGATAATAAAACACCCTATGGGAGAGTTCAAGAAATATATTAAGCATCCGAAGGTGATGTCGGTGAATCTTGGTAGGGTTAGTGAAAATTTAGGAATATTTAGGAAAGGTTTTCTCATTCAAGGACAATATTCTCAACTACAGGTTTTCTAGGTGCAAGGAATAAACAATATAATGGTGAAATCTGACTTCTCCAAATGATTTTGGGAGCTCCATAAGGAGTTATGATTTGTAAACTGCCAATAAATTTATTATTGACCACGAACCCTTATAACAAATTAATTCTTTTACTGAATTCACCTTGTAATAAATCAAATATTTAAAAAATCAATATAATAATAAGAACCACACTGCACAAGGGTTGATAACGGAGTTCAGAAGAATGCCTATGTCTCCAGGTTTGCAAACTAGCTGAACCAATCCATTATAAATATATGATCATACAGTAAAAATAAACTTTATGATAATTTAATGAATGCTCAACTGAACCTAGTGTGCCAATTGATCAATAAACCCAGACTAGTCTTAGAAATATGCCAAGTATCTCCACAGAACTGCTTCCTAGTTTGACACCTACAGATGACCTCCACTCTGTTGCATGGAAAACTAACCTTTGCATGGTGTTAAGTCTCTATATGTACTATTTTGACTTCCTCTCTATTGCATGGAAAAATAACCTCTACATAGAGCTAAGTCTCCAGTTGACAAAGACGATCATTTTCCACTCTGTTGCATGACATACAGCCTCTTCGCAAAGCTAAGATCAGACCCAATCTTATCAATGAGCTCAATAAGCATTATGACTCTCCTCCATGGCCTCCAAGTAACTAAATTGGAGATACACCCAGTGTACTAATAATAAAAGTTTGTGTGCTTTTCCAATTCTTCTTCACGTCCCTCGGCTTCCAACGACATCTTTGGGCTTCCACACGAGAATAAGGCGTCAATTCAGCCTTTATAATGTCAATGAGTTAAGATAATAACCTCCAAATTTTTACAATGTGCCTATAATTATAGGAATTTTCTTCATCAAGGCCTATAATAATAATATAGGTATTCTCAATTGCCAATTAAAATAGGTCTTATATTTTTTCCATAATGCCTATTGAAAAATAATAAAAGGTCTTCTATTCTCAAATTACCTATGACAAATAATATAGGTCTTTATTTCCTAAGGCCTCCACACTTCACTCTCCTCCTAAATCTTCTTAGCTTTGAATGGGAGAGGCTTGTGTTGATTCAATGGAGAGGGGGCCTTTATATAGGCCTAGATTGACCGCATATATGGCTTATCCACCATATCGATTCTAACCAGCTTGGTTGGGCCGCCATGTTCGTAGGAGGCAGGTTTGCAGTTCAATCCACCAGCTTGTTATTTTTGTGACCATTGCGCCGACCATTTTCCACGTCTCCACTATCATTGTCGACAATGTTTCCCTTTACACCACATGGATTGTCAAACTCACCAATGCCACCACTCCCTCTATGACCCTACCGACCTCTACCATCGACTGGTCTCCATGTCAACATCATTCATTACACGGCCTCTCGTTGAGTTAGGTTTTTTTGTTGCAGTGAGGGTTTTACCCTACATGTGTGGGGATAGGGGATAAAATAGGTTTTAGAAGGCTTATCTTTTCCCATTCTACCTATGGATGTGGCCACGTATTCCCTCACTTTTTATTTTCCAAGTTGGCTCGACTATGTGGACTTTCTAAGTTGATGGCATGGTTGGCTTTCCCAAGGGATTTAGCTCACCAAGTTGGTGGTCATGACTCGGTGCAATTTTGACTAATGGTGACAGGCCACGTGGTGATTTGAGGACCCACCACGATGCAATTTTTAAATCATGTTTGCAAACATGACAATTAACCCATCTGTAAATGAGCATCGAAAACTAGAGTCACAAAACCAAATTTTCACTTTTTCCCGATTTTATTTTTCCCATGTGTCGTTTCCTAATTGGCTAGTTGACCCTGATGAGTCCAAATTTTGACCAAACTTTGACCAGTGGAAACTTTTTCATATGGGATCCATTTTCTACGTTCTTTTAGTTGACGGAAATCTCTCAGAGTCTACTTTTGTACTGTAGCGATCCTGGGAGGTTTCAAGAAGTTTTTTCCACTGAGTTGTCCTCAAAATCACACCTCCCTACTAAATAGGATTTTTTGCTCAAAAAGATTCAATTTCCTCCACTCCTTGGATCTAGAACCCTGATGTTTTCTCAAAGAGATCTCTGCAGCTGACACAATGGCCTTTGAACTAATCCTCCTTCACTTGGACAATCAGTTCAATCTTTACTTGTGGCACTTGGGATCACTATCTTCTATTACACCACTTTGATGACAAATCAAGATGACTAATCTCCTTTTAGTCTTCATGAGGAATTGATATAGATATTTGATTACTAATGTTGCAAACAAGCACTAGGCATGATAAACTTGTCACGTAGTGTTTACTTACTTAATGGCTCTTATCCTAAGTCTTCTCCTTAAGATGGGGTACATTTTCCCTTGTCTTCATCGGCCTTAACCCTCTTAGCATGCTTCTTTTTCTTCCTACACCAGATTACACAATGGATATTGGATCCACAGTATGCACATGGATATGTATATAATAGATTTGGGGTTATTATGGGATCCTTGTTGTAGTCAAAGAAGACACAATCATACCTCTTCAAGTTGTCAACTTTTACTTTTCTCTTGTCATTCTTCTAAGATTCTAGTATGTTCCCTTTTGCAAACTACTTCGAGAGGATTGGTGGATTGGGTTCTACACTCTTTGTTGTCTCAAATGTTTCTCCTGTCTCATTTTTACGACTATTATATCCTAGACCCGCATATCAAGGTATTTCATCCACCTGCATAGGGTTAGTGATACCTTGGCTATTCACAACAAGGCCTTTTCCTTCATATTCCATTTTAAAAATCAATTTTGGTCTTATACCTCTAGTGTACTTTTCAAATTCACCAAAAGTAGGATTTACATTATTATGGGAAATAAATTTCAATGAATCACTTATAGGGTGATTATCAGTGGGCATACCTTTCTTCTCCCGCACTTCACCATCTTGCAATGTTGTTATAAGTTATTCCTTATCTTACAGTTCACGATGTAACTCTATGATCACTCCTCCTAGGAATTCTTCCTGAGTTTCAAACTTTTCTTGTAGCTTTTTCTTCTTTGATTCCACAAGTTGTATATGTTTCCTCAATTGATAATCCTTCTTGTTTGACAATTTGTAGCTACAAGTAGGTTGACTACTATTGGTATTTGTCATTGCCTTTCTAAGTTCCACCATTCGACATTGAAACCAATTTAGTGCTCGGTCTGGGAACAAATACCAACATTGTCCCTTATTATATCCAGTCATAGAGAAATGTGCACATACTTGAGGACCATCACATTATTCTTGGATACCTTGGTGACAAACTTCTTCTCATAATGCAGGATGTAGAAGTTCCATGCTCCATCTCAGTTCAACAATCTGACAAACTGAGATGGCTCATTTTGTCGATGCAAATTTATCATGTCCATCATATTACCTAGTATCTTAAGTACAATGGGCCATAATATGAACTGGCACAAGTCCATCTCACTGCAAATACATGTGATAACCCATTTCTCGATATAAAACTTTCTTGGAGATAGCAAGCTTGCAAGCTATATTCATGTTTTGATACCAAACTTGATCTATAAATTGGCCAATAATGCTTTTCCTGACCACGAACTCTTATAATAAATTAATTATTTTACTGAACTTACCCCGTAATAAATCAACTTTAAAATAATGCAATGCAATAATAAGAACCACACTACACAAGGATTGATAACGGAGTTTGGAAAAATGTCTATGTCTTCGGGTTCACAAACTAGTTGAACTAATCCATGATAAATATATGATCGTATAGTATAAATAAACTTTATGATACTATAATGAATGTTCAACCTAAGCTAGTAATGCAGAGTACCATCTCAATTTCATCCCTTCATCAAAAATAAGAGAAATCCCCAAACACTCCGTTCATAAGCTATCAAGTTTATAAGAGCTTGTTAGTTTTCCTATTGACCCTAGTAAGTAATCTTGGTTTTTTCATACACTATCTAACTTTCATTCCATGCACAAGCCTGGATTTCTCATTCCATTTCAATCCCTCATAATCATCTTCAGTTCTAGAATCAAGAAAGATGATCAAACTTCTTCCTTTTGCCATGAAATCAAATTCTTGTCCACAAAGGTCTTAAGAAATTCTAGCCAAATTTGTCTTAAGGTTTAACTTGGTCTTGGTCAACACCACACCTATGTTCTTCACCTTCCTATAATTCTATTTCATTCATCCCAATGCTTACCCAATGTTCAAAGATTCACCTTTTCTTCAGTGTCTTCAAATTTTCCTTATAAGTCCTTTAAGACCAATGCCACTTGGATCAACTATGCACTTAGAATTTTACAAGTACACAAAAGGATCTAAAATTTTTATTATTTTTCCCTTTCCTATCCTGACATATGCCCAAAATTTCAAACTTCATCTCTTCTCCCAATTTTTATTAGCTTTTTTGCAATTTTAGTTTGCAAGCTTTAAATAGGTCTTTACAAACCCATTGTTATGAATATTTGTGTTTCTATGAAGTTACAATTCATAATAAGGAGATTTTTTGGTACCCATTAAGGGTCTACACCTTTCCTAGAATTTTCACTACATAGTTCTCCATAAAAAAAGGTAGTTCCTTTGTAAAAACTGTGATAGGTACTGTAGAAGACTGTCAAGAATTCCACACATATTAGCCCACAAATATTTAAATTTCTTCAAAAATATTTTAAAGGGGATGGAAAGGATAATATCTACAAATTTTAGGCTCCGAATTGTGTGTCTAAGTTCTTTGAATCTTAAACCATATTAGATCCTACTTGAGATTATTTTGTAGACTCGAGAATGAACTATTACTTATAAAATGATTGTTTCATGTTTTTAACTCTAGAACTTGGACTCAAAGTTGGTTTCAACTCCATGCATGATGATCCTTTGACAGGGAAGGAAGATAATCACGTTTTCTCAATCAAATAGATCAAAATTAGTTCACTTTATCATAGGAGAAGGGTATGTATTGAAACCCTCTCAACCTTACAATGAAAATAATGAAGTCTAATAGAACAAATTTCATTGTTCCTGGAAATATCACTGTAATATACTTGTAATGAACTTAGACATGCATTCTTTGTATCTTTTACCTTGTCTAATTAATGCATTATTTACTCAAATGTCCAAACACGGTCATAATATACTTACTCCTTCAAATTACTCATGCATGTATCATGAAAGAGATTATAGAAACCTTTTATCTAAACCCATACATCATTCAAATCATGAAATATGTGACAAAAGGATAATCCAATTGAATGTCTAGGTGAATAGACTCAAAATTCTTACAAGAAATTACAGAGCCAAGTAATCACAATCAATTTTTCTTAGCATTCAACTTAAGGAAAACAGAATATCAACTTAGGGATTGAATTAAATCACTAAAACCCTTCTCACCACAATATCACCAATCCGGTTACATTAATAACAAAATTTTGTAACAAGAATTCAATTCTCAAACATGAATAAACACAATGATATTTATTACTAACAGAAATCGGGAGGTTCTAGTCCTTATATGGCTGAGTTATACTATATTATTCTTCTTTTTCCTCCATTCTTGGCTCCTTTCTTTGAGAGAATTTCTGTACAACTAACTTCTCTTTGAAATTTATCCCATTTCTTAACTCTTTTCACAACCCTAACTAACTTCACTAGAATGCCATTGCTCATACATGACCATTATAGGCATAATATCGTCATCCTAAACATTTTTAGACATTTATTGACTTAAACTACACCCTAAGACCTATATTATCATGCTTAGACATCTATATACTCCCTCAAATTTATTACAATTACCTCGTCACTCTACAACAATCACATTTCTTCCTTTTCAATCCTTTACAATTTCAAATCCCATTTGGAGGGAAAGTACAATAAGATGGGAAATTCAAATCTTGAGCATTCTCAACATCTAGACAAGACTCACATTGGATTCTTAAGACCTCTAACACACTCAAACAACCTAATAACATTACAAGGAGTAAAATTACCACCTTGATGTATCTCATTAATGGATGCTCCTGCATTACTTGGTGTGTCAATTTTTCAATAGACCTAGACTAATCTTAGAAAGCTACCTAGTGTCTCCATGCCATTGCTTCCTAGTTTGACACCTACAGATGACCACCACTCCACTGTATGGAAAACTAGCCTTTGTACGGTGCTAAGTCTCTAGATGTATGATGTTGACTTCCGCTCTGTTGCATGGTAAAATAACCTCTACGTAGAGCCAAGTCTCCAATTGATGACAATGATAATTTTCCACTATGTTGCACTGTTTCTAGCCTCTCTACAAAGCTAAGATCAAACCCAACCTCATCAAGCTCAAAAATGATTATGACTCTCCTCCATAGCCTCTAAGTAACTAACTTAGTGATACACCCAGCGTACTAAGAATCAAATATTTTTTGCTTCTCTGGTGCTTTGTCACATCCCTTGTGTTCCAACGGCTTCTCCAGGATTCTGCACGAGAATAAGGAATGAATTTGGACTTTAAAATGACAGTGAGTTAAGATAATAACCCCCAAATTTTACAATGTGCCTATAATTATAGGACTTTTCTTCATCATGTCTTATAACAATAATATAGATCTTCTTAATTTCCTATTAAAATAGGTCTTATATTTTCTCCATAATACCTATTAAAAAATAATAATATGTCTTTTATTTCAAATTATCTATAACAAATAATATAGGTCTTTATATGGCCTTCTTAATTTCCTAAGTCCTCCACACTTCACTCTCCTCTTAATGCCTCTTAGCTTCGAATGGGAGAGGCTTGTGTTGATTCAATGCATAGGGGCCTTTTATATAGGCCTAGCTTGGCTGCATCTCTTGCATATATGGATTATCCACCATATTGATGCCAACTAAATCAGTTGCCTGAGTTAGTTCGGTCATCGTTTTCACAGGAGATAGGTCCACAGTTCAATCCATCGACTTGCTATTTTTGTGACCGTTGTGCTAACTGCTTGCCACCTACCCATTTTTGTTGACAACAACACCACCCGTTATGCCACATGGATTGTCGACCTCACTGATATCGCCACGTACTCTGCAACCCTGCCGACCTCTTTCGTCGACTAGTCTCCATGTTGACATCATTGGCTGTATGGCCTCTCGATGAGTCAGGTTTTTTTTTCGCTGTGAGGTTTTTATCCCATGTGTGAGGATAGGGGATAAAATAGCCTTTATAAGGCTTACCTACTCCCATTCTATATGTGGCTGCATCCACGTATTCCCTCACTTTTTTTCACAAAGTTGGTTTGGCTATGTGGACTCATCGAGTCAATGGCATGGTTGGCTCGCTCAAGGGATTTAACTCGCCGAGTTGGTAGTCATGACTCAGTGCAATGTTGACTAATGGTAGTATGCCACGTGGTGGCTTGAGGACCCACCATGTGGGAATTTTTAAAATATTTTTGGTTAAAATGATGATTAACTCGTTCATAAACGAGCTTTGAAGATTTGAGTCACAAAACCAAATTTTCACTTTTTCCTGATTTCCTTTTTGCCATGTGTCATTGCATGATTAGCCAGTTGACCCTACCAAGTATGAAATTTTACCAAACTTTGACTAGCAAAAAAAAATTTGTACAAGCTCCATTTTTCATGTTCTTGTAGTCAACAGAAATTTTTTAGAGGCTACTTCCATATTGTAGCAATCCTGGGAGGTTTTGGGAACTTCCATCTACTGAATTGTCCTCTGAATCAAGTCAGGAGGGAAAAAATAGGAACTGGAAAGATATGTGAATCCTATACATGTTGGTAACATCCAGTTTTCTCTAAGACTTGAAGGTTTCATGAAGAATTTCAAAACAGTGTAGCTACCCCTTTCAATTCCAGAAAAAAATGGTCTAAAATTTGCAAGCTCTAGAGAGATGGTCACCACATGGTGATAGCTGAATATTTGTAAATGTTTATAAGTACCTCTTGGAATGGGTATTGTCATGAATAGACTATTTTTTTACCATGGGTGAGGATCTCATGAGGATGGGGCCAAATTTTGTGAGTTGAAAACACCTTCCTAAAACCCCGGGTTGTGTTTTTGAGTGACAAAAATTCTAACATGAAAAAGTGGTAAAACATGAGTTACCATGAGTTGAAATCATGTTTCCAAAACCTCAAGTGATGACTTAAGTGTTTAGAAACACCGTTATGAGATCTACATTGTGATGGGAGCAGGATGTTCTCTTCTAATTACTAGGTAAGAGCAAGGATCATTCTCTTATTTTTCTAGGCCTCCACAATTAGCCCTAGTGATCATAAATCAACTCCATGATGCTCAAACCATTTGTAAATATATATCACTTATTGAAATAGGTATTCACCATGTAGATGGAATTATTTGTCACTGAATGATATTTTTTCATGTGGCCACCTGTTGGAATGAAATGAGGTTGTTGCAATATCCTTCCTCCTTTGAAGTGTGATCACACTACAAGGTTTTAATGAGTGTTTAAGAACACTACCAAGTAAGTGACATCAAGTGAAACTCAAATGATTTCTCATTATTATATACATGATTATCTATATGAATATAATCCTCTTGCCCCTCCCGGCTCCAGAATTATCCTCGGATGGAATCAACTTCAGGATACTCATGCACTTCTTTTCTCATATGCCTCTCATGGAGATAGATGATGTCTTCATCCTTCACACATAATGGTCTTGAATGCCTCGGTAGCTTGACTAGTTCATCTTGTATTTTTCATTGAAGATGTTTTAACATGATGGCAGATTCAAGATATGATGATCCTTAACTTACTCCATGAGCTTCCCATTTTACATTTGAACATGATGACACCCTTATTAACTTCATAATTAACTTCCCTGACTAAGATGTCACGTGAGTGGAAAAGTTATTATAGTATTTGGACACATCTTCACTCAATTTCTCTCTGTGTGAATATGTTTATGTCACTATATGGAAGGATTCATTTCTAAATGAGACCTGAAGGAATGTTTGAGGTTGAGCTCCATCTTCTTGAACTCCAATTACATTGAGGCACTATAAAGTCACTCCCTGAATTGTAAGACATGATCACATCACAAGTATCGATTAAGTGTTTAGAAATAATCTCAAGAGATATGAACTGTTCATGAGCTCAAGATGACTACCGTCACCACTCATGGTGATCATTTCTCATCATGCTCATGATGATCATTCCCTTGATGACTTGAATTTCAATGAGATTCCTGATGTTTCAAATCCTTCAAAAACCTCACAATTCTCTTCATTACACCCGTTGTCCAAGTGATTGTCTATTAAAAATTTTGATGCATATTATTTTTCCTCTAAACTCATTCGGGAACTTCTGGGATCTTCCATAGAAGAAAACATTCACCGTTGAAGCTCTCATTCCCTACACCCTAAATACATGTTGTTGAATAGATGGATCTTGAATGATAATTTCTTTCCTAAAATTTCCTAAATTACTTCAGAAACCTTCAATTCTCTTCAAAATCACCCTCAGATGCTTTAGAATTTCCCTAAACATTTCCGAAGTGTGTTTACCAGCTCCAAAATGGCTTAAAATGTCCTTATTAGGCCTCTGGAGGAAGTTATCTTTCACTGAATCTTACTGAATTGATTTATCACCTTGGTTAATCATCCTTGCACACTAAAAAAACTTTTAAACCTTGTTAGAAATTTCCTCTGAGCCATGGCAAAGGTTGAACTGAAGCCAGGATAGTCATGTTGGAAGCACAATGGACTGAGAGGGGGATGAATTAGTCCTACAAATCTTTGCATTCATTTACCATCACATACATTCATTAATCCATTCATCCATTTACCATTCATAACCATACATGAACATTAGATGTGTGTTAAGCATTCACATGAAACAAAGTAGAAGACACGTGAACACCATATATAAGTGGGAAACCCTCATGGGGAAGAAAACCCACTGAATATTTTTTGATATTACTCACAACAAAGTAATTTATTGAAGCACTAACTTTAAAAGGAGCACCAACCACTAATTTAGTGAAGTACCAACTCCACAAGGAGGCTACAACCACCTAGGATGACCAAGCACCAACTTAGCCACCTGAATATTTTTGATCTATAATGTTTCTACTTCAACAACTGATGGAGATCACTTATTCATCTCACAAACCTTTTCTCAAACCCTAGGTCTTCAATCTTGCACAATTTTTTTCTTTCTTCAACTTGTCATGAGTCTAGACACATGCATACATGCTCTCTAATATTCCTAAACATGGCATGCACTTACTCAACCTTCAAATCATGCACACATACCTGTAAATCACTCTCCTCTAGGTCACATTTTTTCCTCCAAGAGAACTGGTTAAAAAATGAACTCAAACACTAGCTTTATAGCCTTCTCTTCATTTAAAATTCACCATAGGTTGGTCTTAAACCTATTGCATGAAAAAATAATCATAATAGAATCCTATAAAAATCATTACAACAATCACATATGACCCAGTTAGGTCAGCCTAGCCAAAAACAACTTTTCATGCACTAACAAGCCTCAAAACCCTACCATTGGAATGCAAAAAATATCCTAACACCAAAAATATTTTTAGTAAATATCTAAAAAAACACCAAACATGTTTAAAATAACATTAAACATCATCCATAGTTGCAATTATGATGAACCAATCATATTATTTTGTTTAATGGGCCCAGTGGCTAATTGTCTTCACAAAACACATGTTTCCAGCACCCTCTCTTCACCTTTTGGCTTCAAGATAATCAAATAATACCTCAAATATGGAATATTACCCTTATATGTGAATGGAAAGACATTTATAAAACTCCTAAACAATTTATATCCCATGAAAAATCCACTGGTTCAAACCACAGTAACTTTTTCCTTCACCAAATCAAGCGGCGTACAAAGCAGTTTTACAAATACAACTAATTTACACCCTTTATGACATTTTCAAGACCTCAAAATGGATTCATTGGATGATAAATTCATCCTTCTTCAATTTATAGGTGATATAAAGCATCAACCAATCCATCTCATGCCCCAACTAACTCAACCTTTCAACAAAAATAGTTTTGTCCTAGAAATCCAAAACTCTTCTTGTAGAAAAACTGACCTAGAAACAATATCAAAATGTATCATCATGAGATAAAATTAATATAATTGTAAATATATCTAAATTTTCTTTCTAAAACAACTTGGTTCACTTCTTAACTCCCCCTATAGCTCCTGCAATATCAATTTTACTGAAAGTTGCTCAAACCTGCCCCAAAACCCGGTCAGCACAAATAGGGCACACTTTGCATTTTTCACTACAATTGTTTCACCTCAAATTAATGTGATTAAACAGATAAGGGTAATGGGCATAGGAGGAATACTTTTGAATAGTTGGGAGAATGTTGTGCCCATTGTAGACGTTGATCAAAATGAATGTGAGAGCTTCCCTTTGGATATGAGGAACGACCTATAAGAAATAGAACGAGACCACAAAATATCATTAACAATATATGTTAGTAGACTACCTAGAAAGTGCTAGATCCGGGAAGTGAGGTGCTTCTTAGAAGGTTTTCAATTCACTTTCAAATACAATTTAATGCAACAAATAACATGAAATAAGGAAATCCTACTGTAGTTATACGATTTAGATATCTCCTGCTAATACAATAAGTAAATCTAATCTAACAGGAAAAGTTACAATTAGATCCAAAGGTTTGGTAGGTTGTTTTGGGTTAGCAGTTCTAACAGAGGTTGTAGGTGAGGTCTAGGTGAAGTTTGGTAAGGTTGTGGGTGGGTTCTTTAGGAGAAGTTATGAACTTGTTGTTATAAGCAAAATTACCAATCACAGAGGATGGTATCGGTTAGGCAACCGATGTTGGTACTGGAAAATGACTGGCGTCAATTGGGTGACCGGTGTCAGTAGGGGCAATATAGTGGAAATATTAAAAATGGGTGTTTTGGGTTTGTATTTGATTGCACAAGGGGTTGAGGGGGTTTAGAAAGGATTATATGAATTTTGTTAGGGCTTAACAAGGGTGGTAGAGGTGTTATGACGGGTGAAATGGTTTAGGTTGATGGAATAAGTGGTAAACAAGTGAAAGGTGGTATTCGGGACAGAGATAGATCAGATGAAAGAAGTAAATGAAAGACTTAAGATTTAAAAAAAAATCTTAATAAATAAGAATGAAATAATTATCTGATAATTTATAGATATGGAGGTAGTTTTTGGTTGATGAGCGTTCATGGGAGATACAGGAATGTGTCTAGTGGCGTAACAACAAAGCCTGTGTGCTTTGTTGTGACGATCTAAAGTTGTGGATGAGATGATTGGATGTTGTTGAAGACCTGATGGGCTTTGATTCATCATCTGGTAGCTTGAATGCTTGAGAGTTATAATTCCAAACCTTAGGTGAATGAATGAATTGGAGAACCCATGTAAAGAGTTATAAGCTCTTATTTAAGGTAACTGATGACGGTTAGGGCACCAATGCTGGTCAAGGGATAACCAACGTTGGTTAAGGAAAATTGGTCGAATTGGCTAAAAATGGCTTGATTACTTCCATATTTGGTGTGAGTCAAGTTTCAATCCCAAGTCAGAAGTGGAAACTAATACTAAATATATTGAAAGAGAGGTTGGAGAGATGATAGGTCATAATGGTTAAGGTTAGAAAAAGTCCTAGTTAGTTAGGGAGTGTGGGGACTTAGTCACAGCCATTAATGAGGTTAGAATAGTTTTAGGGTGCGGTAACTAGGTGAGGTGGATATTAATCTAATTAAATTAATAATAGTATGAGGATTAATTTAATGATAGGTGATTAAATTAATACCAATGTGGGGAAGGGGGGCATGGCTAGGTATATGTGTTGAATTGATGAATAGAAATGGGTTAAAGGGATTGTGACTTAAATTTGGTGTCTACATTTTCCCCTTTTTTTCACGTAGTTTGTATTGGAAAATGATGTTGACTAAAAAAGGAGTGGGTGCCCAAGGTATGGGTTGATGTGATCCCTCTAAAACTTGGATCTGATGAAGGAGAAGGCTAAATCGGTGATGAGTTTGATAAAATTGTAGGTGGAGAAGAAAAATAAGGTAGGATTCAGGCGTGGGCAAGGGATATTTTTGGTGTAGGTAATAGGCGGGGGAATTCAAATGCACACACATGTATAGAATGTGACAAGGCACTAGGCTGAAGAACTCACAAACTCTACATCGTCAAAGGTCGATAGTTTATCCAAACAAGGTTAATGTGATCCAGGTATCCAAGGTATAGGATACGGTCCTGAAACACAACTAGGATAGGTGTAGGAATGGGAATTAGGTGGGTTCCATAACACCAATAGGTTTGGGCTAGTCAAGATAAACATCATGACATTAGGAAAGACAAGGTTGGTAGGCAAAACAACGCGAGTAGTGTCACCGCAAGGTATATCGAGAAGGTGAATTCGAGTGTCAAATGGGTGGGTTTAGGCTTGGTGTATAGGCAATGCCATAGGTAAGGCATTAGGTATAGGAAAAAAATATGCCCCAAATGATATTGAAGTCAAGTGTAAGGTAATATGGCAAGTAGGTGGGGTTGTAGGGATGGGGTAAGGATGGTGTAGAAAGAAAACTACTTCGTGCATTCAAATTTGATGAAATTAGGTGGGGTTGTAGATAGAGGCTATTGTAGGTGAGTGACATGTATTTGTGATGAAATGAGATATTTTTATTTTGATTTCCAAGTTATTGGTATTAGGGAAAATAAACGATGATGTCTATGAGTTATATATGGTTTTGTTTTTGAGTTAACTTCCAAATTATTGTTTTGATGGAAACTAACTACCTAAGTTTTTTTTTGATGGGGGAAAATATGATGGGGTAAAAGAGTATTCAAGCTAATCTCAAATGTCCCCATGCCCTAAGAGTGTTTTCTACATATCCCTTGCAAAAGGGGCCTCAAGCTGATGTAGTTCTCCCATAGGATAGGGAATAATAAGATGATGTAGGTGAGTAGGTTGGTGATTTTATGTATGGTTAAATGGGCAAGGTAAGTTAGGCATGTTTGTGTCTAGGTTGATTAGGCATGGTTGTGTCTAGGTCATTTAGCCATGGTTGTGTCTAGGTTTTTTAGGCATGGTTGTGTCTAGGTTGATTAGGTAAGATAGAATGTGCAAGATGATTTGATTGAAGTAAATGATGAATGTAAATGTAAGTGAAGGAGAAGAAATCCCATAAAATAAGTGTTGAAGGTATTTTCCTGTGTAGAATAATCAATAAGTAAGAAAAGGGGGGAACAGTAGAAGAGGTGGAAATGCTCCACAAGTGGCAAGAACCATTATGAGCATACCAAAGATAAGCTTTGAACTCAAGCCCCTAAAGGTATTGCATGATTGAAATTTCTAGGGGTGAAAGAAGTTACATGATCACGAAGTGTCACATGTGTGCCATGTCCCTTGAGTAGGTAGAAGAAGAAAAGTAAGGAAGGTGAGGTGGAGTGGTTTTTTTAGCATAACATTTTTGTGGGACAGCATGCCCCTTCTGCAAGATATCCAAAACCAGAATAAGCAAGTCCATGACCAAAAAGTTATATTTTTCTTATTTTTTCTTTTCTTTTTCTTTCATAGAATGGTCGATCTAGGAAGTCTATGTTGAGATAAATAGGTTCTCCTTGAGGTCTTCTTGAAGTTGATCAATGTGGGAAGCTCCAGAATTATTTTATTTGAGAGATATAGATTAGTCTTCTTTTTTAATAGACTAATTACAATAAATGGCTAACTTTTTATAGCTTTCCTTCGAGGGAGAAATCTACTTATAGCAGCTAAGGAAAAGAGGTATATGTCCTTTTGAGGGATTCATCTATTTGCGATAATTTTGACTCAAGGATTTGAGTTTTAGTTATCCCCTGTATTTTTTTTCTTTTTTTTGAACTTGAAGTCATGGACAAGACTATAAAGGAGTATAGTCCTTTTTTATGAAGGAAAACCCATATCATGAAAAATATTAGTTGTGCAAGAGGGGTTTCAAGAGACGAATGACCATGGGATTCCATCCTGAAAAGGACAAAAAGTATCCATGAGATAAGCTTGAACAGTGACGAATAATCACATGATTATGTTTGATTCGTTGGACCTTTAAATAGGTAGATGGAAGGAGAGGTTTTCTGAAGGGACGAGCATGTAAGTGACATACACTAATGTAGTAGTACTTTATTCAACAATATAATGGTCAAATATGAAAGGCATTAAGGGTCTCATGTTTAAATTTTCTCTCAAGAGAAGATAAATGATAAACACCTGATCCAAAGGTATGGGTGACAATGTAGGGTCCAAGCCAATTAGGAGAAAACTTACCTCATTTACTTTTCTCAACTTTAGTTACATGTTGATTTTATTTTAGGACAAGATCACCAACATTGAAATTTCATTCATGAACACATTTTTCATGGGCATGTTTGATACATTTTTAATAAATTTGAAGGTGGTTGAGAGCATTTAAACGACATTCATCTAATAAGTCAAGTTGTGCCAAACGGTCTTGTCGAAATTCGTCATCATTGAGCATATCTTTAAGTGAGATATGAAGAGATGGAATTTGGACTTCGAGAGGTAGGAATTCCTCTGTACCGTAGACAAATGAGAAAGGTGTGGCAGTAGTTGAGGTACGGATGCTACTGCGATAAGCCCATAAGGTGAAAGGAATGTGCGTATGCCAATCCTTACCATAATCATCGATGACTTTCATGAGAATTTTTTTGATGTTTTTGTTAGTTAATTCAGCTTGACCATTGGTTTGAGGATAATATGGTGAAGAAAAACTTATTTGAATACCAAAGTTATCACAAAGTTTGCGTAGAGTCTTGTTTTTGAATTGTTTACCGTTATCAGTGATGAGGCCATGAGGAACACCAAAATGACAAATGATGTGATGGTTAATGAATTCACATATCTTCTCAGCTTTGGTAGAAATGAGAGGGATGGCTTCCACCCATTTAGAGTAGTATTTGGTTGTGGTGATGATCCATTGGTGACATTGCAAAGAATGAGGGTTGATGTATCTGACAAGATCTAAACCCCATTGGGAGAAAGGTCAAAAGTCCTTGGTGACTTGTAAGGCATGACTTGGGGTGTGGTGAAGGTTAGCGTGTTTCTGACACTTCACACAACATTTGACATAGTCGCAACAATATTGGTTAAGGGTTGGCGAGTAATAACCAAGTCGAAGAATACACTTGGCAATAGCATGAACACTAAAATGTACACCAAAAATCTCGTCATGGATTTCTTTAATGGTGTAAGGAATTTCAGAACTAGTGAGGCACTATAGGAGGATACCATCAAAGCCACGTTTGTAAAGAAGACCTCCCATGACAATATAACAAGAGACCTTTTGGATAAATTCTCTCTTAGCATTACAAGTGAGATATGGAGGTAGGATTAAAAGCGAGAGGTAGTCAACGTACTATTTATACCAAATGTCGTGTGGCTCAGTTTTGACTCGTCCCACAAATTTTACATCACTTAAGAGACAAGAAGGTGTCTACAACCATTGTATAGTTTAAATGGTATTTTTGAGGCGAGGCAAGCCATGGTATCCATGAATTTATTAGTGGATTGTGGAACAGTTTAAATGTCGTAATTATCGAAGGTATTCAAAATAATGTCGACGCAATGCTTATACTTTTGAATTATTTCATTACGACACTGGTATAAACCATTGACTTGGGCGATGACCAGTTGAGAATTACCAAAGATATTAATGGTCTTAACATCTAGGGAAATGGAAGTAGCCACATTATTAGTAAAATCAAAGTCAAGTTTTAAATATAAATGCATAGGCTCACCGTTAAGAGGAATGAGAATAACCCATGAGCCACCCCCACATTGGCATTTAGAACCATCGAAGATCAAAGGTCATTTGATAAACAGTGTCATCCAGGGACAAAGTGTAGATATATTCATCAGGAAAATTGAAGTTAGAAGATTGATTTATGGAAAGAGATGCATCTGCAAGCTGATCCGCAATGGTTTGTCCCTTAATAGAATTTTGATGAATGAATTCTAGGTTAGGTCTACAAGGATCATGAGCCAATGCAAAGCACATTGGTGTTGATAAGTTTTAACATACATGTAAAGTAGAGGGTCAGTGTTGGTGACAACGAAGGTCTTGTGGTTGAGTAGGTAGTGGACAAAGTTTAGTGGCAACAAAGACTAAGGCTAAGAAAATATTTTCAGTGTGAGTATATCAAGTCTCATAATCTAAAAGCTTACGGATTATGTAATAAACCACTTTCTCTCTGTGCTACTCTTCATGATGAGCAAGCATGGCACCTAAGGTATGGTTAGTGGTATAAATATAGAGGTAAAATGGTTGGTTTTCCTTAGGTGAGATGAGCACAGGTGGCTGAAGAAGGTATTGCTTCAATGCTTCAAATATTTCA
Source organism: Taxus chinensis (assembly GCA_019776745.2). Lineage (NCBI taxonomy): Eukaryota > Viridiplantae > Streptophyta > Pinopsida > Cupressales > Taxaceae > Taxus > Taxus chinensis. The sequence goes on along the minus strand of CM034147.1, from coordinate 921,907,475 downwards.
TGGCATTCGTTATTCCAATTGAAGGAAACATCCTTTTTAAGGAGATGATGAAAAGGGTGACATCGGTCAGAAAGTTGGGAAATAAAATGTTGAATGGATTGTAACTTTCCTTGCAAACTATGTAGATGTCGAAGGTTAGTAGGTGGAGTAATCTCAAGAATAGCCTTGATCTTTAGCAGGATCGACTTCGATGCCACACAAAGAAACAAAGAAACCAAGGATTTTATCCAGAGAGAATTGCAAAGATGCACTTCTTTGGTTGAAGGAGAACATAATATTTGATGAGATGATAAAAGAAGATCTTGAGAATGAAGAGATGTTCAGCACGACTTTTGGATCTTCGGAGAAGGTCATTGACGTAGTCTTCCAATATGTCATGCATGATATCATGGAAGATATAGGTCATCACGTGTTGTTAAGTGGCACCAATGTTTTTCAAGCCAAAGGGCATGACACGGATAACAAAAGGTCCCCCAAGGGGTAATAAAGGTGGTTTTGTGTTGATCCTCCGATGCGAGTAATATTTGTTTTATAACCCAAGAATCTGTCCATAAGAGATAACATCTCATGGATGACTGTAACATCAACAAGTTTGTTGAATACTAGGTAAAGGAAAGTTGTCCTTAGGGAAGGCAAGGTTAAGGTCATGGAAATCTATGTAGATGTGGAGTCCCCCTATCACTTTAGTGACAAGAACAATGTTAGAAATCCATCGTGGATAATTGATAGGTAAAATGAAAGAAACAGAAAGAAGACGTTGGAGTTATTCTTTGACAAGAAGGGAAATGTGTGGATGCATTTTTCACAGCTTTTGTTTCATAGGTTTTGGCATTAGGAATAGTAACGATATTGTGCACCATGATATTTGGGTAAATATCGGGCATATCGGTGTAAGAAAAAGCAAAAGCATTGTTGTGATCTTGGAGGAAAGAGGTGAAGGATTCCTGCTCAGTAGAATCTAAATATTGGCCTATCTTTAGAATTTGAGGGTCATCCTGAGTGTGATTATTGGTCTCGATGGTCGATTCATTTATCATGGTTTGTGTCTCAAAAGGTAATGATCGGTGAATGTAAGAAGCCTCCGCACCCAGAGAAGTAAGAATGGAATCATCGTCCTGACATTGAAAAACGTTGATAGAAGGTGTGTCTTCTTCCAACATGTTAGGATAAAGAAGAGGAAGGGAAGAGGATGCCTCACCATTTATGATGATAGGTCAAAGGTCCCAAAGAAATGGTTTTCACAAAAAAAAAGTTAGGAGGAATGGATTATGGATCCATAGACTATGTGGGTGAAGGTGGTTAGGTGAAAAAGGTGAAGAAGGTGAAGAAGGTTGATCTTCTTCAAAAAGGTTAATTTTAACCTTCTTAGGACTAGGTGGTTCAACGAATCCAATACCAAGGTGGTATTTATGTTTACGGGTAGTGCAAGGAATAATTGTGTGACGAACTTGTTCGTAAAGACCAAAGTCAAAACCCTTCCAAGAACAGTGATGAAGAAAGGTGTGGGTGAAGCAGCGGCTAGTGAGGTAACGGAAGATGAATGAAAAAAGATTGTGTTTGAGTGGGTGGTTTAGGATATAAGAAGAAATATCAAGGTCCACTGAATGTCAAGTTGGTGTGAATGTGGGGAGGACCATATGAAAACACTTCTCTTATATGATGATCATAATGTGGGTGTTGATGAAGGTTTATGTACTCTTGAGGATTTTGTAATGTGTCAATGTTGTACAGGTGATACGCCCCTAGAGTAAGGTGTTGAAAAACACCTTCCAAAGGGTTGGAAGTTGGTACTTGGGTGGAGGGAATAGATGAGCTATTTGAATTTTAGAAGAATAATTGGTAGACGAGTTAACTTGGGAAGTTGTAGCGGCAGTGGGGAGAGATGAGCTGAAGATGTAGCAGCAGAAGTGGTAGATGAAGTAGCTAAAGAAGATGAGGAAGAAATGGTTGAAGATGAAGTGAAAATGGTAGTAGATGATGTGGCAGTAGTAGTGTTGGTCCGAAAATCTGTCGCTTGGGCAGATCTATGGATAGACGAGCCAACAGTGTTGCAGGGAATAGCCCCTCTTTGAGTCAGCAAAGCGAAACTGGTTTATTGCTATTCTACCAGCAGGAATCTGTGGCAAGTCTCACAATATTCACCTTCAGGGGTTTGGGATCTCATCCCAGTAGGGTGTTTCCAACTGCGAAAAGAAAGGAATGAAAGAGAGGATGAAGGAAGAGCAGGTCCGAAGGGAGAAAAGAAATGAATTCCAAAGCAGAAAGGTCAGAGGGTTTATGTTTTTGGGATTGGTAGTAAACAGAGCCAAACCTACTTACATAAACGAGCAAAGCAATACTGATGAATAAATGACAATAAAATATAAGTAAATTCAACAGAACAAACACACAGATCTACCGTAAGAAAAATCCAATGCAAATAACACATGTATTCAGCACAAAGTCTAAATATTGTATTAATAATTCCTTCTGTTACAAAAAGCTCAAAGTCTTTTCTCCTTACTTCTATTTTTCATCTGAAAGATATTCACTCATGCACACCACAACAAGTATTGGGGGATTTATAGAATGAGGAGAGAAAAGAAGGCAAAAAGGAGCCAACCACCTATTTACAAAGATATTTACAAAATATCTACAAGGAGATACAAAATATCTTAAAGTCATGTTGACTTTTGACAACTTGATGGATGACATCAATCTCATGGTGCAACATGGATGATGTCATCATTTGAGCCAACATACTTCAGATATTTACAAAAATAAAGTCGAAGAAGAGAGAGAAAAAGAAGAAGCCACTATTCATCATCGTCATCTTGCGGCCAAAAGGGAGTAGCCTGCTTTAATTTCTGCCCATTCGAAGCGTTGATCAGGCACATTTTTGCTCATGGTTTCTAAATACCGCAGCATCCATTTGTGGAAAAAAGGTGGGCGTCAGGAAGCCCAAACACCTTGCTGAGGAACGTGATGGTGTCACTGAGCTCCTCTGAAAAATCACTGCGGTGAATGATTTGTGGCAACGGGTCACTACCTTTTTATTCTTCAGATAGACTTCGTTTATCAACTGCATGCATTGATCTTCATTTTCGTCCCATGCCTTGATGCAATCTCCTTGGCTGATGGCCACAAAGTGCCGGTGATGAGGAATGCCGAGTATTATCTCAAAGTGGCGGGAAATGAGGTTGATTACGACCTCGCCCATCTCATTTACGACACACCTTGTGTCTTTATTATAGCACCGGGAAACCACCATCATGAATTCATTGTTAACGGCGCTGACTGGGGATTCCCCCAGCAAAGTGCAGGGCACTGCCTATTAGCTTGTCCATCCACAGACTTCTTGTGACCTTCTAAGTCTTGACCCAGAATTCCTCCAAATCAATATGACCCAACTCCGAGTCTCTGATGTCCAGGTCACACTCAGCCTGGGAGTCGAGCATTCTGACCCTCTGATATTTATACTTCATTCTTCCTCTGTGAGCTTGGCCTTGCCTTTGGATTTGGTAGGCCTCTTGCTTGATGTTGACATATGTTCTTTTGAGTTTAATTGCTGATTTGCAAGAATAAGACGTGAAACCCAATCGAAGAAAGTCGTGTGTCAGCTGCTTGATTTTCCATTGAAATGCTGACAGAAGAAAGAGTTAGCAATTTTGAGGCTTCAGGGCGTATGGCGCAATGAATATTATAGATTACAGAGCTAAATAGGCAAGGCGCACAGGAAAAGGGTGTTGCAGGAGATAAATCAGCGCCAAAGGGCACATGGCGCATAGACACTGCAGGGTACATTCTGTGTTGCTGCAAGGACAAGTGCGCCTGTGCCATGTGGATGCATTTTGTAAAGGGCGCATGAAATATTTATGTTACATGGGAACAGGATGCGCCCGTGGCGCATGGATCTTTAATGTTGCATGAACATCAGTGCGCCAAAGGGCACATATAAAGTTTTTGTAACGTGTGCTTTTAGCGCACTTTAAGGGAAATTGGCACGGCGCATGGAGGTGTTTGCACAACATGATGTTGCTGCGATGAGGAACGCGCCTACGCCTTGTATAGCTTTGCACTTAGTGCATGGGAAACGACTGTTGCACAGATTCTGGGTGCGCCAAAGGGCGCAGGAATAAGCAATGTTGCATCCAAGTTTGATGCGCTAAGAGGGCGCATGGAAAGAATTTGCAGCAAGCGAGAGAAGTGCGCCAATGGCGCGGCTTTTCATGATGTAACGGGGGCGACAGGTTGCGCCAAGGGCACGACTGTTTTTTATAATGCATGGTGTTCCAATGCGCCAAAGAGAAAATAAAATGTGGGTTCCTTTTCAAGGCTTTAATTCTTCAGAGGGTTTCCCACGCAAATGTGGAGGATAAAGGTGTCAAGAGTAGAAGTCAAAGCATCGTTGAAAGAACACAACAAAGCGACGACGCTGGTGCGCTGACAAGCTCAGAGAAAAATCATGTGTTTTGCATCGGTGACAATGACAACGTAGACGTGCCTATATATAGGCGAGGCAGTAATAAATGTGCCACCAACTTTTTAAAGGGGCGCACCAAATGAGTTGTCGACATGAGAAAACATGCGCCCTCTAGTGCACCGAAAGACTTGTCAACATGAAGATATGTGCGCCTATGGCACACTAGAAGTGGTGTTGACAGAGGAAAATGTGTGCCTTTGGGGCACCAAAAAGAGGAGCAACAAATGATTTATCGACAGGAAGGCACATGCGCCTTAGCGCATGCAGGGAAGCCTTAACAGGCAGAGGTGCACCAAAACGCTTGCTGACACAAGAAAACATGCGCCAAAGGTTTTAAAGGGGGCACATTAAAAGTTGATGTTGCATAGTCATTTTATGCGCCCGGCCAAAAAGACCAAAAAATGACTAAGTTCAAAAAACCAGATTTCCCGGGAAGGGATTTTGTAATGTTCTGAACGCAAGGAGAAGAGGGCGGGATTGTGATCGTCTAGTAGATGAGGTAGTAGCGGTAGTAAATTCCTTAACTAGGATAAGGACATCATTGGGTTGATACAACATCTTACAATTTTTGAAAGGTGAAGGATCTTCCTCAATAGCACTTGTATGGATGTCCTTCATATTCTAACTTGATGTAGCAGTGAAAAGTTGAAGGTACATACCCCATGGAATGGATCCAAGGTCAACCAAGCAACATGTTATTTTAGAAGTCCCTTTCGAGAACATATAACAATTCAGGAATGGTGCCTAGACCCACGTGAATGTGGAGGATGACAGTGAAAAGAGTAGAAGTCAAATAAACAATGAAAGAATGCAACATAACTAGGTTATTATGCATGTAATTAGTAGTTATGCACATTTTTTCATATGCACAGAAAGAATTAATATTAATACTCATACCTCCATTGATCATAATGAGTCAAAAACAAGTATCCTTAATGTGGATGGATATGAAGAGAGTAGGATTGGGATCATCTTAATGGTGAGGATAAATCTCGAACTCAAAGAAACTGATAGTAGAAATTTTGTGAGTGATAGTTTAAATAAAGGTTTTAGGTGAAGCAGTGAGAGTGGCCACATGATGAGGTGTGAAGATGAAGGAAACAGGTGTAGGATTCATTAGTTATAACCTCAATAGTTTGTAGGACCTCAAGGAGGTATGGTGATGGGACTTCAGATGTCTGAATGAGGTCATACAAAGACATTTTTAGATGATGATTGATGAATTTGTTTGATCATAGTGATGATGTGTACACCCATCAGAAATTGGATAGGTTGGCCCACAAATGGTTACCCTGGGAGAAGGTGTAGATGGAATGGTGGGTAATGGTGTACTGGATGGGTTTTCTAGTCTTCTCTTTTCCTTTGTCTTTATGTGCTCGAGTGACAATTGAACCATATTGATCTGAGGAAAAGAGGGGATGTGTGTTCGTGAAAGGTATAATGACAGGAGGGACAAAAACCTAGTGTCGGGATAAGAGCCCTGTGAAATGAGTATGGCATGGATTGGCATTTTGTGAGGGGCTTGGGCTAGCTCTCTGATCCGAGACCATATTGATCTCAAAGGTTAGAGGAGGAAAAGAGGGGTTGTGGAGGTGGAGGTAAAGGCCACTGAATAGATATGGGGTGAGGCTGCGTGGTGATAGGAAAGGTGAAATGGCATCTTCATCCAAAAGATTCATCTTCATCAAAGAGATCACCTTCAGGAGAACAATTAGCTGAAGAAGAATATTTTTAAGGGCCTTACAATTTTCAACATCATGTCCTAGCACATGATGATAAGCGCAAATTCATGGTATCGTTAAACCCTTTTAGTTTAGGTTTGAGTGGGTCGTAAGGCTTGAGAGGTGGCAATGTAATGGTGGAAGTTTCTAACAGCCGAGTAAGGATTTTAGCGTAAGATCCTTCCAAGGGATCACAATGAGAAGTGAGAGTGGGTTAGGATGGAGGTTTGGGTGAACTTTATGGAAGAGGTTCTGCTAGAGGGGGAGTTGGAGTTTGAGTAGGTTTGACTACCTTTTTGGTAGGTAGTGTGGTTTTAAGCCTTGGGTTATACCTTCTTAAGTAAAGGTGTTGGCATAGTGCATGAAGTAGAAGGGAATGCAGAAGATGGAAGTGGATGGGTCAACCAAGGTGAGAGTGGAGGTGTGGTGAAGATAGTGGTAGGAGGCAATACAGAAAATGTGTAGGTTGAAGAGAAGGTAAAGGATTGGATAGTGGAGCAAGTGTGGGACAATGTAGAAGGATTAGGTGGAATGGGAGGTTGTGGTAAGGATGTAGGTTGCTTTGTTTTAGTTTTACCTTGGGTAGGAGGACTGCTTGACCAAGGTTGATGGATGGGGACCTAATATGGATGGAAGTGGTGAAGGTGATAGAGAGGAGTGGGAGAAACTGGGGTATGAGGCCTAAGAGGTTGGGTCTTCCTCTTAGGTGGGGGGATAGGTCTAGTGATAGTTTGGGAAGAGTTGGCTAAATCGATCTTCATGGGAGGATGAATTAGACTCGGTGTCTTGGCATAACCCCCAATGTAGTGATAGGTTTGGACGTAGGTGAAGGTATGGGTGTAGGTAGAGGTTTGGGTGCATGGTTGTTTTTGGGGTAATGGTAAAGGTTTGGATGTAGGTGAGGATCGATGTAGAAGAAGGCTACTATAATTGGATTAGGTGTGATGGATTTAGTTGTCTTGGAACACTTTAGGATAAATGAGTTGAAGTGTCTATGGGAACATTTGCATTTGAGTCGACATACAGGAAGTCGAAGGCATCCCTAAAGTGTGGAGTAGTCAACATACTCCAAGTGATCATCCAAATGTGAGAATGGTTTAGAAGTAGAGAAGATGGATAAACGACTTGGTGGTGATCCCTGTGAAAAATTCTGAGGTCTATGTAAAATAGGGAAGTTTTTGGCTTCTGATTCTATAGGCAGAAGTGATGTGAGAATATTAACAGGATCCTGGTAGGACCCTGGGAGACAGTCATCACTACCGAAAGAGAGTATAAAAGTGGATCCTCTATGGGTTGAGGAGGGGGAAAATTAGGTGATGTAGACTCTTCCTTAGGCTAGAAAAGAAGATAGAGTTGACTCCTCCTTGGGTTAAGGAGCAGATAAAATAGGTTTGGGGGTTGATCTAAAAGTATATGGGGTTAGCTCCCTCCGTAGGTAGACTGAGTAGGTATGGCTGAATTGCCTCTGGTAGATGAAGAGAAGTAGATGAAGATAAGCTCCTTTATGGGTATAGGATTACATGTAATAAGTATTCTATTATAGGTAGAGGAGCTCATGCTAAGGAATATCATTCAATAGAAGCTATAGAAGGAAAGGTTGGGTAGAAGGGACATAGGAATTGTGTCGAACATGGCGTGAACCTTGTGGACATTAGTGCTATTTGTTATAGGTCTCATTGGCTTAAATTGATGAATGGTGTGTGATTCAGAAATGGCTTTCTTAAAGACATGTGGAGTTTGATTGGTTTGCCGAATGCATGTTAGGGTTGTAACTAAAATAAGATATCCACTGCTATCCAACATTTCTTAGGAATGATGCTTTTTAATTTTTTTGTAATTTTCATCACTACAAAATGTCCTCTATACGAGGTAATAGTTATAGTAATCGTTCTCCTTAAACCATTCAAGGAACAGGATAGGAATGGTCAAAGCTATGTATGTGTTTTAACAGGTGGAAGATTTATGGCTCCCACTTTTAACAACTTTTCCAAAACTAAGAGAAATAAGGTTCTCCTATGGGAGGTATATCTTCATTGTTCCTCACATATTTATTAGAAGTTCTGAATATGAGATAGAGTGGAAGGACGGTTTTGAGCTAGTTGGATGGATGAGATGGACCTTCTTTTAGGACCACTGTGTTGGTGGATCCTTTTGGTTTTAGAATGATTGGCTTTTGATCTTAGAAGGAAGAATAATAGAAATTTGAGTTTTATTGGAGCACCCTCTATGTTATGTAATTATAACTTATTCTCTTCAATAACACATATTTCTAGATTTCGAGCTATAGTGATAATGCCTCATAAAAAATTCTAGAAGGTTTAGACTTGAAGAGTTAGAGAGATATGTCTCGTAAAAATCTCTAGTAAACATCTCTGTTATCTTAGTTTGCGGTAAGTGGAATGGTGAACAAATTGGTTAATAATTTTCCCCCAACGTGTGATAAAATCTGTGATATAATCATCTTAATATTGATGCATATCTAATATAAATCAGTCAAGGTGAACCTTATTAGTGAATGTTGATGTAGAAATGATCAAGAAATTCCTAAGAGCTAATTGATTTAATTAAAATATAGAGTTCCTGGGTAAATCACTATACCAATCTAAGGCAAGTCCTTGTCAAAGAAATTGAGCAAAGTTTCAAAGAAGTAAGGTGTCATCATGAGAAATCAGATAACATACATGTCTTGAAAGATCACAAATGTCTGTTGTGGATCTTCTTTACTATTACATTGGTTTAACTTTAGGCATCTCCCTAATGTGCTGGGTAAGGATGAATTGGAATATAAGGATGAATAGCCTCATTACAGATCTCATTGTAATTCAAAGAATTATATGATCTAGAGATAGATATTTTTCCAGGGTTTACATAGTATCCACCAGCATTTTTATAAGCTTTCATTGGTCAGGGTTAGATTGAAGGCAGCACCTCCCTATGTGGTATAAGGTGGATATGATGAGTATGACATAAGGCATGGATGACACTACAGTGTGTGGTAGTGTTCCAAGTAAGAAAACTGATGATGGGGTGGATATAAGTAGCGGATAGATGATTAAAGGCATGTATCCTAATTAATTTGAGGAAGTCAGCAACGGGTGGTGGATAAGACAATGTGTATACATAAGAGGGGCTTGTGTGGATACCCTCGTGGTGAGTATGTGATAGAGTACTGTAGGTATGGACATGAACTAAACTTCTGAGAATGGGGTGTGAGCAGCCAAAACTAAAGGATGGTTGGGAAGCAATGGGTATGTAATAAGCCGAGTGATGTAGGTATCACTACACTAGGAATGATAGATGAAGGCAGTGGTGGACGTCATAGGGGTGACAAACATTGAGGGCACAATAGATTTCATAAGTGTCATGGATACCAAAGTTGTGGGGTCAATATAAGAAAAAATAGGATGGTAAGGTGTAAGTAGGTAATGCTACACTGGCAGTGATTTGATTCGGAAGTGAGGACGAAATAGTGGGACGAATGGATACAGGCATCCCATATATTAGCTATCCTAATAAGTCATGGGTAGATGAGTGAGAAAGGTAAGGTACTATAGGGCTGGTGGGGTTGATGATCAAGGATTTTTATAAACTCCACGTCACCTACATGGATATAGAGAATAGGAAGACGTGGGATCCATAGGTGAAGAATTTAGAAGGTAGTGAAGGAATAGGTGGTAATGGCTAGCGGATAACATGAAAAAATAGAGTGTTGGCTTGTTTGTGAGTTAAAACCATGTGAATGGTAGTATAATAGGTAATATGAGTTTTGTATATTATACATAGAAACATAGAAACTGAAGACAAAAGGAGAACTAGTAAATGGAAATTAGTCGTTGTTTTGAAAGAGAAATTAAAACACATAGACCGATCTCAGTTGGCTAACCGATGCTGGTAGAAATGGGTAACCAATGCCAGTCACTAGATTGATGTTGATTACTGTGAATAAATGGAAGATTTAAAAAATCTAGATATGAAGAATCTAAATAAGGTGGAACTGAACTCTGCTAATGGTAAAAGAATACTTAGAAGTGTGATAAATGATAGAAACATGTTACTGAAAATATCTGGATTTGAATTGAATAGTTTATTTCGGAGAAATAACCAAAACAGTCAGGGAACCAATGCTTGGTTAGTCTCAACCAATACCAGTATTAGGAGGTAACCGATGGTAATTTGTTGGACCGATGCTGATCAGTGTGAAATTTGGGAAGATGATGAAAATTTAAATTTTAGGTGATTAATTCAAATGAAAACACAAACCTAGAAATTGAGTATAGAAATGATGAGTCCTAACACACCTAGAATAGAACTGGAATAAATCGAATTATGGTTATGGAGCATGATAGGATGAGAAAAATAAGAAGAAAGTGACCAAACATCTCAAAACACAATATTCAACAGTCAAAGGCTAACAAGACACATCAATCCTATGCTTGATGTTTGAATTTTATGTGGTTTATGCCACTTAAAACTTGAATATGAGTAGAATAGAGTTTATTGGTCACTAAAGGTACCCTATAAGTAGTTTATGGATTGTTTCATGTGTATTTTTGGATAAGTGTTACCTATATATACCTTCACAGTACATGTGGTACAAATCTGATATGATAACTAGACCATAACACTAGCTAGATCCACCGTCAATCTAATTGTTAATCACTGATCAGCAATTACTCAGGAAGGAAGATGTTTAAGCAAATGACTAATTTGTTCAAGTTATTTGGATAGAGTTGTGGGTGCAAAAAGTGTGAACTACGATTCATTCCCACTAACCATCAACTGGTCATGACCTCCACTATATAGCTTTGCAAATAAATTTAGTTGATCTAATGTAGCATACTCATCCAAAAAATGAAATGTAGATATTTTTAAGTGCAAATCAAAAATAAAAATGGATATAGAAAAATAGAGAATAGGTCAAGAAGAAGATCTTTCACTAAATATAGGTACAAAATAAAGAAAGTATAATTATTTTTAAACATCAAATGACGAAGTTTCCTTTAGACAAATATAATAAGAGAATATCAACTAGAGAGAAGCTTAGTGTGAGCTTTTCAAAAAACAAAAGAAACACACAATTCCCTATACGAAGATAAATGTAAAAGAAACTACAAGAAGGGGGTCCCACCGAGTGTGCCAAAATGTTTCACCTCGAATTAATGTGATAAAATAGATAAGTGTAATGAGTTTAGGAGGAATACTTGTGATTAGCTAAGTGGATGGTGTGTGAACGTGTTATTGAAGTTGATCAAGACCGAATGTAGAGAGATTCCTTTTGGATAGGGGGAACTAACTATATAAGAAACAAAATAAGACCATAAGAGAATATGAAACAATAGTATGGATTTGTGAAGAATGTCTAGAAAATGGCTAGTTCTAGGAAATGTGATGTTTGATCAAATTAAACAGTCAACCCTCTATTTAATATCAAATGAATGCAAGAATAAATAATGAGACAAATAAAGGTTGTATCACTATATTTACTATAATTTAGGTGTATCCTACAACGTTACCAATACAAGCTAGATTCAACTTAATAGACAAGGTTAAAATATAAAGTAATCTAGCATCAAGCCAATAGTGTAGATTTTGGTGTGCGAAAGTATGGAATAATTTTGTTAGGAAAGGTCTAGGTGAAGGTTTTGGAATGATTTTGGGTTGTTTTGTGAGAGGTAGTAATGAGCTTGTCTGGTTATAAGCCAAACTTACCAGTCACAGAGACCAGACATTAGTTAAGCAACCGATGTCAGCTAGTGGTAAATAGACTGAACGCTGGTTGGATGAACTGTGTTGGTAGGGGAAATATAGGTGATAATGTAAACAAATCGGTATGATTGGATCTCTCTTTGATTCCACAGAGAGTTGAGGGAGTTTGGGGAAGGATGATATAAGTTTTTTTAAGGCTCGTGGGATTTTTGTTAATAGGTACTAGGTACTAGGTGAAATGCGGGTTTTGACAGGTTGTATAGAATAGGTGGAAAACATAGTGTAGAAGGTTGGCCATTTGAGCACTGTGAGAGAGATTCTAGTAAGGTAGAAATAATGTAAGTGAGAGAATTAAGATCAAATACAATGATATAATCTATTAAAATGAAAGAGGAGAGACAACATTTACTCAAAGAATGCATTCTAGAGGCTAATGATGGTTGGATGGTTACCATGACCATTCAGAGATGATCCAGAGTGGGGTGGTTTTCACTACCACATGAAGTGGAGCCTGGGAATGCCCTCTGTATGTATGATCTGGAATCTGTAGAGGAGATGATGTAGGTGACTCGAATGATGTATGCACATTGTGATAGAATCTAGTAATTTCGTACTAATAGGTCATAGGAGTGCTTGAAAGTCATGAATGCCAAAAAGCTATGATTGAAGGAAGTTAGATTCTAGAACCTAGAATAAAGAGTTAGAAACTCTAATTTAAGGGTAATCGATGGTAGTTAGGGAATTGGACACCAGCTGAGGGAAAATCAACAGTGTCGATTTAGGGAGAAATGGTCAAATTATCTAAAAATGGCTTGATTGCTCCCATAGATTTGGTGTAAGTCAAGTTTTAGTTCCGGGTCAGAAGTGGGAGCTAACACTAAATATAGAGGGAGAGAGGTTAGAGAGATAATAGGTCATAATGGTTAGGGTTAGAATAATTCCTAGTTAGTTAGGTAGTGTTGGGACCTGGCCTTATCCAGTTTAATGAAGTTATATTAGTTCTAGTGTGAGGTGGCTAGGTGAAGTGGATATTAATCTAATTAAAGTAATTACATTAATTATAATTTGAGTATGAGGGTTAATTTAATTATAGTTGATTAAATTAATACCAATATGGGGAAGGGGTCCATGGCTAGGTATATGTGTCAAATTGATGAATTGAAAGGGGTTAAAGGGATTGTGACCTAAATTTTGTGTCTACAGAAAATGTGATCTAGAAACCTTCACAATCATCTAGGAAAAATCCAGATGTTTCATAATTGGAAATTTAGTTCATACCTCATTTGGCATTTTTCTCCTCAAACTGCAACTCTTCAGGAATTCTGGTGGGGCCAACATATCACCACATTCTCTAACATAAATTTATATAAATTTATAATATTCCTCTACAACATTTAATCATCAATTTTTCACTATCAATCAAAATGGGGTTGATATACTCACTTTTCTGCAAGCTTCTCCTAGTTAGGGTTTAGCTAGGGTTTCAAACCACTTTAACTTCTTAACGATCATTCATAAAAACGTGATGTTAAAACCACCTCTCTTTTTTTTGAAAGCTTTATAAATGAACTAATAATTTATTCCAAATATCTCAAGTCCCCATCCAAAGTAGAAAATTCAAAACAAACAACAGGAAGTCCATATTTGCTTTAAAAACACACTGAAACTTACCCGTTTTTTCCAAAACTTGTGTAACTTCAAAAATATTCTTGAGAATGACTTGAAATTTGGCATGAAGCACCATGAAAAAGTGATCTAATTGTTCATGCTCACCATATATCCCAAATATCTCTCAAAATCTCCATCCACAATTACTTACCTATGCAAACATGACTGTTCTCACTATTTGTTTCCCAAGGACCTCAAATATGCATCATACCTCTGAATTCTAACCTGAAACACATCACACACCTCAGGTACACTATTAATATGTTGTTACCATGGTTCAACAAGAATAATCAGCTCCAAATCTCATATCTATACCTCATTCTTCATGCACCATGGCTAGAAACAATCTTGGAATGACCTGACTTAGACATGACAAACCATGAACTGACCTTATTGACCTCATGTAGACACATAGAAACTTGAAACGCATTTTTAGGATCATACTTTACCTCATGACACTCAGCAACACACTTTGGAAGACTCAAACCATGACTTAGCACAATCAACCATGCACAAGGACTACACTATAGTCACCAAATATTGACACTAACAATCAACCTTCATGTTCGACCACTAAATAACATCGTAGGGAGACTCACATGACACCATGACACCCTTTTCCATCAATGGGGTTGACATCAATGACAACACTAGCCCAAAATGGCCAACAATCTCACCCTCACAATGGCCAACAAGTCAGAGGAAGGATGTACAGTTGCTAGAAGGATGCACATATTGATTTCTATCAAGAGGAAAGGGATTGAATATTTCTATGCCCTTAGTCTTATAAATTATACTCACATATTATGATCATTTATCTATATTTTGGTGTTCTTGGTGTTCTATTAATATTAATATTCAAATATGTCTAGGTAATTTCATTGCAAATATACAGTGGTAGTTCATGACATCTAGAATTTATTTTTAACCTTGACTTTGTTTTGTTAACTCTCATGTTTTTTATCACCTAAATATTAATGTTGGGAGCATATAGAGTGTCCACAGATCTTTGTTATTAAAGAAGAAACTTGAATTTAGTCCTCCTAAAGCTTATTCAATAGGTAAATGAGTCAAGAAGGATGTGTATGATAAGAAATATAAATTTTCTCCCTATCAGATTATCTAAAACCCTATTTTGGGGTTTTAACAAGAAAATATTAATATCTTAGTTGATAAATATTCTTAGAAGATAATTCTACCTAGAATTGGGTTATAAAACTTAGGATTTTTGTGAGTCACACCATTGCAGAGAAAACTTTTTTTTGATCAATTTTATCCATATGGAATTAGAAATTGAAGGTGAATCACATGTTCCCAACCTCCACAATGTATTGATATCATTTTCAAGCACTAATTAAGTGTTTAGAAACACTCTTGGGAGGTGTGTATTGCTTGAGAGTATGAGATAATTGTTAGCATCATCTTCATTTTCCTTGGATCAAAATGGATGATCCCACAATGTAAAGGATTATTCAATATTTCCAGTACTTACTTGTTTTCCTCCTAACTCTTTAAATAGCTCTTGGAATCAGCCGGATAAGTCAAGGTTCACAATTTGACTTCTCATTCCTTGTACCTAAAAACCCGTTGTTGAACATACTATCCCTAAATGATAAAAACTTTCCTAAACCTTCATAAACTACTTCCAACATCTTCAAGGCTTTCAAATAACACATTTGGGTACTTAATACATTTTTATAACCTTCCCAGAGGATGCACACAAGCTCTAAAATGACCAAAATTTTCCTTTATATGCTTGCTAGAGAATTAGTCTTTTACTGCACTTCAATGAATGGAATAATGGAATTTGTTAAACCTTTTTGTACACATATACATGTTCACCAAATTCATTAGGATTAACTTCAAGGACAAGGTGATCATGACACAAGAGGAAGGTTATCCCGAATAAGGATTCAAGAAGATTTGGGAGCAAGATTTCACATTGTGGTTTGGTTTTCATGGTATAAGTTTTGCATTTTTTGGTTAGTGAATTCACATGACAACATCCCTATATGAAGATCATCCTCTTGCCCTTCCAAGCTTAAAAATCCTCCTTGAATGGAATCAGATTTAGGATGCTCGTACACTTCTTTCTCATATCTCTCATGATAATAGGTGACTTCTTGATGCTTCACACATGATGGTCATGGATGCCTCAGTAGCCTGACTAGCTCATTTTTATTTATTTCTCAAAGAGATTTGGACACAATGATTGAGTTAGGATATGATGATCATCAATTCACTCCTTGAGCTTGACTTTTCACCTTTGAACATGATGATCTCTTCTTAATCTCATAAATCACCTCCCTGCCCAAGATGTCACCTGAGTGGAAGCATGATTATGATGTTTGGACACCCTCTTTCTCAATTACTCCTCATGGAGATAGGTTTCCTCATCCTGATAGATGGATTGATTCCTGAATGAAGCTTGGAGGAATGTCTAAGAAATAATTCCATGTTCTTGACCTCCACATTATATTGAAACACTGCAAATTCTACCTCCCTGACTTGTAAGATGTGACTTCATTACCAAACATTGATTAAGTGCTTAGAAACATTCTCATAAAATATGCATTGTTTCTAATCCTGATATTATTGCCACCATCACTCATGGTGAGATTCTCTTATCATACTCCTAATGACCATTCCATTGATGATTTGAATCTTGATGAAGCTCTTGATGTTTCAGATCCTTCATAGGCCTCATGATTTTTCTAATTACACCCATTGTCCTCATGATGTTTCAGATCCTTCACAGACCTCATGATGACCTATCCCTTGATTATTTGAATCGATAAAAACTTACATATGTTTTTTTATTTATTATGTGTTATAAGGAATCACATGAGTGCATATATTCAATCAATTTTGGCTACCTTTGGGAGTTTTGAGGTTTGTAAATTCTAATTTTGACACATCTAACGCTCCTGCAAATGTCAGTAAACAATCCAAAAGGCCCAAAAACCTGAACAATGACTATATTATTTCTCAAAATAGACATCGATTGTAGAATTTAAGCCCTACAAGCTTTAGGATAAATGTTTAAATCATAAAAAAAACCTATGTATTGACCATATTAGAATATGAAAAACTATCTTCTAAACTATGACTGATGGAGCTGTGAGACTAGTTCCATAAGGTGTAGAGTGACCATAATTTCTTATGTTTACTAAAATAAATTTAAAGTATAATTTTTTTTATTTATTAATATTTATACTTTATTATTTTAAGAAATTATAAAGTATAAATATTAATAAATGAAAAAATTATACTTAAACCATTTATTTTAGTAAATATACCCCTCCTAAAAACACATATACCACATTACAAACAAGAACGCAGGCACATTTTAGGCTTGGTAATTACCAATCCTATTAATTCATAATGCGGTCGTGCTTTCCAAAACATGCTCACATTTTGCTTCAAATCAAAAAATTGGCCACTTTTTGGTCCCCCATCTACGTGCACTTACCCACCTTCGTCCAGATCAAATCTTTCACCTATGTAATGATCTGGAATCATGTGTTCTTCCATTAGTATATCTAATACGACCTTAAATATGGGCACCATAGTCTTTCCCATAACATATTTCATATGTACAAGTCCCCTTCACACTAAGGGACCCTGTAATCATTACTTCCCCATTTCACCTTATCCATCAAAACACATGTTATCTTTTACACCAAACCCACCCCTCCTCGGATGATCTCTTAGGATCACCTTTAGCTAAAGAATTAAAATTACTAAGGGATGAAAAAAAAAATTATAAATTGCTTCCCTAAAGGAAAATTATCAAGCCATCACCGCCAAAGTCAAAATATTATCATAGACCACTTCCTTGAAGGATGACTACCCACAAATTCAAAACATATATATGGTGAAAAATTGAAAACTTCTCGCATTGATCATCTTTGTAAAAACATATTTAAAAATCCTGATTATCCCTGGAAATCTTCCCACACCAATCAATTTCCCCTTTAAAGACACAAGCTTTCGGATATTGATTAGCTTGCACACTATCAAAACAAAATTTGGGGTTCGACCTAAAACCTCTAAAGGAACACATAGTTCCTTGATATAAGATACATACAAGCATGTACACAAACTTAAATAAATATACCTCATCACATCCTAAATCCATCACACAATCTTAATGGACTAACTATTGCTAGTTATATATTACCAGTAGTTAAGGTTACAAGTGTATTATGTCAAAATTTCCATTACATACATACAAAATCATATAAAAAAACACATCTTAATCATCCCCATATACACACCAATCAACAATATCAACATCAATCTAATCATATATAAAATCCGTCACAAATATCATCATTATAACATAACCATCATCATATCTAAAATCTATCCATAAACTCATATACAAATGTCACATCAAAATCATCAACACACATTTTTACACACCCATATGTCCAATATATATATATATATATATATATATATATATATATATATATATCAAAATTCGGATGTACATCTCATCAAGCATTAGGCTCTATGGCCCATACAATAAATCACATAGTAAAATGTACATCCATGATATCCTCAAACCACCTTGCTCCTCCATCAGATCCCTCTGAGGACCACCAACACTCCATGTACTCACCGTAGGGCCCCACTATGATTCCTTCCGCTTGTTTCGCTACATATTGTCTACAGCAAGGCACCTTTGGTAATCTCTCTCCTCTCTCTTACCACTCCCTTATAGTATCTCAGCTCCTCTCGTAGGGCCTGGTACTGAGCCATACTCACCATACCAGTGGCCCCATATGAACTCCAATCCTCACTCCACCTACTCCTCTAGCTAATCTTGATTCTACTTTCAGCACCCCCTCTCCAGACTCAACTAGCCCCAAAAATTCCATAGTGTACTACCAGTCACACCAAAACATTGTCTCAGCAGCTCACAATGCTGAAAACACCTATCTTGCACCTGTTGATCTATGCCAACTCCACCTCTAAGGTGGCCACCCGCTATCCCTCTCAGCTCACTGCCCCCCATCAACCTCATCACCTCACTATCCAAGATAGCTACTCGAGCATCCCTATCACTTAGTAACTACCTCAATCTCATCACCTCTTCCTCCACACCTCCTCTTGTCTTCCCCTAAAACTTCCTCCCTCCATCACTACATCCTCCTCACCTACTCTTTCCATCATGCTCAAAATCCTCAGAATTCGGGTTATCATCTTCCCCTACCACCACAATGTATACTCAGGTGTCACCCTGACATCATCTTATCTCCACAAGTGTCCACTTCCTCCTTGTATCATCTCCTTGAACCTCTCGCATCTATGTTCGTAAGTAGCTCTATATTCCCCTCCACCCTCCTGTATAAAATAGGGTTTCCTATTACATTCATGTAAGGACATAAACTAGCATCGCACCCATCCAAACTAAACTACCTCCACCATCTCCATCCCTCCGCCCTACATCCACCTCTCTTGTTGCATCATCCAGCAACGCACCCTCCTCTCCTTTCCACATGTGCAAGGAAACCTACATATGCCTTCCATACTACGTCATCAAACCCCAATCCATCCAAAAAGCTAGCACAATACTCTAAACTCTACAATGATACACATCACATGGGAAAATTCACTCCACCACCTCTAAAAATACAACACAAAAATCCATGTCATGCCACCTAGCCCAAGATAGCCCACATGGCCTGATCACTCTAATGTGTTCATAGGCCCATCACTACAAAAAAAAATGTCACATCCAAACTAAATCTCCACCCTCTGACCACTCCCACAACTCCCTGTACACCTATGCTAGTAGAGTTGGCCCCCAAGCAAAAACTGTCTAAAACTCGATCATATCAGTCACTACCCTTCCAAGGCCCATGGAAAATGGCCACCTCCAGAATCTGATAGAGAATAACAACTGATGCCCACCATAATCATCATGGTTAAGGTAGTACTCCTAGCTACCTCATCATCCCAATAAATCTCAAAATAAAAACTCCCAATAACATATGTCGTGTCAAGGGAAACATCCCCATATAACCTCATCATCGATGCCCCTCATTGTCTCATCAATCTGGTACAATCGGCTCACCTTGATAGGTAGCTGCAAGATCCTGTAAACATCCTCCCAGGGTAATCATGATCTCCCTTGTAGGTAACCAGAATGTATCTGTAGTTGGGTCCCACCTCTCCAATAAAGTCACCATCATCTCTAGATCCGCAACGGTGAACACACCTGTAATGGCGCAATCCCACCCAATCCCAAATACCTCCAAAATCTCCCATTCATCATCTCCCATATACTCTCGTAACTGATCCAACAAAGGTAACATCTCTATCCCTCATCAACAAATGCCTCTTTTCTTGCATCCATAAAAACAAACAACAAATAAAATCATTAGTCATTACAAAAACAAACTCAACACAAAACTTAATCAAAACATGTCTAATCGGACACCGATCCATAGAAATCAGTACCAATCATACCTAATTGATGTCGATCCTAATGATCAATTTCGATCCTATATCACACTATAGGAAAAATATATAAAAATCACACCTACCTCTATCTATGATGGTCATTGTCTCCTCTGTCTCTACTCTTCCACTAGCCTCCATCTCTCAAAAACGTAAAAAAATCACAAATTTATAACAACTTATCAAAGAAAACACAATGAGAATAATGACCTCTTCTAACCATCCTCCGCTTATATATAGGAACTTCAATCTGATCGACGTCAATTCCTTAATCAGTGTCAATTTGTTATGAATCAGTATTAATTAGCTAATCGATATCGATCCTATGTCTAATTGCACATTCTTAAATTTTGTGCTTCTTTTTGGTCCCCCAAGACCTTTTCAAATCCAAAACTATATCTCACATAAATCAAACTATTTTTATCAATCCACTGCAGATTCCACAGCCTCTTCAGGAACCTTTTCTTGTATCTTCCTACAAGTCATATGTCTATAGGTCTGAGAACCCCTTGGTTTCCCCTATCACTTGACTTCTCGGTCGCGTAAGCCCACCTTTGTGGCAACATATCTCATACTTGGGCCTATGTATCCCAAATCTACAATGGATTTTGTAGCCTCGCAAGAACCTTTTCCCACCACTTCCTAAAATTCATACATCTATAGGTTAGAGAACCCATTGGTTCCCCCTATCACTTGACTTCTTGGTCATGTAAAACCACCTTTGTGGTAATATTTTCATGTCTGGTCTTGGGGATATTAAATTGAAACACATCTATCTACCAATATAATACTACAAAATCCTACACTCTCTTGTGCTTATTCATCTGGTCCATTCATTCAAACTGGTGACCATCACACTGGCTTGCAACGGCCCCCTAGTTTGAGGGGGGATCACCTATTTAGCATCTTATCCAATGTAAATACAACCATCTCACTCTTTTTTTTTCTAATGGCTTGTCCATTACAAACCACTTCGAAAAAAAGGGGAAAATGTAGACACCAAATTTAGGGTACCTAATTCCCATAAGTGTGTATACACTCTAGGACACACCCTTTCATAGTCTTACATGGTCATTTTACCTATTCTACCAAATTACATTTACCATTTTACACCATCATGTAACCACAAACCATAAACAAACCAAACAAAACTAAAAAACAAAATAAAACAACCCAAATAAACCTAAACAATCTAAAAACCCTCCTATGAACTTAAAACAACTTAAAACCCATCTGAAAACTGAAAACTCCACAAAAGGAAAGTTAAAATTTTCAACTCATCCTCACAATTCGGCAACCCGATTTATTCCCTAGATCAGAGGTGATTCGTTGAAATGGAATCGATCCTATATAAACTAACTCAGGAATTTGCCCAAGGATTCCAATTTTTTATCAATTTTGAATTCAATCCAATCATTCCAAGCTTAGGCTTACACGAGACAGGTCCAAGCTCACCAGGCTCATACAGGATCAAACGTTAATAGTGGTCCAGGCATCTCTATTGTGTCAAACTCCCTTTGGAGAATTCAGTCTGCACACCCATCAGTCAACCAACTTTGTACAAAGGTTTCTCTACTCATCAAGGTGATTCCCTTCATTAATTTAAACAACATTTTCAATTCAATATCATTTATCATCTGCCAGTCTTCAATTCTTCAAAAGAATATTTTTCTTTACAAATCACTTTCCAAATTATGTTTGATCTACATAATCACATTTGAAATCAGTGATCGACATCGATTCATTGGATTGACATCGATCCTCGGCCAAAAATTGTCCTATCTTACATATCTTTCGCATATCTTGTCTTATTTCCTTAAATATCACTAATCATGTCTAATCAATTGTTGCTTGTAAGCCTCTGTTTCTGGTTAGATGACACTTCCAGGAGAAGGGTATGAACCAGACACCATCTTCAACTTACCAATTTTGACAACCTTCGTGTGGGAATAATCAAACATTGAACTACGAATTAAGTCTCTATACCATTGCTTTCACACCTAATACAGACAGGATCACTGAGCAACAGGAATTTCTCCTCGAACAAAGTGATGAGGCCAAACATCTTATTGGGAATACATTTTCAACCCTCCCCAACCTATCATCAAGGACATTGATTGAGTCCTTCCATCCAAACATTACACATCATAATTTTATTATCCTATATAATTTGTAATCTTGTCATGATTTCCAACTTAATTTTCTTAAATCAAGTTAACACCTATCAAAGGAAGCCCTTTGGTTTATGGGATTTGACTTTCCTAAGAAACTCATCATATTATTATCTAACATTTCTCATTTCAAGTTGTTTATTTGTGTGCAGGTTTTCTCATTCTCTAGGAGAAGAGTTCCTTATGCCCCTTTGGATCTGTACATCTCAACATTTTCAATGCAAGTATCGTTAAACTTGTTATTTTATGAGTTTTAGTGTTTTGTTTCACTTAATAAGTTTGAATCCTAAAATATACTAAAAACAACTTGAATTTTGGGATCGTGTGACCAATGATTTTACAAATCTCTTTACACCAAACAAAATAAGAATAAATCAAATCCATCAAAACTTCTCAAACACGACTTACCAACTTGCCCAACATTATCAATGCCTTTGTGGAGCACTACAAGATGGTGTTTCAAGATCAAGCTAGTATCCAAGAACGTCAGGACGCCCTTCAAAAATGCTTGATTTTTGTCCCTTACAAATTGTCTCGAGATGTCAAGATCTAGTGTGATTCTTCCTTAAGCATAATGAATTATATTATGCCCTACAATGCATGATAGACAAGAAGGCCCCAAGTGTTGATGGGATCCCATGTGATTTTTACAAAACAACTTGGAACTTTTTTGGCTCGGGTCTACTTTAAGTCTACAAAGAAGCATTAGTCGATCATTCCTTGAGAGAAATTATTAACAAGGGAAATATTAAATGCATACTTAATATGGGTGACCCTGAGCTTATCACCAATTAGAGTTCAATTACTATTATTAATGTCTGCTATAAAATAATTGCCAAATATATGGCACTACATCTCTGCCACATTATTCCAATGATTTTTTATACCTGAGAAGACCAACTTCATTAAAGGAAGATACATTCTAGACAACATAATTTTAGTTTTGGAAGGTTTGAAGTGGGCCCCGGTCTTCTTGCCAAAAAACTATTTTTCTCAAATTGGATTTGAATAAGGATTATGATCATATAGAGTGGCTTTTTATATCAATCATGTTATAGGCATTTACATTTGGTCATTTTTTTCTTCAAGCTGTTGAAAACCTTATTCTTTGATTCTTCTCCTTACCTTATTGTTAACAAACAAAAATCTTCCACCTCTAGCCTATATCACTCAATCTAGAAGGGTTGTCCTCTTTCTTTGGCCCTCATTATGCTTTTTGCAGAAGCTTTTTGTTATCTACTTGTGTAACATGCCTCTATGCGACTTGTTCGTGGCATCTTTCTTCCCAACCATTCCAATCAGCTTATTAATGAGAATTTTGTTGATGGCTATTTTCTAACGCTCGCCAAAAATGAAATATTCTTCACGAAAGTGTAAGATTACCTTGACACCTTTTGTCAGGTGTTTGGATCTTGTTTGCAAAGGAGCAAAACCATTTTTGTAGGAAAATTTCTCTCCCCATGTTGGATTGGCTCAAACAGTAATCATGGAAGTGACTCCAACATGGCAAGTAATTAAAGTTTCTAGGAATTCCCTTCGCTTTTGATTGCAATCCTTTAGGCTTTAGTGCTTTGGAAATATGTTTTGGATCGTGTTGAGGAAAATATATCTTTCTAGATCTTTAAACCACTTTCTCTTGTCAGGAAATTTCAGGTTTACAACCAAGATCCTTGATGCCACTCATGTTTACTACTCATGTTGGGAACTTCCAAAGCTTCCTATAACAAGATGGCCAAGTTGCTTTTGGATTTCTTATGGTTCAATGTTAAACAAACCAGGGCTTTTCATCGTGTGGCATGGGAAGTGTGTTACACCTTGTATGCCTATATTTGGATCACATACAATATGTCTTAGTTGATAAAACAATATCTAAATCAATGCCACTAAATAAATGGGCTTACGCTACCATCAAGAAGAGAAGGAAAATCATGGGTTATTTCAAAGAATAAAGTGGGTGAAATCTTCTTGATATGAATCTATAAATTGTACACAAACACACTTGGAAAAATGTTAGTTATTTTTGGTGGTTAGGGGACCTACCTCGGTCAGATCCCTAACCATTTAAGGATATAAATGACATTTTATTGAATAAAAAAGGAAAAAACAATGCATGAAAATGAAAACTATATCTTTATCATTTGCAGGACATTCGCCATTATAATTCACTAAAAATTGCATGAAGATCACAAGTCAGTCACCATTGCGACTGACACCTCTGTTGAAATATTTATAATACAGTGACACAACAAGTTTCACCATTCCTTTTTGATCCGCCTTCACCTCTCCAAAACCTACAATAATAAAACATGCGAGAAAAGAAACATGAACTCAAGTAAGGGATCAAGTACACAAAGAGTCAAGAGTATATCAAGAGATGAAATGAAGGGGGTGAGTTGTGTTTTATAGTTTTTGGAGTGCATAGAATAATGTGACACTTATGAGTGCAATGTGCATAGATGGGTGATATGATACGGGTCCATAGTGCATTGGTTGTGCAAATGGGTAGGTGAGATGGATAGAATTAAATGTGAGTGGTGAATGTTAGTAAATGGGTGATGAGGTGTCTTTTATCACAATTTTGTGGGGTTTTATATTTTTTAGTTACTTTTTTGGAATTATTTGATTTTTTTTGGATTGTTGTGTTTTATAATGTTTTTGGTATTTTTGAATAGGATACCTTATGCACAAGGTGCATTTTATAGTCTCTACAGTTTTCCCCCTTTTGGCTTGCATGTTACAATAGGAAAGATGCAACACAAAAAACTGAAGATGAGATGGGGGGTCATCTAACCCTATGATAATGGTTGTCGTAGTCATAGGCTTAGATATTGAATGGATAGCCAAAAATATGAAAATATGATCGATGGGCCACTGCATCCGAAGTCTTTAAAGGGATTGATAGGTTGATTTCACAAGGCAGAGACTATTTGTGTCAATTGAATAAGGTGTTTTGATGATTGGGTGTCATAATAGTAATGAGAAGGGCTTGATTGTTATCCCCCCTCAAGTTATAGTTTTTGCAGCCACATGTTTCCTCAACAAAAATGTGGGACAAAAAGTGGCAGTTGATAAATGATAGAAAAATATACCTTGGTGAAGGCATAATTATTGAAAGCAAGGAAAATGTTTCCCTAGCCACGTGTAGGCGAAGATGTGATAATATATATGTACAAGAATGGATGCAATTTAGATAGCATGAGAGCGGTGTTTCCCCAGCCTAAAGTGATGAGAAATGATATAAAAAGTGGTGGTTCTGCAAAAGTGTATAGAAGGCAATGAATGCCCACAGATGTTCATTCCAAATGAGGTGGAATGTAAGTATGAAAATGAAAATTTTTCAATGATGAAGTGCAAGAGGTGTGTAGGTGTATGAACATCATTTGCAAAAAGAGTGTATGTGTATAGACAATGTTTGAAAGAATATTATTGGTTGTGACAATACTCATTTGTTATGACAAATATCCACATTATATCCTTCCTCAGTACATCGTAATGTCTCCCTCCTAACTTGATTATTTCTACACACTGATGTGTCATCACATTTTGAGTATAAATGCATAAAAATCGATATACACACACACACACGCACACACGCACACACACACGCACACGCACACGCACACGCACACGCACGCACGCACGCACGCACGCACGCACGCACACGCACGAACGCACACGCACGCACGCACGCACACGCGCACCGCACGTGCACGCACGCACGCACACGCACGCACGCGCACGCACGCACGCACGCACGCACACGCACGCACCACGCACGCACACGCACGCGCACACACACGCACGCACGCACACGCATGCGCACGCACGCACACGCACGCGCGCGCGTGCACACACACACACACACACACACACACACACACACACACACACACACACACACACACACACACACACACACACACACACACACACACACACACAAAACTAGTGATTCAAAATACCTTATATTTGTCTCATATAATTTCTTAGCGAATAAGAGGCACACATGCAAAGTACGGGATGACAAAAATATGTTGTAAAATAGGTTGGAATATATATTATAAGGAAATTATAATCATAAATATAATTAATTGTAAAAAATATGGGCTAATCAAACAATCAATTTTTTATAGAATTAGCCATTTTCAAGAGGACAAAAATCTACTTTTAGCCAAGTGGTAAATATTAACAGCTAAAATTACCCGTGGAAAAGTTTAAAGGGCCTAACAATAGACCCAAACAAAGCTATTCAGCCTTTCCTTAGAGCTCATGCCTTCAAACACTAAATTATTCCAAATTTCATGGCTTGAATTGGATTGCACAGATGACACTCCATATTGGGAAATTTGTGGAATAGAGGAGACACTACATAAAGGAATCGTGCCCTCAACAGACACTCCACAATGGGTTCACACACTCTAAAAAATACAAATATTGATGGTTCAACTATTTTTGGTCGATACATGATTGTTTATTCATTTATATGCTCTTGCATCAAAATCCTAATTATACACCTAGTACGATAATTAGATGTGTATTTGGGGTTAATATAGAATTAAGAGGCGAACCAGACAATTATTATACAAATGGTATGAAATAGTCATGTATTTGGTATGTTGATGCTCCATTGGGTTGTGTGAAATCAATATGGAACCCTTGTTATCACACCAAATATTAGTGGGATGAGTATGTGGAAAACCAAACTCTACCAACAACTGTTGAAGCCATAAAACCTCATGGATAATGAGAACAATGCCTCAATGTTTTACCTTTGTCGATGGTATTGCAACAATATATTACTTCTTGTAAGACCAAGTAATAATACCTAAACCAAGATGATAAACAAATGTAGAGGTAGAATTTCAATCATTGACATCACCAACCAAATCTAAATCAGTGAAGCCCACAAGATGTGAAGAAACCCCTAATGTGTAGTGAATACTAAAGTGTGTAGAGCTCGAAATATATTTTGAAATATTTTTATCTTCTTTTCAATGAATCTCATGTTGATGATATGAGAATCAAGATACAAGGAAATCCATAAAGGAAATGTTAGGATGGGTATGTGTCAGATATAAAAGACTGCCAACCAACTTTTTGTACAAGGGAGGGTCAACACCAGGGATAGGCTTGCAATCAAGAAGGCCAAAGTGATGAAGTAAGTTTTAAGCATACTTCTACTAGAAAATGGATATCCCCTCATAAGACTGAGTAATTTGTAGTTAAATAAATTAATGCAGAAGTCCCAAATATTTCATATCAAAATGTTCCATCAAGTTATGTTGTACATTATGGATCATGGAATAACTACATGTGACGATCCAATCATCAACATAGAGAATAAATATCAAAACTTCTTCTCCATTCTCTTGATGTATATTTTAGGCTTGGAATGGAAATGAGTAAAACCACATGAAAGAAAGAAATTTTCAATCTTCTCATACTAAACTCGGGGATCTTGTTTGAGACCATAAAGTGAACAACGAAGCCTAAAAACAAGTGAATAATACTGTACAAATCCCTACAGTTGTTCCATGTAGATATCCTCATTAAGGTCACCATGAAGAAATGAACTCTTCACATACATTTTATGTACAAACCATCCCTTTGATGTAGTTCCCGAAATCTCAAGGAAAATATAATCCATCTTGGCAACATGGGAAAAGGTCTCAGAATAATTAATTCATTGAATCTATGAAAATCTTTTACTACAAGATGGGCCTCATACTTGTCAATAGAACCATTTGATGCATATTTGGTCCTGTAGAACCACTTACAATATACCATCTTTCTTCCCATACAAAGAGAAACCAAATACCAAGTGTGATTCTTCATCAAAAAAGAATACTCCTATCATGGATGTGTCCCACTCTGGTGTACCTATTGCATCTAAATGAATTTGTGGATCCTTTGAAATAGTATGAACCAAAATAAAAAATCCATATTTCTAGGAACATATTTGATGAGTGTTATAAGGATCCACTACCAAAAAACTAACCTCTTGTCACGTATTACATACGCACTTGTGCATATAATGCGTAGCCAAATATAGAAATGGAGGAGAAATAACATCAACATCGTCATTAAGAAGAGTGAAATCATCAAGATGTGAGGAAGAGGAGTGATTGAAGGAGAAGATGTAGGTGAAGACTTGATGAGGGTGAAATGCTCAAAAAACTAGACATCCCATTGAAACAAAACATCAAGAGTGACAAGGTAAAACAAGCAATAAGCCTTCACATCCTTGCAATATCCAACACAAGTGAGTGATTGTTTCTTCTCCTCTATGGATTTACATTTTTCGTTAGGAATAAATGTCCAAGAATCACTACCAAAAAATCAAAATGTGGAAACATCAAGCATGGTATAAGATTGATACTCCTCTAGTGTCATGTTCAATACTACCTTATTGAACATGTGATTATGAATGTAGTTTACACAATTTACTACCTTAGTACAAAATGTAGGTGCCATAATCGTGGACTGGATCATGTAATTTTCCATCTCTCTCAAGGTCATATTCTTCCTCTTAGTGGCATCATTATGTTGAGAAGTATTGGGAGTTGTGTGCTGATATTGGATACCATGCTCTACACAAAGGTCTTGAAATGCATTACTGGTATACTCCCCTCATTATTTGTGTATAGATTCTTGATAATAAGTGAGAATGAATTCTCAGTGAATTCCTTGAAATCCATGAAGTGGTCAAGGAATTCACTCTTATACTTAAGAAAGTACACCCATGTGTGATTTGAGAAGTCATTAATGAAAGTGAGAACATATTTGGCCTCTAATTAAGAATGAGTAAGAAAGGAAATGAGGTCACTATGTACCAACGCAAGGGGTGCCAAATATCGTGACGCATTTCCTTTGGGAAAATGATCATGATGATGTTTTCCAAGTACAAACCCTCTACAAAAACCATCAATGTAAGACACCTTAGGTAGGGCAAGCACCAAGTTTTGTGAACTCATATACTACAAATATTTTTAGTTTAAGTTTCCAAATCATACATGCCAAAATTTTCTCAATGAGTCAGCATGAAAAATGAGTGATGTCCCTAAAGAAGACTCAAATCTATCAAACACATATAAGAGTGAACTATGATCAACACCACCTAAAGAAATCACCACCTCTAGATTCTAAAAATCTCTGATCAAAACATTATTATGAGAGAAATCCACAGTCTTTCCATTTATAGAGTGAAAATTTTGATAGATGGAAAGAAGATTGTTGGAGATATTATGAGCTAAAAGAACATCATTTATGCATACATCTTGCATTTCAATAGTACTTAAACATGAAAATTTGAGATTTTTAGATTCCCTGACAATAATATGTGAAGTGTTCCTATAAGTCTATGAAGTGAACTTCTCATGTGATGTATCATGTGATGAGAAGCCCCTGAATCTAGGATCCAATTATCAGTAGATTGAACAACTACACGAGTTAAAATTGATTTATCCTTTCCCTTAGAAGAAGATGAAGAAGTAGGAACTGAAATGTGGTTTTCCTTCATAGCTTCCTCAAATGCTTTAATCCTATTCCAACATTGTGTCTCTAAATGACATGATTTTCCACAAAATGTACATTTCTCACTAGAATTATTTTTAATCTTGTAGGATGACTCTTTAGACTTAGAAGGAGTTTTCTTGATGGATTTTGAAGTGGACTCAATAGAAGGTTAGGTGGACTATGTCTTGTCTTTGGGTTTTGAAAAAAAAATCGCCTTTACTCTTGAGTATGTTAGCCATAAATTCCTTTGAACTAGGGAGAACATCAACTTGAGACTTTTTTTATTGTTCCCTACTGAAATGCTCACAAAATGTCTCAAAAGAAGGCATCTTAAAGGAATCGCCTAAGAAATATATGGTGGAATAGAAGGTAGGGGAAAATGCTTGGTATTGATTCGAAAGACACATGTAGATGAAAGTATGAAAACTTTATTATGGAGTGTCAAAATTAATGAGCATGTGTGAAAATAGAACGTGAATTAATTGTATAGTGAACATACGCAAACATCAAGACAGTCAAAAACTTGTATTTATATTGTTTGTGTTTTTGAAGATGTTATGTTGTTTTGGATTTGTGATCTAATCTTATATTATTTTTAATTTTTGTAAATTTTATACTATATTATGGAATTTTGAGAAACTTTGTATTGTGTTTGTTTTTTTTTTAAATTAGGTGTGAAGCCGCCACAAATGCATAGCATCAAATGGCTCAGGTTCTTCATTTCCATTGTGATCAATGAGTTTGTAACTGCCAAACCCATATTTTTGAATGATGATGTAGGGTTTGAACTAGTTGGGAGAAAATGTCACTCACTGCTTTGGTTCTTGAGAAGAGTTTTATTGGTACTCGTTTAAGACGCAATTCCTGATTTCAAACTCAGGGCTACACACTTTCTAATGTTTTATAATACTACAGGAGTTGATGACCCAGCGACCTAGCACACTTCGTGGTGCACTAATGCAGGGTGAGTACTCCCAACCAGCTGATGTTAATCATGTACAATATGATATTGATAGACTTGTAGATGATGCAATGCGTTAACACATTGCTCATCAAGTAATTTATGTTATGCACAACACTCGCAAAGATATTCATCATCATTTATGAAATCCTGTAGGGTGCATCATAGTTATGGGATTTAGAACTCAAGGGAATGATAGCTTCAACATTGTAGACAACTGAAAACATATTGGGCCTAGTGGGAATTTTAATGCTATTACGATATGCCCAAAGGGCATACGAAAATTATGTGTGTTAATCTCGGTGTGAGGCGTTAACCACCTATTGCAATCTTATTAATGATTTTATTTTATGTCTCTGCTTTCCCATTTGCATGTGGATAATATGGGGTGGTGAAGTTTTATTGGATTTTATATTTATCACACAATCATTTTAGGTATTTATTTTTAAAAGGTCATCCATAATCATATACGATCTTGGTAGGTATACTAAAGAGACAACTAAAAATTAAATGATAAATTAAATAATTTTGATTGCTTGGTGTACGAGCTAAGGGCATAACCTTGATGAATGCGTGAATATTAGAGGAAAATGGTGAGAACTTACCTATAAGATCTAACCCACACTGGGAGAAATTCCATATGGAGTGGAGGTTCTATAGCTCTTAAAATGGGACATGAAAAGTATTTGTAAATCGTTAGCACTTTTCAAAGCACTAAACACAATCACAAGAGTCTTGTTCTAATGAGGGCCATGTGTAGTGTTGTCCATTAGATGTGTGCACCAAATAACACCAAAATGGAGGTTTGGTGCTCCAAAATCAACACTTGCAAATCCCTCATAATGCATGGGGACCTTGGCTTCTTTGAGGCATTCCTAAAAAAAATTGACTCCTCAACTAACTACTCTAATGCACTTTAACTAGCCCTAAGTTCACATTTTAAGGGTGTTAGGAATATATTATTAGTGTTTCACATATAAGTTAATATGTAATGTTAGTAGATTGAGTTATCTAAAACAACTCAATATAATCTAGCGCGTAAGTTTTTAAGTTGTATAATTTGAGTAACCATAGAATTATATTGGGAGAGTGGTTATCAGAGAATTAATAGGCCTCCTATTAATTAAGAAGCCTATATATTTGTAAATGCAGTCTGAAATGAAAGTAATAGAGAAGATTACACCAAGTTTTCTTATTCAAATTATCTCACACTATCTTATTTGGTATCAAAGTGAATTCTTCATTTTCCATGAAAGTCTTCTCCCAGTGCGTTACAGTTTTATGTGTGAAAGTTTGAATTCATTACACTTCTCCACTATGGTATTCTCGTGCTACAACATGATGATTGAATGTGCATAGAATTAAATCTATCTTGATGTTGACAGTCACTTAGAAGATTCTAGAACGTTGTTCTAGTAATGAAAAGTGTAATTTGCCAAGACTCGGACATCTTTCTTTAGTTTGTAACTCTATCAGATTTGGATCGTGCTTGGGGAGTGTGTGTAGACCAGTGTGGATGTGCTCATCTTTTGCGCCATGATTTGGTTGCTTGTTGTATGACCTAAGGACACAACCTCAACCCATTTTGTAAAACATTTCGTAGTGGTGGTGATGATGAATGCGTGAATTTCATAGGACAATGGTAAGAACTTACCGATAAGATCTAACCCACATTGGGAGAAATTCCATATGGAGTGGAGGATCTATAGCTCTTGAAAGGGGACATGCAAAAGATTTGTAAATTATTAACACTTTTCATAGTGCTAAACACAATCACAAGAGTCTTGCTCTAATGTGGGCCATGTGTAGTGTTGTCCATTGGATATGTGCACCCAATGACCCCAAAATGGAGGTTTGGTGCTCCAACAATAACACTTGGGAATGCCTCATAAGGTGTGGGACCTTGGCTTCTTTGACCCATTCCTCCAAAAAGAAGTTGGATCCTCAACTTACTACTCTAATGCCTACCACTTCAACTAGCCCTAGATTCACATTCTATAGAGTGTTAGAAACATATTATTACTTCACATATAAGTTAATATGTAATGTTATTATATTGAGTTATCATAAAACAACTCAATATAATATAGTGTGTAAGTTGTTAGGTTGTTGTATGGTTGAGTAAATGTAGAGTTATATAGGGAGAGTGGTTATGAGAGAGTTAATAAGTTTCCTATTAATTAGGAAGTGTGAAGCCTATATATTTGTAAATGCAATCTTGAATGAAAGAAATAAAGAAGATTACACCAAGTTTTCTTATTCAAATTTGCTCGTACCATTTTATTTGGTATCAAAGCAAATTATTCATTTGCCATGAGAGTCTTCTCCCAGTGGGTTAATGTTTTACGTGTGAAAGTTTGAATTTAGTATGCTTCTCCGCTCAATTAGAAGATTCTAAAACGTTGATCTAGTACTGAAAAGTGTGATCTACCAAGACTCAAATATCTTTCTTTAGTGTGCAACTCTATCAGACTCAGATCACACTTGGGGAGTGTGTGTAAACCAGTTGACGTTGTCATCTTTTGTGCCTTAATTTCAATGTGAATTGTGTCACCTACATTCAGAACGGCCCGTGTTGAAGACGTCACCACCAACTATAATAGTATTGAGTCGTTATTTCAAACACCCTGAGCAGTTTACAAATAAGATTGTTTATTGCAGTTGTAATGTGTGGGAACCTTTGTATCTAAGATAGATCGTGTCTCACTCATCATATGAGTGCATTCTGGTAGCGCTTAACATCCTTGACTCTTCTTGTTCGTATGGTATCTCTAGAAATTACTTCCTTTTCTAATCTTTGTGGCTGCATACACTCAGCTATGGGTCAAATCTTCACATAGATAAGATCAAATATTTCATCATTTTTGGCATCAACATTTTTGAGTTACTCATCTCCTACATTGATATGCCTCTACATTTCCCACAAAAATTTGAGTATGAAAGGTGTGTTTAGTTTTTAAAATCTAAAAGCAGGTTTCTCGAGTGCATAAGCGGGCGGACTCAACTTTGCACAAAGAATTCCGGAGGATATCTGTTCTGCTCAAATCCAATCCTTTCAACACCCCTCTTCAGTTACAAGCTTCCAATATCCGGCATAAGCTCAAGATCATGGAATCTTACTTGGCTTGTGGAGCTCAGATCTTATCAAGGCTACATTGGCTCAAGGTGGGAGACAAAGTGTCTAAGTAATTTTTCAAATCCTTCAGTGCCAAGCATGCTCGTTAACAGATCAAATCTATTCAAATTTCTCCAAGTCGGCTCGCAAATTTTCCTAAGATGACTAACGCCTTTGCGGAACATTATCAGTTAGTTTTGCAAGCACAAGAGGCCACCAATGAGCGAGTTGATGCCTTACAGTAATGTATTGAGGTGGTTCCTATCAAGCTCTCTCCTGAGGATCGTGCTTGTTGTAATGCCCCTCTTTCTTTAGATGAGATTTATGTTGCTTTTTTGTGTCTTGTCAATGATAAATCTCCTGGACTGGATGGCTTTCCTTGTGAATTCTACAAAGCCAATTGGTCTTTTGTTGGTCAATACCTGCTTTGGCTTTACAATGAAGCTCTCTAATCCAATTCTCTAGGGAGCTTCATCAATCAAGGAAACATTAATTTCATCCCTAAAGCGAATGATCCAGATCTGATTACAAGTTAGCGGCCTATCACTTTGTTGAATGTTTCTTATAAAATTCTTGCTAAGGCCCTTTCTCTTCGCATTGTCGATTTGTTACGCATGATTGTTTGACCCGAACAGACAGGATTTGTCAAATTTTGCTACATTCTGGATAATCTCATTGCAGTCTAGGAAGGAATGGAATGGGCTCAATTGTCTCTGCAATGACCCTTATTTCTTAAAATTGATTTTGAAAAGGCTTACGATCGTATTGAATTACCTTTTATTCTGGTTATGCTCACAGCTTTAGGCTTTGGCAAATTTTTTACCTCGGCTGTCCGAACTTTGTTTTCCAATTCTTTTGCTTTCCTCACTATCAATGGTCA
Source organism: Taxus chinensis (assembly GCA_019776745.2). Lineage (NCBI taxonomy): Eukaryota > Viridiplantae > Streptophyta > Pinopsida > Cupressales > Taxaceae > Taxus > Taxus chinensis. The sequence goes on along the minus strand of CM034147.1, from coordinate 921,872,802 downwards.
CCAATCCTCTTCGATTGGCCTTTTCCACTCTATCAGACATGGGTGCCCTCTTGCGCTTTCTCCTTTTGTCTTAGCCGCTGATGCTCTTGGATATCTTATTCCTAAACGAGTTGATCAGGTTCGCATTCAGGGAAAAAATTTTCTAGATCATTCGACTCAGCTCCTTAATGGACACTTTGTTGATGATTCTTTTCTTACCCTTGCTAAGAATGAGCATAATTTGGTTGAATTTTTTGAATGCCTTAACATGTTTTGTCTTGCTTCAGGATCCATCGTTCAGATGGATAAAACTTTGGGCTATTGGCAAAGTTGTTGGCCAAGTTGTTGGCCTATTCCTAATTGGTTAAAAGCTTTCCCCTAGAATTGGATTGGGCGTGGAGAACAATTTAAATTTTTAGGCATTCCTTTTTTCTTTGATAGTGATTCAGAAACTTTATGGAAATATGTGATTGACAGAGTTGAGTATAAGGTCTCTCGGTGGTCTTCCAAATCTCTCTCATTGGCTGGTAAATTTTAGGTGTGTACTAAGATTCTAGCGGCCACCCATGTTTACTATTTTGCCTTCTGGTGCCCATCATGGGCTTCCTTTTCCAAACTTGACAAGCTTCTCTGGGATTACCTTTGGTGTAAAAGTTCTGGTTCAGCTAACTTTCATCGAGTCGCTTGGGAAGTTTGTTATCCTCCCTACAATCAAGGTGGCACGGGTATTATTGAAGTTTACAATAAAACCATTGCTTTATGTTCTAAATGGGTGGTGCAATGTCTCTTGGGTAATCAAGCTTGGAAAATTTTGCTTCACCGCTGCATTGCTTCAGGTTCCCCTTATAGAAAAATATGTTGGAATAATATAGGGTTACATACCTTAATTATCATCATGGAACCTATCAATCTGGCACTTTCGTTGCCAAAATCATATGGAAGGACTTTAAAGCAATGAAACTATTGTTTTGTTGGATTGGTGATGGCTTTCATATCGGGCTCTCTTTCAATTCCTAGAATATCTTGTGGTCTCCCATTATCGCGTAAGAAATTATTTTGCTTGTTTAAACTCCAGGCATCAAATCTCTCCATTTATTTTGAAACGGGATTCACACCATTCAAGATTTGGTTTCCCGCAGAGACTGGATTCCCTAGCATGAGCTCAAGATGAAATTCAATCTTTCCAATTTGGACCTTCCATCTATCCACATAATTCAAGAGTTGATGTCAGATGTCATGCTTCATAAACTGGGTCATAAACCTCCAAATGCATCGTAGCGAGATTGGTAGTGGAATCATAACATTGCATTTCTTCACTATAATGTCTGCACCATTTACCAGCTATTGAGTCCTATTTTTCCTGATATTTCCAAACTCAACGCCTGCTGGGGTCTACGATTTGCCCCGACCACTTGGCTTTGTCGGCTTTCCTATGCTTGGAACCCTTTGCTAGAACCTAAAGTTAACCATTTTATATGGTTTCTTATCTATCAAGGTCTTCCTGTTGGCGAGCGTCTTAGTCACATTGGAATTACCAATCCTAAATTCCTCTTATGCTCTTGTCCTAAATCTTTTAAGCATTTGTTTTGGTCTTGATCATGTGCTCAAGTTGTTTTCTCTTGGATTCATATGTTATTTCAACCCTACCACCATGAATTATTTCATTGGTGTATGACTTTGATTGGAGATTTAAGTTTTTGGCCTACATATATTGATACTTTGTGGCATTTTTTTAGAGCCTGCATTCTCTTTCAAATTTGGAAAGCTCGTAATAATGCTATATTCTAGAGTGATCAAATTGTTGTTTTATTTCCCACTAATGATGAAGTGTCTATTTTGTTTTTTTGTGCGCATACATATTCAAGCTCAAGCCGAAAATGTTGCTCTGGAGTTTGCTCACCTGCAGGAATTTCTTGCACATTGGGGGAGTGTTCCTTACATGATGAGTCAGGTCGCTCTAAACCCTTTACTACCACCGCTTCGGCCATCTCTTCCATGTCAACCACCTCCACAAGGATAGCGTCCCAGAAGCCACTCTCACAGCTACGACTCTGCCTCTCCCTAGGGTCACCATTTAGCTCTGTCCTCATCAAGGTTGGGCTAGAGTCCTCCTCCGCGAGGGAATGTTGTGGCAAGTTCTCTGCATTGAGCCTCTCCTACGCATGGAATTCAAACATTTGTTGGTTCTCCACCCCTTGGTTGGGGAATTATGGTGACTATGGGGATGAAAATTCCCAATCAGGATGGATGGCAAGTTGATCCTCCTTCCATTGAGTCGTCGAGTGTAGCTTTCATCCCTCCTCGGAATGATCCTCCTCCTCCAAGAGCGGCGACATGTGCTTAATGTTCTCTGGTTTTATGTAGTTTTTGTGTTTTCCCTCGCGTCGTTGTTTGTTGTCCCTTTGGGTTTTGTGGTGCCCTCTTGGCTTTTTTATGGGTCTATGAGTTTTCTAGTCATCCCTGCTCTTGTAACTCTCATATATTTTATTTAATATAATGAGCAGTTCCAATAGTAAAATCTAAAAGCCACTTGTTAATAGATATAAGTCAATTTTACTATATATATGAGATTTGATCCCTTTACCTATGAATGGTAGAAGGTATTCACAAAGTAATGTTACCAATTCCCATTTCAATTTTAAATATAGTAAAATTGACTTATATCTTTTAAGAAGTGGATTGGTCAAAGTTTGTTTTTAGGTGGGAAATTGATATCAAGAAAGGGGTGTCAAATTTTCTATTAGTGGTTATTAAAGTTGTCATTTAGAGAAATTGTTTTTAGTAGATCATATTGTTAAAGAATCAATGTTATGTCAATAAAAAATTATACAAGTTTTTCAAAATAAAAAAATGCCTCACAGACGTATTTTCGGTTGAAACTGGCGTCCATTTTTTTTGGTCAAATCAACATAGATAAGTTAAATGAAATCAAAGAATTTGAAGGTAAAGATTTCCTTACATGGCAAGTGAAAACTCAGTTATTGATAAAAAAAAGATCTATGTGATATTGTGGAAGGAAAAACCAAGAAACCAAATGACATGAATGAAGCAACAAAATCAGAAAGCAAGGATCGAAAAGAAACTGCAATTATTGGCCTAGGATTATATGATGCCTACCTACATCACATAAGATTTTATAGTCAAGTAGGCGCAAAAAGATCTTGTGAAGGACACTTAGGTGGTTTACATGTAGTTTGGACATGGCTAGGAGATCATTAACATAGTCTTCCACAATGCCATGGATGTAATAGTCAAACACGTAACAAAGTCCACCTCAAGCATGTTAGAGTAAGAGTAAATAAAGACATTAATGAATTCACATAAAAATGTCGTTTACTCAGTTTGTTCCTCTTTAGATAAGCATTTTCCTAATAAGATAATACGAAGTTCTTCGTGGATTCCAATATTAATGATGATAGTTTCCTCGATGAGCATGTGTGATACAACATTGAGTTGGTTAGGGCATGGTAGCTTGTCATTTTTTTCTAGGGGAATGTTCTTTGTCTTTAAAAAACAAAATTCCTTTGAGTTGAGTAGAGAGTATTGTGGATTTGTAGGGTTTCTCGTCCATGGAACCTAGGTGACACAAAATGGCTTCTTCTGTTGGAAATAAATCAAGGGGCACAGGTGTACCGACAAGATGATAGTCAATAAGAAAGGTCTCAACCAGGTTGATGGTGACATTGTTATCCATGAGAAGACTATTGGTGGGCATGGAGATGAGGGTAAAATCTACATCATTATGGTATGTGGGCATTGTAAAGGAGGGGTGTCATCACAAGACCAACCAAACATGGTACTAAACTCATGAAACAACTCATAAGTACAAGTTTGTGGGTTCATGTAGTGAAAAGAAAAAAGTTTTCGAGTATGAGTGAGTGGCTAAGAACAACGTGAATGTGAATGACATGTTCTTGTTTCTTAGGATGAAAACTCATATCAATGAATGTATCACTCAACTTTTCTATATTACCATCTAGATGTACTTAGCCCATTCCATATTTTTCAATACATAGTTTATAAGGGGTTTGTATTAGGTTGGTGATGCCTTGTTCGAATTTCCCTAAGTCGTAGCTTATCCAGCCTTGTTGGAGTAAACAATGCACGTAATAATCAGGGTTGGAAATCTATACACAAAGTATGTATTGTTGGGAGGAATGCCGAAGGAAACAAGTGACCCTATATCAAGCTTGGTGAAAGATGGAAAGTCAATATCTTTAACAGTTCGTATTTTAGGTAATAAGACAGTGGCATAGGGAAACTTATATTCCATAACTTCTATAGAATGTGAATCACTAGTCATAAGATCCTTGACATGATCATGGGATGGCTCGGTAGTTATGGACTTGCTAGTAGAATGATCAGGACTTGGATGAGATGATGGAATAGATAACGAAGGAAAAGAAGTTTAAGGAAGAATGATCGCCTTACGAAACATTGAGGATGGTTGCTATTAGGATGATGAAGATGATGGATCATGTAGTTTTGAGAAGTAAGGTGATGGAGAAGAAGATGATGGGTGATGAACCGAAGAGGATAGGTCCGTTGGATTGGAAGAATTAGGGGCATGAGAAGATGAAGTAGTATGGTTGATGCTTTGGGCATGTTTCTGTGTGATGTAACTAAAATTGAAGGAACAACTCTATCGAATGAGAATGCAATGTTGTTCCAGCATTTAAATGGATTAGGATATCCGGGAACATAGTGGGTAACTCCATTTTGATATTAAGGGATTGGTAAAGGGTGGATAAGATACACTTAATTTCATGAATCTAAGGACGTCCCAATAAGTTGTTGTATAAGAGCTCTACCTCAATTATGTAAAGGAGGGTATGGAGCATTTTGGACCCAAATTTGAGAGGCAAAACAATAGCGCCCAATGTTGCACAAGGACTTTCGTTGAAAACCCTTAATTGTAATGCGTTGCAAAAATATGAGACTATGGAATATTAAGTTGACGAAGGGTGAGATATGATATTATATTGGTGTTATATTCATTGTCAAAGAAAACATGTTTGAATTTTTTGGATTCTATGTTAATGATTATAAACAAAGGTGGATCATGTCTTAATTCCCCCTACCTCAATGACGTGGAATTGTGTTTTTATCTCATAGTCATAAAATGTAATAGGTGTGCAAGTGGAGGTCCGAAGGTTACCCAATAAAGTCGAGGATTCCTTAGGATTTTGAGTGGATAATTCGATAAATTTTAAGGCTTCGATAAGGGCCTCGTGATGATTGGATGATTGTATTATGAGGTTCTATAGAGAGATCTCTGTGGGGGTTCTTTTGAGTTGGTTTATAAGGTTGTTTTTTAGAGTTATGATAGGTTGTGGGTGTGGATTTGTGCTGGAAGATTATGTAGGCATAGGTGTGAAATCAGATGTTGGTTTTGATCGAGGGTTGGGATTTTGATTTCGTGTTACAATTTGAATCATTCAAATGAAGCCTTGGTTTGAAGAAGATGATGCCTCATGGCTTACTTGATTGGTAGAAGTTGTATTAGAATGTGATGGTAATTGGTTTTTGAATACATATAACCCTAGGTTTTGTGGTGCCAATGACGTTGTCAACTTGAATATCAACTTTGCCAATGAGATCTTTTATGGCATTGCGTAGTCGGCAGATTGCCTATAGAGTGGACTATGATTTGATGATAAGTGCATTTGTCGATGGGATGTTTTTGCCATATGGGTTTTAGTGCATTTGGATCCTCGAGGTGAATCAATGGAAACATGATAAATTGATCATCCAATAGCTTTTAAAGTATGCTAGGGAGAGGCTTTGTTAAGGGAGTGTATTATCGACATGTTTGGAAAGGATTCTATGAAGAATTTTATGACTTGACTCATAATTGTAAGTTATTAGGAGCCGCAAATGAATTCTTTGAGGTATTTAATGAAATGTTCTAGTTTGTGGAGGATTGAAGAACCACTTGATTGACTTGGGGAGTCTTTTATGGAAACTTGGATGAATCATTATTCTTGCAGAGTTTTACCTCGCCACTACTAACATGAACGTTCTCTATCCATTTTGTCATTAGTATCCCTTCCTCAAAAGACCAAAAAATATATTTAGCATAAATTTTGGAAAATAATTGACTCAATTTCGGTTGGAGAATGGGGAACGTAAGTTCATGGATAGCTAATTTATAGTGTGATATATAATCAGTGATGGGTTAGTCATCAAATTGTTGTAAACTATACAAGTCAAATTACACGATTCTTTAGGAAACATTAACTGAAAAAATGATCAAGGAATAAACCAGTTGCTCAAATGATAAGATGTTATGTTGTTGTAAGCTATTGTACCAAACCAAGGTTTGGTCACTCCGTGATAGTGAGAAAGTAAGCAACATAAGGGTTCATTGTGACTGATCAAGTGACACACATACTTGTACATGTAGAGGTGATTTTGGGGGTGGTCCTTACCTTTTAACTTATCAAACTTTGGCATATCAAAGTGTAGAGGATACTATCATATGGGCACTATTGGATGGATAAGTTCATTGCAAAGTTGACTCGACATCAGTTATGGGATTCCCATTCCCTGATTTTGTCACTCGAGGTTGTGGACCTGATCCAACAATTCTTGGTTAAACTAAGATAAGTGTTGGAAAGCATGAGAATGAGGAGGTTGAGTAAATGAATGTGTGGAATGGTTTAATGGTATATGCATTAAGTATGGGAAAATGTGTGAGATGAATGATAAAATGATGAATATGAATTCGTATTATGTATGGAAAACCAACAAATGCATGATAAGTGAAAGGTGTTATTATGCTTGAATAAAAATCAAAGGGTATAGTAATTTCTATTGAAGAAATAGGGTGAGTATGGACAATTGCAGATGGCATAGGGCTAGCGAAAACAATAGAAGTATTAGATATCTCAATACTGGATTTGAAAGGATTGTGTTTTGTGGAATATATTTGTAAATTGTAGGTTGTTGACTTGCAATAATGTCACCTTAGTTGTTTGGCAAGGGCTTTTGAATTATGATTTTATGTGTCTTCAAATGAAGGATCAAAGGTTGGCATTGTTGAAATGTTTGTTTCTTCTTCGTGAGGAGGCAAACTATGGGAAGAAGGATTTTCGACGTTGGTTCCAAAAAATATTAGTTTCTCCAATAATCCTTCTTTGGTTGAAAATGTTATCATGGGAGTGTGAAGAATGATCCATAGTATGCGAATTATAGGGTGAATCGTAAGAGCACGATTGGGTAGAAACCATACAAAGATAATATGGAACTATGTCAAAACTTGTTTACATGACACACTATTGTTGACCTTGGATGAACAACATCAAATGTAGGATAAAGTGGTGGGTACAAGGATGATAGACACCAAGAATGTGACAGGAAAAATCACAAGATACTCGCAGTAGTGACTATACTTGGGAAAAATGGACTGCCCTTTAATTATAAAATAGGTAATAAAGACTTGAAATGATGCAGGAAATCACATGACAAACACACTAATGACTATGACAGGGATAAATTGGACTGAACACAAAATGCAAAAGATGATGGGAAAACTAGAACAAAATTATAAAGTTGTCACAGTAGTGACTAGGTTTAGGATAAATTGGGATAGAAAAAAATAGAGTTGAGAATGGTCACAAAAAAATATCTCAATACTCGCAGTCGCAACTAGGGTTGGAATAAACTGGAATAGGAATCAAAAAGTGCAAAATGACAAAATGAGAAAACGAGTTAGGTGATTGAAAATTGAACCGACGATTGGGCCTAGAAAAAATATGGATGAAACATAAAACTTGGGACGACACAAAAGGTAAATAGAAACTAGAAAATGAGCAATTGATGATAGGTGCAATCACAAAGGCAACACGATGTGGTTGGGATAGTAAGTGTTTGAAAGGGATGGTGTTGTTTTTAAATTTTTTGCAGTTTATAAAAATTTTAACAGATGTGGGTAAAACACAAGGAGAAATTTAAAACCCTACTATTAGTGATAAGAGTTTATGCTCACTTAGCAGTTCACCAATACCTCGAACATGCAAGGTAAATATCTTGGGGAATGTTGATTTATCAACAATGCGGAGAAAATCACGACCAACGTAAGATTCTAATACTATAATACAAATGATCTCTTATAGGGCGTCCTAAATATACATTTTAATACGCAAGACCAACTTTTGTGATACAAGGGTTATGTCTTAGACCTAGGTATTGGTGGCATTACCACCTCACTTCACAAGAGCCAGAGAAAACTAAACTCTAGCTTAGTTAAAAATGACAGGTACCCAAGGAATGTTTAAAGTCTGACGAAACACATAATCTAATCTACGGACTCTTGATAATGAAATCCATGTTGCATGATAAATACTAAGATGGTTTCTAATTCCCAAAATCACCTTGTGATGCAAGGGAAGAGCATACATCAAAATATTGGCTGAGTAAATGAGAGAAAACAATTACTGAAGAAACACATAAACAAAATTATAAATAAAAAAAAGTTCTCTTTTACAATAAAAATGCACAATAGTTTTATTTTAATTTTATGTATTTTTGAAAACATTACAAGGGAAAATGTCAAATATGCAACAAGAAAATGTTTAACAAATAAAAATAAAATTAGAAAATGCAAACCCTAATGAAAAATGATGTTAGATTCAAAACAAAAGCTTAACCCATCATGTATGTAGTCTGTCTACTACTCACAAACTTTCAACTTGGACTCTATACCCACAAGTTTTTTAATATTATTTAGAATCATTCTACCACTATATTTGTATAATGCATAAACTCGAAATAACTTATCATTCTTTTGATGCTTGCCCAATTTCTCTTGTCTGCACTCAAACCAAGTCCACACGTATTCAATCTTATATCTCTCTGAACTTCTAATCATATATCAATTCCTTTTCTTGGTAGAGGTTTTATGTAGGTTTAGGTTTTGTCTACTAGGCATGTTAGTCTTCTTTAAGCTTAATAGCCTCCTTGTACTTTGCTCTTGTCTTTTTAATGCATGCAAATAATTAGAAATGAATCTTGAAACACTTCCATGCACACAAACTATCTTTACACACTTTCCTACACCAAGCTAGAGCTCAAAACACAGAAAAGAACTATGTCATAGTGCAAGGTCTGTCAACAGGAGTTTGTCTCACAACTTGATAACACTCTGACCTTTGAGGTTTCTTCTCATCGCCACAAGACTATCTACATAGGCTTTATCTTTGTTTTATACCTGACTTTCTTCCTCAAGACTGCTTTTATGCTTCAAAAAGAGGGTTTAAGGTCTGAAAACATATTTGTGATTGAGTTGCTTTGATATAGTTCTCTTACAGTCTCCTAACACTTTGAAATCACCTTGAATGCTTTGCATACATCCCCATAAACATGTGAATCAAGTTGTAGTCCATTTGGATAGGTCATTTTCTAGCTATGACATTTTTAGTGCCTCAAAATAGACATTGTTTTAGAACAACAGACCTAATTTTTTGCAATATCTTGAGCTATAAGGATCATAAAACTTTGAAACTACTTTCATATGAAAGTAGACATGCCAAAAAACCTCTCATAAAATTTTCAATACTTTGGATAGGTACTTTAACATATATGAAGGTTTTTAAGACTGCTAACAAGGTTTCCAATTTTCTCCTACAGGTATGCAAAAACTCAGTTAATTATATCTTCAGTTTTAGGGCTCTAAAACTTATGAAACCACTTGGGACACTTCATAAACATCCTCTTATAACCCTCTACCAAGTTTCATCTCATTTGGATCATTTACTTTCAAGATATGTCCTTTTTAGTATCTAGAAACAGTGGTTTTAGGTCTTACCATAGGATTGCAGGCCTGAGTTTTTAGGTTTTACACTATCAGAACATCTCCAAATGACTTACAATTTTGTAGACACTTTATCTGGGCCTCCTAGATCATGTTCTCAAAATTTCAAAAGGTTTTAATAGATGAAACTCAAGTAAATGCAAACACAAGCTCTCAAACTTTAGACTAGGGTTTGTAGGACAACAAGCACCCAAATTTGGATTTCATTTTTGTTTGTTGACCAAATTATTATACTAATACCTCAAATTTCTCCTCAAATGCCCTATCTCACTTGTCAACCTTCTAAAATCATTGATTTTGCCACTTGAAGCCCTAAAGGCTCTCAAACTCGATCTTCTAGGACTATTACAGTAAAAAAACTACCAATACAAATCCTTGGTCTCTGTAGCTAAAGCAATCATCATCAAAGTATTGCACAAGGTAAAGGAATAATAAAAACATAACACAATACCATCAAGAAGTCTGAGACAACAAGAGACATCATAAAAAATACATTTTGTATTCATGAAATACTCACATGTAGGCCATATAGACCTCTGGGCATTCCATCTATCTCCCTGCAATCTTTCATTTTTGCCTATAGACGTCAATTTTCTCCCTATTTATATAGTTTTCCTTGGCTCCTCATGAGGTGATTCAAGCCTTATCATATAAAAACAAAGTTTCTAATATTAACTTGTGGTTGTTTTGGTCAACAAACTCTCAACCACTTCGGAGTCTTTCAAACCAACTCTCCTAGTCATCCTCTACAATGAATTTCTCTTTATCAACTAGAATAATGATTTAATAATCCTTTAGAAAATGTTTTTGGACCATCAAGGTCCCCCTCTACCAAACCACGACCTTTCAAATTTTCTCTAACTCCTTAAAATATTGAAATCAAATTCAAATTTGGGAAACTAAGTTTTAAGCCAAAATGACTACTAACAAAGCATTGCACCTAAACACACTCTTTCACACTTCTCTAAGACCTTCTTAACCAAAATTTGCAATGTGTTGGATGATGCTCTTGCATCAACCCATAATAACAAAAAATTGTTCCACCATGGTCATCAACATGTATGCATAAATATTGAGTTACCCTACAAAAGTGATTAATATATCACATAAATCAACCCAAATCATGCTACTAAACATATGGGCTTATGTTGTTTCCATTATAATTGTGAGAGGCATCATGATGTTCATTTTCATGAATAAAGTAAGCCAACTTCTAAATCTAAATCTACAATCACAACACTATAGAGAAATATTAGTATTATTTTGTGGTTCGGGCACTTGCCTCGATCAGACCCCTGGCCCTTATAAGGTAACAAAAAACATTTGTTAAATGGAAATGAAAAAAAAAAAATAGATAGTTGTATACATGGTTATGAGTCACAAACCGGTTGCATGTACGGCTATTAGAAAATCACGCAAAGGTGAAAGCCAATCGCAAACGTGACTAAAACCTATGTTAAAATTCTGCCAAAATAGTTATGTCATGGGCTGCCACTATCCTTTGTGATTTGACTTCGCCTCTCCAAAAACTTGCAAGAAAAGATGTGCGAGCAACGAAACAAGAACGAGAAATTAGGGCTTCAAGTGTATCAAAGAGTTAGGGGGAAATGAGTGGGAGTGAGTATAATATTATATGTTTGAAGTGTATAGAGGATTGAGATGGATATAAATGCTAAGTGCATAAAAAGTTGAGTTGATTAGGTTCTAATGTGCATTAGAGATGCAAATAGTAAGTGGGATGATTAGGCATATGGAGAGTTGTGACAAATTAAATGTGAGTGGATGATGATGAGTGAATGGATGATGATGTGTCTTTTATCACATTTTTGTGAGATTTTTATTTTTTAGTTGTGTTTGTGATATTATTTGTTTTTTAGGGATTATTGTGTTTTTATGATGTTTTGTACTTTTTAAATGATGTGATCATGAAGATGCATTTTCTAACATCTGCAATCTCTTGTAAGTGAAAGGTGTGGCCTTCGTTAGTAATAATGTCCTCATACTCTTCTTCAAATTTTCCCTTATAATATTCTTCAAATTCCTCCTTATGTTCTTCGTTAGATCTTTCTAATGCTCTTCTTGGGCTTCCTTTTCTTTTTTCTTTGTGGTCTTTTGTATATTCGAGGTGGGGTGAGCATAATTTTATATGTTTGAGGTGTATAGAGGATTGAGATGGATATAAGTGCAAAATACATGAAGTTGAGATGATTAGGGTCTAACGTGCATTAGAGATGCAAATAGTAAGTGGGGTGATTAGGTGTATGGCGAGCTGTGACAATATTAAATGGGAGTAGGTGATGATGAGTAAATGGATGATGATGTTTCTTTTATCACATTTTGTGAGATTTATATTTTTTAGTTGAGTTTGTGATATTATTTGGTTTATAGGGATTATGCATTTTTATGATGTTTTGTACTTTTTAAATGATATGACCATGAAGGTGCATTTTCTAACATCTGCAATCTCTTGTAAGTGAAGGGTGTAGCCTTCAGTCAATAATAATGTCCTCATACTCTTAGTCAAAATTTCCTTTATAATATTCTTCAAATTCCTCCTTGTGTTCTTTAGATATTTCTGATGCTCTTTTCTTAGGGTTTCCTTTTCTTTTTTCCTAGTGATCTTTTGTATATTCTTCATTATCTTCTTTGAATTTCTTCCACTTTCTCATGTTTCCCTTCATTACGATGTTTCACATATTCATCATGGTCTTGTTCAAACTTCTTATGACCCTATAATGTAAGGGAAAAGTTTTTGAAACCTAATCAAAACAAGCAAGTTGACTTAAATTTTTCCTTCAATTTGAAAAGACTGACATGCAATTTTCTCACATATTGAAAACTATGAAGATTCTCTCATTTTTTCCTATCTAAGTCGGCATCAAAAAAATAACAACACAACAATTTTGGGAGACAAAATTCTCGACATCACAAGATTCCTTAATGTTGCTTGAAAATATTAATGTTACCACTTGTTGAAATTTCTACAAAATTAATTTCTAATGCCTGGTGCTTCTACTAAGACAAAAAAACTCTATAACTAAAACAAATTTCTCAATTTTCGTGTCGCAAAATGATTTCAATTTCGCAAATGACAGGGTATTTACAATCACTTATTTGCTGCGAGAATTTACAAACATCACACATGTACATTTAAATCATTTTCATACATTAAATTATAAAAACCTATTGAAAAGTGCATATATCTTTTATGACTCGCAGAACTCTTTTAGTAATATTTGACTTAATAAAGATTATCAACACCATTGAAAGTCTTAAACATCGAGAAAAAAATTTGCAAACACTACTCTTAACCTAAAACATTAGGGATGTTGTTCCATCCAAGATATAACCATCTAGTCATAAAGGTGTTTCACATGCAACAAGAGTTATTTCAAAATTTCAATAAATTTTTTAATTTAATAACTTGTTTTCAAAACAAGTTAATTTAGTTTTATCTACCATGCATAATTATTAAATTGATTCAATATCCAAGTGGTAAAAATAACTTTTTTACTATTGGAATTGTACATTATATAAATGATAATATGAGTTACATTAGCGGTGTCAACTAGAGAACTCATGGACGAAGGTACCATAAAATGCCAAAAATTAAGAAACTTTTAAAATAACTTTCTTTCAAAACAAGTTTATTTAGTTTTATCTACCATGCATAATTATTTAATTGATTCAATATCCAAGTGGTCCAAGGAAACATTTGCACTACATTTCATTTATTTTGATTACTTTAAGTTATCAAAAAATTAAAAAGATAATAGTCATACATGTTATGACCAAAACACACAAGCTTATCTCATTGTATGCATTAAATAACAGCCATATACACTTTGTATTGTGCTCTGTAAAGTTTTACTAATATTAAAAAATGATGATGTATTAAAAAAAAAAATGGTTTACATATTGTTTGCACACAACCTTCATAATCTACACAAATATCAATTTCCATACAACTATTTAAATAAATGGAAATAGAATGTACTCTGCATAGAAAAGATTCCAAATAAATCGATAATATTTTGCAATCGCTTCCTGCAATAAAATTTTTAAAATATATTTATGATGATAAATTATCTGTGTGAATGATCTTGAACAAAAAGAGAATAAATAGTATACATATACAACAAAACAAAGAATACACTAATTTATTTCGTTTAGAATAAAATTGTATACATATATAACAAAACAAAAACACCCTAATTTATTTCGTTTATTTTATGTTCTTAAGAAAATAAGTTAACCCAATCTTAAAGTAACAATGAGCATAAAATCTAAGTTTCCGTCAAGCTAATAATTTAGCATTATTAAAGTGGATATTTCAAATAACACCTACATTCCAAAATGCAATTAACAAGCTTAATATTAGACTATAGGTTGCCTCTATCACAATATTTAATTTTCCACGAGAACATTTATATTATAAATATCCCTTTAGATGATAAGAGTGTGCTCCCTTTTTTTAAGATGTATACAATAGGAAAAAAACTAAATATAAATTCATCTTTATACTATGAAAAAACATATTTTATTTCACATCATTATGTAGCTTGCAGTATCTTTGATTAACAATGTTCAGATTTATATATAAGATGAAGGTGGAATGGCTTGTTGTGTTGGTTTATAATTGTTGGCTAAGGGTTCTTCCTTACAAGAGCAATTTAAATGGGAACCAAATCTCTAATTTGGAAGCAAATGTAGAATCGTTATTATTGATATGCAATTATTTGGGCACATTGGTGACTGATATCTTGGTGTCTTCTTTAGGTTATACATTTCTTTTTTCTATCTTATCATTTCATAACATTGTTTGGTTCTTTACTAGCAACATGTTGTGAATGTTTCAACTTTGTATAGTGTTGAACAAGGTTTGTTGCACATGTGCAACCCCTATTTGCAAGGATGGTTTGTGCAGTAGTATGTGTATGCAGTGTTGTTGCACAAGGTTGGGTTGCGCAAGACGTGTGCACAAAAGTATGAGCACGTGGATATTGCATGGTTCTAGCAAAATATGTTTTTGGAAGGCATGTGTGCAACTATGGCTTTTGTGCAAGATTATGTGTGGTGATTGAGCACAATGGGAGTTGCATTATGGTGTGCAAACAATTTGCGTAACATTAGAGTGCAAGAGTGAAGTGTTGTCAAGACTTGTCTAACTAGTGAAGGGCCAAACGTGTGAAATGAAGTGTTGAAGATGACTAAGCAGTGGTTAGATAGAATCTCATAATTCTCTATCAGTGAGTTGTGGATTTCTCTAAAACATGTAACTGTATTAGAGGATGTGGCTTTCCTAGGTGTAAATCAAAGAGAAGAAGGGTGTAACAACTATTCTGGTTGTTGCATTTGTATGTTATAAATACCATGTCTAGGATGTTAACAAAAAACAATCAAGGGTGTGATCCAAGAAGAATTGCAGTTGCACTATGTATATCCATGGACTATTGAAGTATTGTTTGAACGGAGTCTTGTAGATCTTGTTGTAATTGTAAGTTGGGTTCTAGTTAATGCCATAAAGAAATATTTCTATTGGTGGGTTTTTTACCTGAAAGGGTTTAAGCATGATAAACATTTGCCTTGATATCTGGCATGACATTATTTTGTGTTGTTAGTTATTACTTTAGTTGCTTTTTACTATACAGTTATTTGCATAACAGATTTATATGATCTTGGTTGGGGTAGACGCTTAGCACGTCCTCAATTCCCAACATCTAGTATCGGAGCTTGGTTTAGAGTTTTGTAGGATCTTTGGGGCAGATATGTAATAGGTGTATAGGTTGTAAGTGAGTCTCTTTAGGCATTCTTGTTTGGAGACCCAAGAAATTAGATGAACAAGTTCAATGGCCAAAACTTTGAGCTTTGGAAGCTTAAGATGGAGGATCTCTGGATAGATAGAGATCAATGGATTGTGTCACATACAAGACTTGTTGGGTTGAAACAAGAGGAAAGAGATAAGATTGATAGGAGAGCAAGAAGCTCTATTCAACTCTCTATCGATTTCAGTGTTATTAAATGCATCTTATGAAAGGACGACAAAGGGGTCATGGGATAAGTTGGGAACGTTATACCAGGAAAAGTCTCTAGTTAACAAATTATTCTTGTGAAGGAAAATGTGTTCCTTGAGAATGAAAGATGGTGACTCACTAAGAGAGCACTTGAATGCATTCAACGCTTTGCTAAGTCAATTATTATTTTCACATATCAAGATGGATGATGAACATAGATGTATTATACTTTTGGGACAATCTAATGATGTCAATCACTAGCACGCCATCCAAGTTAAAAAGGGATAAGATTGTTGTGACCTTATCGTAAAAAAAAGTGAGGCACAAATCTGCTAAAGATCGCCGAGGTGATGCAATGTTGGTGCATGTGAGAATGTAAGCAAACGGCAAGTAAAGGTTGGGGGAGAAGCGTGTGAAGTCTAGAGAAAGATTTAAGGCTTCAGAAAGACCTTTGAAAAAGTGTTGGAAAAATGGAAAACCAAGACATTTTAGGAAGGATTCAAAGGTAAAGGAGGAAAAAAATAAACCACCCGATGTTTAGTCTTCAAGTGATAAATGATCCATTGATGAAGGAAGATATGTGTACTTGGTAACGTTGAGTGTGCACATGCATGTAATGAAGCATGGTTGGTCAATTCTGGAGCATCCTACCACATGACCTCTCATAGAGATTAGTTTTATGAACATGAGTCTGACGGTGGTAATGCCTTTCTAGGAGATGATTCCACTCACCAGATTGTGGGTTGAGGAAGGGTTCAATTAAGGTTTTCCTCTGGATAATCTACTGGAGCAAGACTAGCCCAAGTGAGTACACTAGGGAATCATCTCAACCCACCATGGGTCCCAAATTCATTAAAGCAAGCATGCATCCAAAACACTTTATTCAACATCGGTGTGAACATCTTATCCATACATATGGAAGGTATTTCATCCATCAAGTCATTTGTAGTCATTGTGGTAGAAAAGGTCATAATTATGCTTATTGTTGGAATCTCCATCTTTGTGATATTTGTGAGAAGTGCAACTATGACATTTCTACATGTTGGTTCACTGATATCCCTAAACATAGGTTTCGCAAAATAGTAAACAAGAATTGTGGATGGGCCACCCCACTCAAGTGGAAGGAAATCACTTCAGCACTCAAAACTTCCTATCTACATCTGAGGTCAATCCTTGGAATGCCCCTTTCCAAATGCTCGGAGGCCTAGTTGGTCTATTCCGCCCGTTTTCCTTGTTTATTCCCTTGGGAACTGGGGCGTGGGAGATGTATAGGGAATATTTAGACCCTTATATGCATTAACGTTATAATTTTACGTTGAGATGTTTTTTTAATGCACTTTATATTATAATTTCACTTTGAGGTGTGCTTTAAGTCATGGCTTATGACTAAAGTGAAATATTAATTATTATTTTATAAAGTGGTGTTGGAAAAAGTGGAGGATTAGGGTTTCAAAGGAGTTATAAGGATGACTTGAGGATTAAAATAAAAGTTATGTTCATTTGTTATTTTCTTTGGGAAAATGTTTGGTGAGCCTGTGTGTTCATTTCTCTTGCTCAAGGAGTGAAATCCCTTGGGATCCCTAGTTTTGGTGCAGAGGAGACTTTGGACCCTAGTTGGAAGGGTTATTTCGGTGAGAGGATTTATCCTCAATCCCTAGTAGTTGCATTTATAGGTACCAAGGATTATTTTCAGCATACTGATAATTATTCTAGTACTAGCTATACTGATTGGGAAAATATCACAGGTTTATTTTGTCATAGAATGGTCCCTGCAGGTTGATGCTAGAGTTGGTTGCCACATCACAAATTGTTGCTAGTGATTATTGAGTGCACAACAATCTTTGGAAGGAGTTCAGGGGTTATAAAGGGTTGCAAAACAGCCTACCAACGTTGTTAATATAAGTGTGATACAACTTCAATTGTTAATACATTAAGTTTGATATCTATCTACTACTAGGCGTTGTTGCTTTAGAGGTATTAATGCAGTTTTAAACAGAAAAAATTGGTTGTTATTTCTGTTGTACAACTCAGCCATACTCAGTTGTTCAAAGGAATAATAATTTCTGAGTTTAATATCGAATGCATGCCAACTATTTGATCCATTTCCTTGCCAAGTGGATCACTACACTCATAAATATATTACCAACAACAGTTATATCAGTTAAGAGGTCTGAAATTATTAATCTGAACACTATATATTGGAATGTTTGCTTCAGCTAGATGTATGGTAAATGTTTGTTAAAATGTCTTTGCCTTATTCCTTGTTTTTCTAAACTACTTATGAGAGGTCAATGACATTTCCAGTTCAATAGAATGATTGCCAACTGTTTGACGGAATGACACTATGCAATCTTTGAATATTTTCATGATTATGTGATGGATTTATTATCATTGTCATAGTTGTTCTAAACATTGCATGCAAACTGTTTGACAAAATGCCTACAACTTAAAAATCATGAATTTTTGCAAGTTTGGAACAATATCTCTTGGTTGGAGATATTTCAGTGGTATCAAAGTTGGTTTTCCTCCCAGCCCATGGGGGTTTGACTAATTTCATACAAACAGAAAATTCATATGCAGCCAAGTACATGTGTGAACAGGTATTATCTAATAAGAAGGTTGTTGAATCCTCCAGGTAATACAGAGGGAGTCCCTCCTAATTTTCCAGTTGGGGGGGAGATTGAAAGGATGGCTGAGGACAGAGGAAAGGAAGCAACTGTAGGTGATCCTGATGGTGAATTCATGAAACAGATGCTCATAAATATGGTCAAGCAACAAGAACAAACAAATTTATACTTGAGTCAACTTACACATAATTCAGGGGTACGCAACAATGATGGTGGTGGAGCTGCAAATGGGGAGACAAGTCATACTGCCCCTCACACGACTCATTCATCTAGTGTGCCGCCGAGACCATTTATGCCTACCTTCTTGCAGGAGGCAGCACCAACTAGACCAGAGCAGCCAGAGGAACCAAAGGAGATGGTGTTTTGGAGAACCTACCAGCAATTGGGGGCTGATTTTCAAGCAACTATGCCTTTTCCTGATTATTGCAGGTGGAAGTCTAGCACTAGACCACGACAGGATAGAGGTGGTCCTAATCAGGATATGCAGAGACAGTTTGGGAAAACTTACCCTCCCAAACTTTGATGGTTTGCGAAAGTGCACAGCGAGGGCATGGGTCCAGAAGTTGGACACATATTTGGAGTTGAATCCCATGCATGAGATAGAGGCGATTAAGTTCTGCTACCCTTCATCTAGAAGGAGAGGCACATGATTGGTGGCACCATGGGTTGGTAACCCAAGGACACATGTTCATTAATACGTATGGAGAGTTCACACAAAGGCTGATAGACAGGTTCGATAAGAAGGATCCTAAGAGTTTTTTAGAGAGCTGACACATTTGAGACAAGTTGGCACACTTGATGCCTACATTGCGGAATTTCAGAGGTTGTCACTCATGGTTTCGGATGTTTCTGAAAGACGATTGACCTCCTTATTTATCGAGGGATTGATAGAGCCTTTGCAGGGTTGGGTGAAGGCATTTGGTCCACTTTCACTACAGGATGCTATCAGGAGAGCACGGGACTTGGAGTTCTCTACTCCCAAGACAAGATTTCCATCGAAGTTTCCTGCTAAGCCTTTTCCACAGAAGCGGGACAAGGTACCGGAATTGTCGAAGAAGCCTTACATGACAAATGAGGCTAAGACGAGTTGCAGAGGAAGAAGCTATGTTTCACATGTAAAGACCCATGGGAACCGGGACACAGTTGCAAGGGAAAGGGAAAAATGCACTACATTGAGGTGTTTTTGGAAGAGGACAGTGAGGCTTCAGATAGTGATGTGCCAGATAATCACAGTGAGCATAGTGAGCATGAGGAGTTGGAGCCTACACAGACATAGGAGCCCACATCAGGAGGTACTATTGCTACATTGTCTAGTACTACTCAGGTACAATGCATTCAGGGTTCGTGGTGTACTTTAGGGGCAACGGGTGTCAGTGTTGATCGATAGTGGGGCAACCCACAACTTCATTGACGAGGCATTAGTCATGCAGCGAGGGCTACAGGTTGAGGACTTTGAGGGCTTCAACGTGGTTGTAGCAAACGGACTTTACTATGACATGCTACCAAGCGTGTCCCACAGCTCAGTATTGCATTCGGCAATCATACGGTGACCGAATGATTTCTATGTCGGTTGGTATTGGGAATACCAACATTGTATTGGGTGTTTTAGTGGCTACATTCGCTTGGGAAATTCACTCAAATTTCCAAACTATGGAGCTGAAATTCAAAGCGAATGGGAAGCATGTAGTGTTGCAGGGAATGTCCAATGGAGCTCTGAGAGTGGTTACGGCCAAGAGGATGGAGAGGACATTCAAGCATGGTGATATAGACTGGGCAGTTCATTGCTTCGTTTCGACGAAGAACACAGGTAGTGGTAAGCAAGATTACCACATTGACATACAATCCTTGTTGGATAAGCATAGTGAGGGTTTTTGGTGAGATGCCTCCAGGGAGACCACCTGATAGAGGGTTTGAGCATGCGATAGAGCTCGAGGAGGGGGCAAGGCTAAGTTATCACTACTCCTTATCGTCATCCTCTACGTTGTAAGGAAGAGAACAAGAAGACTATCATTTAAGAGGCTTCTCGACATGGGACATATCAGGCCTAGTTCTAGTCCATTTGCTTCTTCAGTGGTGTTGGTGAAGACCATTGAAAGATTGGGACTTTGAGGATGTGTATTGATTACCGTGCACTCAACAAAAAGACTATCAAGAACCGGTATCCCATTCCTAGGATCGATGAGTTACTTGCCCATGGGATACATGGAGTGGAGTACTCCCAAATCGATCCACGTTAAGTGATACCATCAGATTAGAGTGCGGATCAAGTACAATACACAAGACAGCTTTCAGGTGCCATTATGAGACACTATGAGTTTTTTGAGATGTCGTTTGAGTACAAGGCACCACAGGTAGCAACATTATTCTTTGAGGTTTTTAGGCTACATGGATTGCCTAAGAATTTAGTGATCGGGACAACAAGATTCACGAGTACATTTTGGCAAGAGTTGTTCAGGTTAGCCAGTACAGAGTTAACCGAGTAGAAGTTATCATCCACATACCGATGGTCAGACCAAAATAGGTGAATACAATGGATAGAGGGTTATTTGCAGATAGTTATGTGGCAGGGCATTAGAAGGCATGTAGTTAAGTGGTTGTACTTGGGCGAGCATTGCTACAATACGACCTATCATATGAGCATGGCAGACGCCATTCCAGCACTTTATGGGTATGATGCTTCATCATTTGTTGATTTGGTGACATCAGATAGTCAAGTTCCTAAAGCTCGATGACTAGGATTCAGGAGAATTGTGGACATCATGAAAACTCTCAAGGGTAGAATATGCCTGAGGCCACAAAATCAATAGATGTATGCTTGATAGGCACAAGGTGAGAGATCATTTGATGTGGGTAAGCCAAGCCTCCTTGAAGACTAAGATATAGATAAGGGATAGATATTATGGAGATGGTCCAACAACGATGACCTTAACCAGTAGGTACAATGGTGACTGCAGTTGTCAGCAAAGCATAAAGCCCAACACTCAGGACCTTGCAAATTACGGGTCGTCCGAAAATACCCATTCCGAGACCAGGAGATGAAGAGAGGAAATCCATGATTCTATGGGCCTTATAGGATTCCAAGGGACAGAATTGGACTTAGGTTGCATATGAATTGAGTTTCCTAAGCATAGTTGGATCCACAATGTTTTCCGTGATGTCGTTTGCCTAAAAAGGGCACTTGGGCAACATATTGAGCCGTATTACTGAGTTTCCACCATTGGATGAGGAGAACATAGTTGATTCTAGTTCAACAGATTGAATCAATTATTGAGGTGCGAGTTAGAAGAAACTCATGAACCAAGTATCACACAATATCTGCTGCAGTAGACCGATGCCACATGGGAAGGTGAACAGATTTTACAACACCCTAATCTACAATTGCTTGGGGACAAGCAATCTTGGGAAGGGGAGACTGTAATGTCCCTTTCCAAATGCTCGAAGGCCTAGTTGGCCTATTCCACCCTTTTTCCTTGTTTATTCCCTTGGGAACTGGGGCGTGGGAGATGTAAAAGGAATATTTGGACCCTTATATGCATTAACATTATAATTTTACCTTGAGATGTTTTTTTAATGCACTTTATATTATAATTTCACTTTGAGGTGTTTTAAGTCATGGCTTATGACTAAAGTGAAATATTAATTATTATTTTATAAAGTAGCGTTGGAAAAAGTGGAGGATTAGGGTTTCAAAGGAGTTATAAGGATGACTTGAGAATTAAAATAAAAGTTATGTTCATTTGTTATTTTCTCTGGAAAAGGTTTGGTGAGCCTACATGTTCATTTCTCTTGCTCAAGGAGTGAAATCCCTTGGGATCCTTGGTTTCGGTGCAGAGGAGACTTTGGACCCTAACTGGAAGGGCTATTTCGGTGAGAGGATTTATCCTCAATCCCTAGTAGTTACATTTACAAGGTACCAAGGATTATTTTCCTGCATATTGGTGATTATTCTGGTACTAGCCATACAGATTGGGAAAACACAGTTTATTTGTCATAGAGTGGGCCCTAAAGGTTGATGCTATTGTTGGTTGCCACATCACAAGTTGTTGATGGATAGTTTTGAGTGTGCAACAATATTTGGAAGGTATTTAGGGGTTATAAAGGGTTGCAGAACAGTCTATTCATCACTTGTTGATATAAGTATGATACAACTTCAGTTGTTAATACATTAAGTTTGATATCCATCTACTAATGGGTGTTGCTACTTTAGATGTATTAATGCAGTTTTCAAACAGAAAATCAGACTTTTATTTCTGTTGTACAACTCAGCCATACTCAGTTGTTCAAAAGAATAATAATTTCTGAGTTTAATATCGAATGCATGCCAACTGTTTGATCCATTTCCTTGCCTCGTGGATCACTACACTCAGAAATATATAACCAGCAACAACTATATCAGTTAAGAGGTCTGAAATTATTAATATGAACACTATATATTGGATTGTTTGCTTCAGCTGGATGAATGGTAAATCTTTGTTAAAATGTCTTTGCCTTATTCCCTGTTTTCCTAACTGCTTATGAGAGTGTCAATGACATTTCTAGTTCAATAGAATGATTGCCAACTGTTTGACGGAATGACACTATGCAATCAAATTGTTCGTAGTTGTTCTAAATGTTGCATGCAAACTGTTTGACAAAATGCCTACAAGTTAAAAGTCAAAAATTTTTGCAAGTTTGGAACAATATCTCCTGGTTGGGGATATTTCAATCCTACAAGCAATGGGACCCATTTCTCCTCAAGTAACGGTGAATGCTCTGGATGAGCTCTCAAAGCAAGATTGACCCAAGTCAGCATTCAAAGAAAGATTTATAAAAGTTTTTTTTTAGAAATTACTAAGATCGATTTTAGTAGTTAATTATCGAGATGGGTATTTAAAGTAGGAACAATCCATATCGGCAATCAAAATATTATTTCTAAAAAGTGTATTTTTAGGAAGTCCTAAAATCTATTTTTAGCATGTTTTGATAGCTTTTGGTATTTTGCATTTTTAAGGGTCATCGAAGCATTTATGGGATTTAGACAAATATGTTGATGGCATAGCCTATTTTCATAGATTTTAATTTTAAGTTCATTATGTTATATTTCCAACATATCCTACGGTACTCCAATTGGGTCAATGGGTTAAGAGATATGACCCCGACAAGGAGCACTTTAAAAAATAATAATATAATTTTGTTTTTTTCAAATTTTGTCCTCTTTTGCCCATTCAAATTCACCCCAAATGTGGATGGACATCATCTCTATGAAGGACAGCCTTTTGGCTTCCATTCGGAACCTTTCATTTACCATTCCTAACAACCTTCCATCTTCCACATTGTTTCACTGTAAATAAGATGGTTTCAAATGAAGACACAAGTTTGCAAGTTGAAAGTTTTTGTAGACATAAGTTGCAGGTTTGCAAATTTTGAAGCATACATCTCTCATATAGAGTTTGCCCATCTGTATACATCTTCATTTGCAAAGAATTGTACGTCGTACATGTCTCCTACAGAGTTTCCCATTCCACATCCATTCTTGATGCAAAGATATTCAACATACATCTCTCTTAGAGTTTGCCCACTTTGTATACATATTGGGTAAAGTTATTTTAATTTTACAATTACAATTTTATTTCTACATTACAATTCAGTTTTATTTTTGCAAAACAATTCATTGATTATACAATTTCAGCTATTTTATTTTGAGTGTATTGCCATAACACATTAAATACCACAGTAAGTCTGTTTTCCACCGAATTCCAAAAAGAATTCGGATCAAGATCAAAGATGGGAGGATCCAGACTCTCCCTGAAGTTTTGAACATACCAAGTCATGTAAGGAACTCAGTTTCGATTAGTAAGATGTGTGATGCAGGATTGCAAGTCATTAGGAAAGGATGGTTGTAAGATGTTGTCTAGAGCCATGGTCTTGTCAAAAGGAGTGAACATCGGAACATTGTTCAAAGTAGATACGAGTATGGTTACCACTGCTTGTAGCAACACTGTTGTTTCTAGCGCCGATGAGGTTCATGAGAAAACCACCTTGCTTCTGGTAAAGAAGACTGTGCTATGGCATGAGAGGTTGTGATATATTAGCAAAATAGGATTGCACACACTACAATCAAAGAAATGGAAAAAGGGATTGATGGTGGTCCCTTGGACTTTGACTTTTGCGAGTATTGTGTTTATGGAAACCAGAACAAAGGAAAGTTTCCCACAAGCATTGAGCACACGAATGTGATCTTGCAAGTAATACATAGTGATGTGTTTGGACCGATGAAGGTCCCATCACTTGGGAAAGCCAAGTACTATGTGTCCTTAAAGATGATTTTTCAAGAAGAACTTGGATATAACTTCTCCGGAAGAGATCTAAAGTTCTCAAGAAAGTCTTGGAGTTCAAAGCCCTTTTGGAGAACCTAAAGGAGAAGAAGATTAGAGTACTACACATAGATAATGGGGGCAAAGTTTGCTCAATGGAATTGAGATTTTCTGCAAGTGCAGAATTGAGAGACAAATGACAACTCCATACACACCTCAGCAAAATGGAGTGGCAGAGAAGATGCATAAGACAATGGTGAAATAGAGAGACCTAGTAGATAGATACACATAAAACACACGAATCAATTGTCATTCCTAGATAGATTGAATCAATACCAGATAGGAGTTTTGATGGCTTTGCTCCAGCATTAAAGCACATATTTTGTAATCTCTCACAGCAATCTAGACAATCAGTAAGGACGCATTTCCCTTCTAATATGAGAGCTTCTCCTCTTAGTCTTATTGTCTGCTTGTACATATATGTACTTAATTTTGCTTCCTAAATAGAAGTTGCATTTCTACATATTAGTCTTCAGCTATATCATTGTGTGTTTTGGTTGATTGCATTCAATAACCTACATGCACTCTTATAATCCTCGTAGCTCCCACTAGCATACGATTGCCACCCACCCCCGCACATGGTCTTGGCTTGCATGGTGTGGATCATGCATGCTCGCCTATGCCTAACCAACCCCTTTCAACTTGTCTCTCTCCTTCTCCTGCTGCCCCCCATCTATATTGATGGGAGTTCCTGCCCCACCCATCTTTCCTCTCTTCTGGCCTATCTCCCTACCCGACCCCCCTAATCAGCCATATAGATATATAGGGTGCCCTCCGTCCCCTAGTGTAAATAAGTGATATGCTTTCAATCAGCAGAACAGAGAAAATGTGGTTATCTACTTGAAAATATCAAGCCTTTGAATGTGTATAATAGGAATAAAATATCTTGAAGACTCGAGCCTTTCATTCCAGTAGTGAAAGAAATAAGGTATGTTAATATGGGAAATGATATAGAGCCCATCAACATTGATGACGAAGAGTCTGCCACAGGATGGAACAATGCAATATAAACATGAGCATCGTAAACCCTATTCCCCCTCTTTCTTGGAGGGGCACAAGTACCTCCAACTGCTCTCGTTGAATACACCTAGTATTAACTTCACTCCTAATAAGGCCAACAAACCTCCAAGAGATACTACCAGTGTGTATTCAATTTCTTACCTTGGGGTTACTACTGTTCCAACGCAGTTTACAAGTCCCGAGTCTCCCTTCTATCCTCTATAGATCCCAACAAACTACAATGACTTCAAAGGAAATGTTTGTCATATTGTAACTCCTTCCAGACACATTGCAAAAGGTCTATTGGACCCGCATATCCTGAAGGTCTCAGGAAATCCTTCCGCAAATTCCATCCATACCCATTCTGAGTACCTCAGGGATCAGACTTACCAACCACTCAAAATGAAACTCATACTCCTCAGAACCTCATTACTCAAACTGCTTCAATCCCCAAAGTGGTAATAATTTGTAGCTTTGGTCAAAGTTCCATTGACAGTCTGAATGAAAGAGTATGTATTCTTGCTAACAAATTTGGAGATTTCAGTATCCTAATTCCAATGATGGGAGTGTACTATTAATCTAGCCATCCTGCCCAATCAGCATAAGGAATATCTCAATCATTTGGCAAAGAACGATGAGTATCAACACAGCTTGTACTCTCTAAAGAAAATTTTGTTTTACGATCCCATCAAAAAGCTAATTCATGAAGCTCTCCCAGAAAGTAAGCACTCTCAAAAGGGCACCAAACATAAAGCTTCTCACTTGACAATCTGTAGCACTCCTGAAGCCCATGCTACAAACTATGAGGTTCCTATTTTCAGATCAAGGGCTCAACCTTCTACTGCTGCAAATTGGATGAACATAGATCCAATGCCCAACAGCACCCATGGAACCGTAGCCAAACAGGACTTCACAATAATGAAAGATCACAATAATATTATGAGGACCTCTGTTTTTCAAGTATTTTGTTTGTTAATATCAGATGCTTGGGACCACACTACAAATGTTTATCTGTCGCTTATTATGTATTTGGCTTTTCAAAGTTTCCTTTTATTCTTAAGCATAGGTACTTATAGGCCTAATTTGATGCTCAGGATGCTGGGAAGATAAGCTTGCAGCTGTTGTCTGTGGCTGCTGTATGTTTTTGAGTATCCTCTCGTTCTGCTCTTCTCATGTTCTTCTCAAATGATCTGAGCAACTCTATCAGACAACTGATTTAGTCTCTCAGGGGCTACAGTTTATGCAACCTCTCTATTTTATGATATATTTAACCTTTTTAATCCAAAAAAGTAGGAGTTAAATTACATAAAATCTGCGAACATATAAGCAGATATAAATCTATGAACAAACAAGCAGATGTGTTGACTTTACCATAATTGAAAAACATCCAATGCTTGTCAACCATAACCTACTACAAACTTGAATCTCAAGCTTAACTATTTTACCAAAGCCAAAAGGCAAATTTACATACCTTTGTGTAGTTTGACTGGTCTAATATCCATGTCTAACAACCAATAAGACAGCCAAATAAGCATATTGTTAGAAATATATATGTACTTCCTATGAAAATGTATAGCATCAATAAAGTGCAATTTACTCCTGAATCAATAGGAAAGATGAAAAAAACATGATTTAATTTTGACTTTGCAAAATTATTTTTAAAAAATAAAAATGAAAATTTTGAAAATTTTCAAAAGTGTTACTTTGCGTGGTTCATTGCCCTCATCGCGATTGTCTCATTTTTGTGATCGTTTCGGTCTTCGTTTCATCCTTTTCGGGCGAGAACTCTTCCCGCCAGGCTTTAAATCGCATTAAAATACATTAAAATTAATTAATTAATTAATTGCTCCTTGTTTGATAAAATTAATTTTTAAATAACTTGAGAGTATTTAATTAAATAAATATTAATTAAAAGTTCATTCGACAAATTTTTATTGCCGGGGAAGTAAGCTTATGCTTCCAACTGCCGGGAATGCCAATTTGGCTTCCCGAACCTAGGATTTCCCCTTTCCTGGCAATCTTCTTTTAATTTCCCGCTTGTGGGATTTTCTCCACCAATTGCCAAATCATGGATTGGCTAACGGGCAAGAAATCTCCCAATTTCCCACATGGGGAAATTGAACGGGGATTGCCAGCCCACTTTGCCATTCCCATTGGCAATTGGCCGTTGCTTTCCCCATTTCCCCCTGGCACTTAAGTCCACTACCCGGGAAGAGAGGAAGTTGGATTAATCCTCATAACTTCCTCCATCAAACTCGTTGGAAAAAGTCGTGCGAAGCTTTCCGATTGCTTCTTATTTCTTCTGAAGGACATAATATTTTGTCACATCCCACAATACTGCGAACGCCAAGTAAGAAATAAAGAAGGAACAGTTTTCCCAAGCCAGTGAAGGAAGATCCATCAGTTGTGCATGCAAGGAAGTTTGAGAAAATCCAAAAGCTTTCCACATGCACAAGGAAGGGAAAATTGCCAAAGAGAAATCATTCTCACACCTTGGGGGAGAAAAAAAGAATTTTTAAGATTTCAAGCAATCCAAAGAAAAATTTCCCACGCCTTGAGGTAAAAAGAAGACAGCAAGTTTCCCACGCATGCAAGAGAAAAACAGAATTCATGCATTGAGAGAAAAAACCTGTTTTTTTTTAAAAAGAAAGAGCAGTATACAATATATGGAAATCCCACACAAGGCAAAAGAGACCATCACTTGCAGGGAAAGAGACAAAACAAAAAGGAAAGAAAGATCCACGCCTTGGGAGGAGAGAGCAGCATTAAAGAACAGTTTTAAAAATACCAAG
Organism: Taxus chinensis; assembly: GCA_019776745.2. Taxonomy (NCBI): domain Eukaryota; kingdom Viridiplantae; phylum Streptophyta; class Pinopsida; order Cupressales; family Taxaceae; genus Taxus; species Taxus chinensis. The sequence continues at coordinate 921,844,224 of CM034147.1, read as the reverse complement.
CATTCTTTTAGGCCAGCCAGGAAAGGAGACCACCAGATTTTTAGAACACGCATGGAAAGAAGATCATCACGCATCAATAGAATGAAGCAATTTCCACGCATTGAGGAAGAAAAAGGTTACAGCAAGAAGACAAAAAAAATTCCACGCATTGGAGGAAAGAAAGACCAGCAGAAGTCTTTTTTGTTTTTGCGCAAGAGCCCACGCATTGGGCAAAAGGAAAGACTTCAAAAAATACGCACTCTCCAAACATTCTCCACCCATTCTCCAGGCCAATTTAAACGCGTGAGGAGAGGGAGAGGACAGCCAAGACAATCCAAAATTTTTAAATCTCCACGCATTCATCTAACAGAAGCTTTCCACACGTGAGCTGAAGGAGAAGAGAAGATCCAAGGATTTTAAGAAAGGAAAGCAAGAGGGAGAAGGAATTTCCACAGGTCAGTTTGGAAAAAAAGAAGAAATTCCACGCATTGAAAAAGAAGGCCAGGTGGAAAACAGTAAAATCCCACGCATTCACCAAAAGGAGAAAAAGTTTTAAAAAAGAAAAAATTTAAAGGCAGTCCAAGGAAATCACGCCTTGGAAGAAAAGGATTTCCACGCAGCAAGGAGAAGAAAAGAATTTCCACGCATTTTAAGGAAGGAGAACATTTTAATAAATTTTGCAAAGAAGAACATTAAATATTTCCTATTTCCGCCACAAGGAATCACGCGTTCTCAGGAGGATTTAACATACCGAAGAAGATAAAAATCAATTATCGAGGATATTAAAATCAGGAGATTTTGTTTATTTTAAATTAAAAATAAATAAATAATCGAGCTTACTCGAATTTTTGTAACCTGATCAAGTTATTGTCATTATTATTATTATTATTTTTAAAATAATAATAATAATATTATAACGGAAAATATTTTTCTTGCATCGACGGGGTTTCAGAGACTGAGACCCGACCCCGTTTGCGTTGTCTTGCGTGCCTGAGTCATTCTTTTGTAAAATTCATAATGGCCGAAAAATCCAAATCTGCAGGGAGATCGAGGAAGCCAGTGGAGAAATCTAACAAATCCACCCTGAAGTATGAATTCCAAGGAATTATCCCTCCCAGTTCCATTAAGTCAGCATATGACAACATCACTGATACAAATCTGGGTCACATCAACGTGCAACAGTTCTGCGAGCGGTGAAAACTGAAGGCAAAACCATTTTCTCAGATAGACTTTACCATAGTGGTCTACCCCAAGCAGCAGCATTTCCTGTCTCGGTGCAGTGTCCGGAATTGGTTATTGCTTGCGCGGAGCATTATGACCCTGAGAGACGAGGAATTTTTAAAGATAATCGCGAGCCTTTCCTCTTAATCACACCAGAACACATTGAGGAATTGCTCGGCATACCTGACTTTCCCGAGAATGCGGATATCACTCGCCAGTCAGCACAAGAATTCTGGGATGAAGAACCCCTGAGATGGAGCAAGATGGTTAACAACAACTGGTTAGTAACCAAGAGACCTCGAATTGACAGGCTTCCCAAAGAACTGTACCGCATTGAGTTCGTGGAAGAAATCGGAGACATGATCACTCTCCTAAGTCGAGTTTTCGGTCTACCTTCTGCTAGGATTTTCCACCCATGGATGTACCAGTTTATCTGTATCATCCTAGCCAAGAAAGAGTTTGTGGATTGGGCCACCATCATCAGTAACACCCTTCACAAACAATTGATAGAAGTTAAGATGACTGGATGCTTCTACATGACATCGTATCTGACTTATGCGGTAGCAAGAAGAAAGCTATTTTCGGGACTTGAAACGAGAGGAGTCATGGGGCCGTCAAACAGTGTTTTTCATTATTACCCTCAACTCAGTTTCAAAAATAGTTCTCACCATTTTAGAAGAGTCAACGATGCATTCACCTTCCGCGTGATCCGGAACCTGAATCGGAATACTGAGGAAAGGTTTTCTAAAGAAGCCATGAGTGTCATTTCCCAATGGGGAACCTGGTTTATTCAATTTTCATCTTTTTCCTACATTCACGTGAGTGGCTTTGCTGGTACCCCCCCCGTGGAAACTTCCTAAGTACGTCAGTGACAGATGGGCATTAATGGAGCTGGCACGACAATTATTCCAAGTTCACTGCCTTCTTAGTGACAAGCACCGTTCAGGAATTCATTTCCCAATCCAAATCGGGGAATACCAATGTCCAAATCTTTTCAGTGCACAACTCATGGAAAAAGAGTTCACTCTCATAACCATCCATCCATATGTGAAGAGAGCCCAGTTTGATATCAATGGATATATGCAAAAGATTCTGGGAGCAAAGTACCAACATAATCCTACCATGGAAGATTTCTGGGCTGCTTGTTCGGATGAACATGAGGTAAGAAGACGGGAGTACTCTCACCTAACACTTGCTCAGATCAAGGCCTTCCACATCAAGAGTCCTCCCGATTCATTCATAAATGATGATGAGGATGTCATCGATCCCTCATATGATGCATTGCCTTTACCCCATTGCCTCGAATCGACTGGACCAAAAGAGATGAATTTTCTCTTGATGGCAAGAACCAACCAATTATTGAAAGAAGCATATCTTGGTATGACAGAGAACTTGCCAAATTGCAATCAATTCCAGATCACGTTTCGGGATCACAAAAATTGCCAATACGAGGGGGCCTCCATTCGACCAAAGTCTCTTCTCGATCAACCTCATTACCATCCAATCATACACAACAAGCAAGAAAGGAGTGGTTGCCAAAATCCACTTCGCCAAGTAACGTGTCACAAGGAGAAAGATCTAAAGATCCTAACCCCGAAGAAGGAAGAGAGCGTGTGTCCAGATTTTCTACCTCGAGTAGAGATTCTTCTACCCACATCGTTAATAGTGCTCAGAAGCTAGTAGCAAATGATCCTCAGCCATGCTTCAAACAAGCATCCACTCAGGTGCAGGTAATTCAAATATCAAACACTTCAGAGCATGTAGTTCATGAAGGGATTTCCCAAAATCTCCCAAATAATCAGGAAGTGGATATTGAGGTTGTGTCTCCTCAAATCGAGGTCATAGATAGGATTCAAGAAGGATCTCATGATGTCGAGAATAATGAGAATATTGATTCGAGCTCCAGGATTTTGTATGCTGAAATAGTGAATGATACTCCTTCCTGGGTTGATTCCGAAGTAAAGAAAAGGAAGAGAGTTGTCAAGCCAATTGACATTGATTTTGATGCCCTTTTCAAACTTTCGAATGACGCCATTCCTAAGAAGCCTAAGGTGCTTTCTCGAATAATGGTGGATAATGATGGAAACAAATTTGCAGACCTTGCCATTCCACAAGTGGATAAAGAGCGCGATGCTATGACACCTGCCGACTATGAAGTTTCCAGACTTGGACTTGGAAGATCTACATTAGAAAGTGACATGGCGATGGCTCGAGATTCAATTGATATCGTGCTAAAGAGACTTGAGAAATACAAGTCTCAAAACTCTCAGCTCAAGGCCGAAAAGAATCAATTGGTGGAATATGTTCAACATTTGATAAATCCCATATCATCCACCTTCCCAGTACCTGATGCAGTGGCTGCCCCAGATGAAGATACTCTCAATTTGTCAAAGGAAATAAACACATTGGGCCATGTCACTAAAACTTGGCTTTCAGAGATTCTCGTTTTAGGCCAGGGGACGATCAAGACCGCGGTTAAGCTTCATGAAGATGTCAGTGCGTATCTTGATCCAATTCTTTCTTTCAAAGAAACTTTTGTTTCTACTATATCAAATTTGGATGAGATATTGCCCAGTTTACAGGAGATGACAAGTATGGAATCTTCAGTTTTAGCTATTGAAGGAATTCTCGAATTTGAACATCGAGGGACACGTTTTCTTTGGTGTCTGCATCTCAAATCAAGAAAAATTCTTCTCGAGGATTCTATGATCCATTATGAAAGCATGTGCAATGAAGCCTTCACTTCACTCTCCTTGATTCAGGAATTCATGGCTGAGATTCCTTGTAACCTCGTAAATGAGCATAATCAAAGGTGTTCATCGGAGCAGGTGGAAGAACAATTTTCACAATTGTTTAAGGACATGTACACTCCCGCCAACAATTTCTCGTCAGTTTCCATGGAGCGGTGCATCAAATTAAAGAACTTATTTGAGAATGCTCAATCCAAAATTGTTAATTTAAATGATATGCCAAGTAGAATTCTTGAATTGCAGGTATTTTGTGAGGCTATTCTTCGACCAAGTGAACCTCCAGAAGAAGAAAAGATGTTTGAAACTTTGGGAAGGTTTAGATCCTTTCAACTGGCAAAAGCGGCAGATCCTAATTTCACCGGCGGTTCAGGGAGTTGATTTTCTTGGTATCTAACGAAGTGGGAGAGTCCATTTCTCATACGCTTGAGATAGGCGGACCCCATTTCAATGGATAAGGCACTGGTTATTATTGTATATTTTAAAAGGTGTTGTTATTTGTTTTCAGGAAACAATGGATATTTTAAGTAATTTCTATTTTTGAGTTGTCTTTAATAAAGTTGTTGAAAAAGTCAAAGGTCACTTAAGTGCCTTATTTAATGATCATGTAAAACCCTAACTACTTTGTAACCAACTTTTGGGTTATAAAAGGAAGTGAGGGGCTCATTTGTAAAGGGTGACTTTGAGAGAGGAGAAGAAATACTTTTGTGTGCAAGCTTTGTTTCAGGAAGAAACTTTGTGTTCTTTTGTGAAAAACATTTTGGAGTTAATGAAATACGAACTTTGTGTCTCATTCATTGTCTCTTGTAACATTTGATGTTCTTATGTTCATTAGATGTTAGGTGTTTGAATCTTGCATGCAAATATTATCTTTGATCTTATTGTCAACGTTATTAATCAGTTGTTCTAGTTCACAGTGATCAAGCTCTGATTATCTACTTGCTCATGTGTGTTCCCTTTTACACGTTCTTGTTTGGCTAACTCAAACTCCATTTTATTTGTGTTAGTTATTCATCTTTCCTCTTCATGCAATATTAGGCTCTATTTTTACCTAACTCTTGCATGTTCTTTCAGTTCATTCCATTCCACTCCTTTCCTTCATTCCATTCCATCTCCCTCATTCACTTTTCTTTCCATTGATGTTCCAAAACACCCCCCACATACAATTTTGAATGTATAGATGTAAATACAGTTTTGGTTTTCAATAAAGGCAGCCTCACCTTCATTGAGGAGGGACTTCATTCCCACACTGTTGCATGTCATTTGCATGCGTGCAAATCCATATGCTAACAGTTTTTGGTGACTCCGTTGGGGATTTAGGAATCGTTAACCAGTGCTTGGTTAAATCTTTATGACTATCCCCTCTGCACAAGCTCCAGTTCTTCAACCAAACCTTGTGCCCGACGAAGATTTCCAAGGAGACATTGCTGCCAACCTTCGAACAGTAGCTTGGGAAAACCGTGAAAGCTTGCAGCAATTTGTGGCTGTTGATAGAGCCATTGACAGAGAAATCTACATCGAAGACCTTAGAAGAAGAGCACCCGCACTTGTGGCCAGAAGACCTCCTGGACACGTGTTGATCGTTGTTCACCGACGCAATCCTCTTCCACCAAGGTAATAAGTTGTATGACTATTACAGGTAACCCACCTATCTTGCAACCAAATCTTGTTTTTGCAGATACTCAAGAAGACATATCATCAATTTGAGGCAAGCTATTTGGGAAAAGCGCACAAGTAACCATCATTTTCATCTCACCGCATCAGTACTAGATAACGAAGAAGAGAAAGCCATGAGAGTTGCTAGAGTTATTCAGGCGCAAATAGCTCAAGAAAGAGAGTGAAGAGAAAAGGCTAGAGCTGGTCGAAACACGCCAGTGATCCCTTCACAATAAAGATTCCAAACTGGAAGGAAAGAGGTTTACGCGAGGAGAAAAAGCTAAAGGTCGATCTGACCCCACTTTTGACTTTCAAGGAAAATTTGGTTTCAAGTTATCTCCTCCAAAGAAGAACACACCTCGTAGATCTGCAAGCCTTGCATCAAGTCCTGAAAGAGCAAGCAAGGAAGGAATCACTACCAGTCAAGCACTTGTCCTTGCTCACGTTGTTTTACCTTCGCATACCACCTTTCCTCAAATGGCAGTCAAATGTACCATGGGGAAATGCCATAGGCCCATTGGCCTTACCTGCTCGACATGAACTCCCACGAGGATCAAGAAAGATTCTTCCCAAGTTCGACGGAGATGGGAAGACGTCACCAGATGACCATATTTCTACCTTTTTCACTGCATGTGTTGTTTTGTCGGTAGAATATGAAGATGTTGCTATTCGTCTCTTCATTCAAAACATTGCATGATGTTGTTGCTAGATTGGTTTCATCATCTGCCCAATGGATGTATCACAAATTGGAATGATATGAAAACTAAGTTTGAAAATCGATTCAAGACGGCAGAAGATGAACATGCTCTTCTTGCCCAACTATCTCAGGTGAAGAAAGAGCCAACAGAACCCATGAGGAATTTCGTGGCTAAATTCAACAAAATGGTGAACAAAGTTCCCGCCGGATTCGTCCAAACCTTGATGGACAAAAATGTTTCTTTATTAACGCACAACAACCAGAAGTGTGCTATCAGCTGAGAAGGGCTAGGGTGGCTACTTTGGAACTTGCTCAATCTTTGGCCATAGAAATTGAAGATGACTTAATCATGGCAGGAAAATTCAAGAAAAATTCCCTCAAAGGAAAGAGTCAAGAAACCCCCAACGCTTCAGAAACTATACTCACTAAGTTGGCTAATGATGTGCTGGCTTTGAAAAAGCAAGTTGCTCAAAGTAGTAAACCTGCTCCTTACAAAGACATCCCAAGAAAAGGATACGTTCCCAACAAAGCCAGGATTGCAGGTGCTCTAACGAGGCTTGCTATTGAAGCAGCTCCCGCAACTAATTCAAAATGTGATGTCATTGAAGAAAGTGATGATGAGATTGAAGTCGTCGAGGTTGATGAGGAAGAGCTGGATTCTGAGACATCTGAACCTGAAGTTGAAGATCCTGAGGGGGAAAGTAATAATCATTTCTTTGAGTACCATTCCGATGAGGAAGACAAATACGAAGAAATTATAGAAGATATGAATAGTCAATCCTTCGCATGTTTTCACACGCTCTCAGAAAAAGGAGCAGGATACCACTAAGGCGGGAGATAAAGAGGTTTCCAAGGAAACTCCCAAAGAATCCAAGACAAATGAGGCTCCTAAAGAGTCCAAGGCGACTGAGGTTTCAAAGGTCAAAACTATCTTAAAGAAAGGAGGGTCTTTGTTAGATCAATCAGTTGGTAAATCAACTACGAAGAAAGCTTCTTCTTCCACATCAGTGTCAACCAAGCCCGAGGCCAAGGTCAAAAGTGTGCCATCAATCAAGTTTGAAAGAACTTATATCTGAGACTTCAAGTACATTACTTTGCCTAAATTTGATATCATTGATCATATCAATAAAACAAAAATTTCCATGTCACAGGTAGAGTACTTGAAGTCCAACAAGGATCAGCTCGAGAAATTGGTCCAGTTTATCAAAGGTGACTCTACTATTCATTCCTCCAAAGGAATTCTGAAAACTCCCAAAAATGGGAAAACTCAAAATATTGTGGCGGCCACTACACCTTCAAATGAAAAGATTGAACCTTTCTTTGTGTCCTTTCTGATCAACGGATGCAAATTAAGTAATTGCATTATAGAAGGGTCTGGAGCCTCAGATAATGTGATGCCGGCAAAAGTAGCACATGCTCTTGGTTTGACTTGTACGAGAACATTCAGATCATGTTACTCCATGGAAACCAAGCAAGTTCCTCTAATTCTGCAGATTAAAGACGCCCAAATGGTTTTAGCCCAATTCCCTCAAAAGCAAGTTAAAGTAACTATTTTAGTTGCTGATATTCCTGCCTCGTATGGAATGTTGTTTAGAAGGAAATTTTGCAGAGATAACCATTAGGTGGTGAATTCAAATGGACTGGTCTCACGCCATGATTCCTATCAATGGAGAAATGAAAAAGCTTATGCCGGAAGCTCAAGCAAAGTTCACAGTAACTAAAACCGAAGATCCTCGCGCACAAATCCTTTTCCAAGGCTCAAGTATGGGTAATTATATGATGACTGCAGAAATTCATACCCCTGAGAACACTTGGCAAGATTCCAATGAGATCTCGACTCTTAGTTCGATGGATATTTGATGAGGCCAATAATTAAGTTACTCCCTGATGTGGAGAAAGTGATGTATGCTAAATCTGATGTTTTGCTCTTCTTTCAATTGAAGACCTCTTGCAATTTATGCATACTAGTTGGAATTCAAAATGGAGGATTATTTGTGCAATTACTTTGTGTGTTAAAACTCCTAATTTCGCGAAATTCCTTGTGTTAATGTGCTCGTTAAGTGAAGTGTTTTTAGTGAAATATTTTATGGGCTAGATTTTCTGCATAGCATAAAACCTAGGCAGTCATGAGATAAATCTCCCTCATTTACCAGTGAGGCTCCCGTGTCAGATTTGTCAATTAAAATATACTAGTATCTATATGGGGTTTTACTTTAACTATTCAGCTCATGAACCATAACTGAATAGTTCTGCAACAAGTAAGCAGCTATTTAAGAAAGGAAATATTTATAGAAGAAGGAATTATATAAACACAGAGAAGAAATGGGGAAGATGTGCATCCCAATCAATAGATAGCAGAGTTGATTGCATGCACATAGAAGAAACCAATAGATATCAACACAGAATTATAAGCAAAGGCAGCTCTAGATCTAGATCTGAAATAACACAGTTTATTAAAAGATCTAAGATATAAAAACTAGAAACACAATACACCGTGACACAAAGTTCTCCGGAAATCTGCTCCTGTATATTCCTTTGCTTCAAGTGGCTATCAAGGGTTTCAACACAAAGTCTGGAACACAAGAATGCTGCTTACAAATTCACATCATTAACCCGAAGGTTCTTCCTCTACTTATAGAATGTAGAGGGGCAATTACAAGTTGGAAGTTTTTAGTTGAACTGGCACATGTGGAAGTTGGAGGAAGGAAACAACTGGCAATCTCCCTCCTGGAATTCCTCTTTGCATGACATGCATGATTTGCAACTGAAAATAGAACCTTCTATTTTGCACGTCTGCCACCTATCTCCAAGTAGTTGACTTCTTCAAGTAATGGCTTTTAAACCAATCACTTAAAGTTGTATAATTTGATTGATCGCTCAATTACTTTGTCGGAGGAAAGAAGAAGGAAGAGGAAAGCTGCAGTCTTGTCCTTTTTCATGTCTGCATGCAACTGATTCTTTTGCCTTTGATTCTCACCAAACTGGATCTGGCAGTAGCTGGACTTGGAAGCAAGCTGGATCTAGAAACAAGCTGGAATCTGGAAACGGCTGATCAAACCAGCTGGATTTGGAATTGGAAACAACTGGATTTTGCTTTCGCCTTGTCTTCTCTTTTATCCTTGAAGTTTTTGCAGTTCTCCTGTACATGCATCAATGCAATGTTTGCCGCAGATAACTCATAATTTTTATTTTTAATTGCATATGAACAATTAAAAATTTTGGAAAGCACTCCGGGTGAATGCAACTTCAATGAAGGCTTCAACTGGAAGATTGGAAGCACATGCACAAGATCTTGGAAGAAATTTTTCACGCACTGACTTCTACACAGGCTGCATCAGAAACAAGAGGATTTTGCAAAGCCTGGATTGTGCCAATGAAGCTCTGGATCTGCAATCTATGAGATCTGGCATCTGGATCTGGATCTGGGCCTATTGACTGCTCAACAAATCTAGAAGCTACGCATGATTCCAGCAAGAGGGTGAGCTAGATTCTCTTTGCAAATTTATCCCCTTTGCCATGGCTAGAGCTATCTTTGTCTGAACAATTCTTTTTCTTCTTATTCGGCCGGAATTCTTCAAAACTAGTGCAGATCTTGATAATTCTTCAGATTCGGAGGATATATTCAATGTATTGGACATTGATTTAAGCTCCTTTTCTTTTGTAAAAGCACCTGTAACGAATTCCTGCAATTAATTCAGACAAAGATGGCAACCGGACCATGAACAGTGAATTTTAATCATAAAAATCTGCATAATTCAAGCCTGCTGCCCCAAAAATTGATGTTTTGTTTGCATGCAAAGTGAGCATGAATTTTCCAACTTCACCTGAGCACCTGTATCACTTATGTAAACAATTATCCAGACACAAATCAACTCCCTTCAACCTGTGCGCCAAAATTGGAAGCTTTTAGCATTGATTTCACCTTCTTTTGAGCAAAAATCCTCTTCAAATGGGGCGCACTTTTCCTCTGGGCTGCACTTCTTTACCTGTGAATTAATTAATTCATCCTTATGGCAGCCCCTGCTTATATAACCCTTGTGATTCTATAATTAATTAATTGCCTTTACTATTACTGGCAATTAATTAATTAATTAATGAGCTTCACTCTTCAAATGGGGCGCCTATTTTGTGCATGCTTATGGCTGCCATTAAATAAATTAAATTTATTTAATTTTAGACTTCTACTTCCACTTAACTCAAGCCTCATAGTATGCTTTGACCTCAGCCACCGAAAATAGGAATTAATTTAATCATTTAATACTTTAAAAAGTATTATTTCTCTCCCAAAAGGGGCGCACTTTTTGACATAAAGGGGCTGCCATTAAATAAATTAATTTATTTAATTTTAGAACAATCTATTTTCAACCACCTTTTGTCCTTTAACTTTGTTGACTTTTCCACAAGCCTGGGCACCTATTTTGCGTGAATAATTAATTAAATCAATCAATTTAAAGGCTGCCTTTACTTCTCCAAAGGGGGCGCACTTTTTGACATAAAGAATTCTATTTTTAAGAATCACATGACAATGGGATTTTTTACCTGCAAGGCAGCCCTGAAAATCCCATGATTCACTTAAGTCATTTGACTTTCATAATGGGATTATTTACCCTGCAAGGCAGGCAATAAAATCCCATGATTCACTTAAGTGATCTTTCTTTTATTCCACAATGGGAATTTTTACCCTGCAAGGCAGGTAATAAATTCCCACCTGCCTGTTGCCTCTAATTTTCCCATTGTCATTTAAGTGCATTGCTTTCATGGGAAAAAGTACCCTGCTAGGTAGGTACAAAATTCCCACCTGCCTGCTGCTTCCAATTTTCCCATGATTCACTTCAAACCTTCTTTTTCCAAAAATGCGGCCAACCCAGAAGAGGCTTTTTGGTGCACGACTTCGTCTTTTCCCAGTGAACCAGACCTCCGATGGCGACTTCCTTCTGGCATAACATGCGTATATGATCTCCAGTTACTCCAGGCCAAGAATCAGGGCCAAACCGGCAAAGGAATTGATCTAGAGAAATTTCACAGAAAACGAAACGGGAAAACACAAAAACACAAAACGCTGCCAAAAGTCACAAATAAAGCCCAGAACTTATTCCTGGTTAAAACCCTACTGGTATATGGGAATAACAATATGTACGATCACAACAGAGTTAAAACGGAGCGCTAATTGCCTCAAACGGGGCTCAAAATAATTAAATACAAATTTCCCACAGACAAATCCCGACGACAGAATATAACAATTTTGGGCATCTGGGTATTTGGCGAAAATGGCTAATATGGCTCTTTGGGAATATCTTGACGCAATACAAGAAATTTCTGGCAATAAAAACACAAAACGACCCACTATTTTAAAAGTACGAAATTTTTTCGGATAGGGTAGTCACAGATTTCAGGATGAAATCTGGGGACACTAGTCGGCTCCGTCTGTGGACATTTTTCTCTGTCAGAATGACAAGGGAAAAGATGAGATCCCAGCATCTCTGGTTTCGTATCTTGTCTTTGAGGCACGAGGTCAAGCAAATGAACACAACACAAAAAACAAAAACAAAACAAAGAAAAACAAAGTTTTATTTATGTACATGGAGGTTTTACCCTGCTTCTCATGTCCGGAACAGCTTCAAGTGTTGCCCATTGAAAGGCAACGGCAATTCAATTCCATCCCAATAGGCAAGGAAGAAAGTATCCATTCCAGCAGCTCTTTTGATCACGAAGGGCCCTTTCTAGAGTGAATCAAATTTGTCGTGCATGCCCTTCGGTTCATGTCTCTTGTCCCACCAGAGTACCCAGTCTCCAATCTCGAACTTCCTTTCTCTGGCCTTCTTGTCAAATACTCTGGGCAAGTCCTTATCAACTTCATCTGGTGGTGGCTCATCCTTTCTTTTCTCCGTGGCAAGTAAGTCTGCATCAACTTGCTCCGTTCCCAGATTTATTTGCTGCATTTCTGAGGAAGAACTATCACCATATTCTTTGTTCTTCTACAGGCACTGATCACGCTTGTTGAAAGTCTTTGCTAAGGAAACTAAACCCGTGGGGATTTTGTTACCTTTTGGTTGGACTATTTCACTATAGTCATCATAACCTGGATCAGCTTTTCCTATGACTGTTTGTTGTGGTGGTGATTTACTCCCTTCAACGTACACTCTGTCAAAGTTGCCTTGTTCCAAAAATGCAAATGTTTGTTCAGGGACTTTGGGGCGATAGAGCATATCTACTTTATAGTTTCCTTGTTTGAATATGGACAGTGGTCTATCCGGATTCAATAGTGCAGCCGTGACTACCAAAGAATCTGCCTTAGAGTTTTGATTTATTGGAATGAAGTCAATAGATAAGGCTGCAAAATAGAGTGTGGCATAAAGCACTTTATCTCTGTAATGTTCCAGCTTATCTCTTTTGACTTGACTTTGCCCTCGAACCTGCTTTACTAGAAGTTCAACATCTCCTTGGGCTTTAAGGAGTTTTACTCCTTTCTTTTTAGCTTGCTCCATTCCTAACAGCAAGGCTTCATACTCCGCCGTATTATTGGTGTTCTCGAACATCAGCTTGTGGGAGTATGGAAATACCTCATGATCTGGAGATATTAGTAGAGCGCCAACTCTTGATCCAAAAGAACATGTGCCTTTAAACTCCAAAGTCCAAACTTTTTCTTCTTCTTTTGCTGGCTCTGGCTCTGGTTGAAGTTCTTGCTCTTGAACGCCTTTATCCATTTCCAATTCTTCTTCTTTTGCTGGCTCTGGTTCTAGTTGAAGTTCTTGCTCTAGAACGCCTTTATCCATTTCCAAGAAGTAGACCCCTCGGTCAGATTCCTAAAAAAGAATCTGAGATCTAGGATCCTCAGATTTTGTGACCGTGTACCTGGATTTCTTTTCCGGCTCCAGTTTATGGTTAAGTCCTTTGATTGGTATGTGCGCACAAGACCAATCCATCTTGACTACTCCGCCCAACTCTTTACAGAAATTTCTACTCAACAACATGCCATAAGAGACTAGGATGTCTGCTACAAGGATAGTCATTTTCAGTCTTTTGTCTGGGAAAGAAGCAAGTACTGCCTGCGCATCTTTGATTTGCCCCACAAGAGGAACTTGCCTTTCCATTGAATAACATCTTCCGATGGTTTTTGTCAATGTGAGACCCAAGGCATCAGCAACTTTGGCAGGCATGACGTTGTCAGAAGCTCCGGAGTCCAAAACGCAATTGCTTAGTTTGTATCCGTTGATAAGCAAAGATACATAAAATGGCTCGATCTTTTCTGATGTAGCAGGAGAAGAGGTAGAAGGAGAAGAACTTGCAGCCGCATTATTTGAAGGAGTAATCTTTGGACTTGACAAGATACCCCGTGAAGTATTATTTGTCGAAGGGTTGGGACCATTACTTTGCACATACTTGACCAATCTATTTAGCTGATCAGGAAATGCCCTTAAATACTCAGCTTCTGACATTTGGACCTTGGTCTTCTTGATGTGGTCAATGATGTCGAAAGCTTGACTTGCTTCAGCCGGATGTGTGTTGGCCCTCTGCTGCGAATTGAAAGAATTTGAATATTTATCCTTGGGTGCTAATGAAGAAGGAAGAGGGCTACCTCTTTTCAGGATAGTAACATCCGGCCCAGGATCTTCACTTTCTCTTCTTTGGCCACTTGTGGATGCTTCGGCATTTTGGCGTGTCTGGGACCTTGTGAACACTGCAAATGTGTGACCATCAGAATCTTCAAAAGATTCATAATAGCCATCGTCAGATTCATAATCCAGGTAACCAATATTGGAGTCGCCAGCGGGATCTACAAAGTCTTCATCATCGAATGATTCGTCAATGTCGAGATCCTCTTCATTAGTTTCCAAGTTATTCCTTGGAGCAGCTTCAATTGCCAACCGCTGAGGTGCAACAGCAAGTCTATTTCGGTTTTGATTTTTATTTTGACCATTAAGGGTCCGAGTAGGAGCTAATCTTGAAGGGGTCGTATTCCCTGCTTGAGCGATCTGCTTCTTGATTTGCAGCATGTCATTAGCCAATCTTTGCAGCAAAGGATCTGAAGTACTTGAAGAAGCACCATCACTTTTGTTAGATGGTTGTTTGAGTTTTCCAGCCATGATCAAGTCATCTTCAACTTTCACGGCAGCATTTTGTGCTTCAAGTAGATTCATGGGTCTTGCCCTTCTTAGTTGATATCCAACTTCGGGCAATAGAGTGTTTATAAAAAACGTCTTTTGATTTTCGTCACTCAATGCGGAAGAAGTGGGGATTTTATAAAAAATCCATTGGAACCTTGCAATAAAGTCCCGCACGTTCTCACTTGATTCTTTCTTCAACTGTGTCAGTTGGGTGATCAACGTGCTAGCGTCCTTTGCGGGATTGAATCTTTTCAGAAATTGCTCATGCATAGTCACCCAGTTGGTTATGGTGCCAGGAGCTAGCCGGTAGAACCATTCTCCAGCCAAGTCATGCAGAGTCTCTATGAAGAGTCTAACAGATACATCTTCATGTTCGACTACAAGCACTCCACAGGATATGAAAAATGCAGCCAAGTGGTCATCTGGGTTTTGCTTGCCATCTCCAAAGAATTTCAGAAAATTCTTTCTCGTCCCTTTTGGTAGATCATGCATAGGAGTCAGATTCAAAGGCCCAACGGTTGCACCCCATGGAACAGGTACAATCTGGTTCTGATTCCCCATGACGAACGGAGCACGTCTTCTCCTTGTGTAGACTTGGTGAATAATTCCAGTTGCCAGATTATGCTGAAGACAATCCGGATATGGATGGGTATGTACTCTCCTTCCTAGTGAGAGACTAGATCTGCGGCTTCTAACTTGAGGATGATTGAAATTGAATTGCTCCTGCAGTCTGAAAAAATGATCAGTCCTTCCTTGCGCCTTCACGGATCGGGTGAATGGACGTTCAGCCAGGTTGAGATTTGTATGGAAAACAATCTAATCTTCAATAGATAAGCTTTGATCTGCAAAGATAGTTGTTCCCCATCGGAGTCGCCAAAAATTGTTGGCTAGATTTTCTGCATAGCAGAAGACCTAGGCAGTCATGAGATAAATCTCCCTCATTTACCGGTGAGGCTCTCGTGTCAGATTTGTCAATTAAAATATGTTAGTATCTATATGGGGTTTTACTTTAACTATTCAGCTCATGAACCATAGCTGTATAGTTCTGCAACAAGTAAGCAGTTGTTTAAGAAAGGAAATATTTAAAGAAGGGAATTATATAAACACAGAGAAGAAATGGGGAAGATGTGCATCCCAATCAATAGATAACAGAGTTGATTGCATGCACATAGAAGAAACCAATAGATATCAACACAGAATTATAAGCAAAGGCAGCTCTAGATCTAGATCTAAAATAACACAAAGTTTATTAAAAGATCTAAGATATAAAAACTAGAAACACAATACACCGTGACATAAAGTTCTCCGAAAATCTGCTCCTGTATATTCCTTTGCTTCAAGTGGCTATCAAGGGTTTCAACACAAAGTCTGGAACAAAAGAATGCTGCTTACAAATTCTCATCATTAACCCGGAGGTTCTTCCTCTGCGTATAGAATGTAGAGGGACAATTACAAATCGGAAGCTTTTAGTTGAACTGGCACATGTGGAAGTTGGAAAAGAAAAAACTGGCAATCTCCCTCCTAGAATTCCTCTTTGCATGACATGTATGATTTGCAACTAAAAATAGAACCTTCTATTTTGCACGTCCGCCACCTATCTCCAAGTAGTTGACTTCTTCAAGTAATGGCTTTTAAACCAATCACTTAAGTTTGTATAATTTAATTGATCGTTCAATTTCTTTGTCGGAGGAAAGAAGAAGGAAGAGGAAAGTTGCAGTCTTGTCATTTTTCATGTCTGCTTGCAACTAATTCTTTTGCCTTTGATTCTCACCAAACTGGATATGGGAGTAGCTGGATCTGGAAGCAAGCTGGATCTGAAAACAAGCTGGAATTGGAAACGGCTGAAATTGGAAGCAGTTGGAATTTTGCCTTCGCCTTGTCTTCTCTTTTATCCTTGAAGCTTTTGCAATTCTTCTCCTGTACATGCATCAGTGCAATGTCTGTCATAAATAATGTTGGTGTCTGTATTTTCCACATCATTAGGTGAGTCATCTCACTTAGTTGAGATCGTAGGTCCATGTGTCATTTAGGGGTCATTATGAGATTCCCTTACGCGTCAGTGCGTCAGCACGTCAGTGCGTCAGTGCGTCATATGGAGTTACACTTCTATTCTAGGAATGTAACTCCCCCTCTCTACTCGAGTTGTCATGATTGCAGCACTGGGGGTTACTCAGCACCTCCTATATGTACACCCCATTTGATCTATGAGATAGAGGATGAGTTTTATGGCTTAACCAGGTTTTGCCCGTGTTTCAAATATTTGCATGCACATTCGGTTGATGCTCGCTCCTCCCGAGATCTCTTCACGTTGTCGTTCGCACGTCCATTGATGTGCATGTCGTCCCTCGTGATCCTCGCTTGTGGGTTTTAAACCCTCTTTCATGGTATCAGAGCGGATCTTGTGGATCCGTGCACTCATCGGCGTTTATGTGCATGTTTTTCGGCTTCAGGCGTGATATTCAGATTCTCGTGCATGTGTCGTAATGGAAATTCCAACCGTGCACTTTTTGCATTGATTCGGGCGTTTATACCTCTGTTTGGGGTTTTCGTGGTTTTCTGGCTTTTGCATGCGGTGTTTAGAGGTGATTTGCAGTTTTGGGTGCTGTTTGAGGGCTTGGATCTGAGTTCGAGTGTTTTTTGTCTTGAGGTTTTGAGGTTTTGAGAGTTGGTTATACTCCTACTTGGACGTGCTTTCATTGGATTTTCAGGCCTTTACACTCTGCCTGCTTCCTTGCATTGGCTTCATCCGTCTTCTGCAACTCGTTTTTCTCTCAGCATCGTTTGGTTTGGTCTTTGACTGAACGGTTAAACACCTTTGCCTTGGCATGTTGTTGAGGGATCTACTTGTTTTTCTTGTTGGCTGAACGTGGATCAGACCGACCCTCTGCTCGTCCCTCGTGCACATCGAACCTGCACCTTTTTGAAGCTCGGTCTGCTCGTGCCTTGCTTGGGACGTCCTTTCACCACCTACTCAACCGTTTTGCACACCTATGTTCGGCTCTGGTTTGCTCCACGTTACCTAGCTCGGCCTGCACATTGCCTCCAACTCCTCCACACATGGCCTTGGGCGTTTTCAACCTTTGCGACCTGCAGCACCAGCGCCACCTCTGTCTAGCTCCACATGCTCAACCGTTTTTTGGGCGTTTTTGGCGGTTTTGGCGCTTTTTGGGGTCTACAGTCCCACACGGCTTTATTTGTATTGCACAGTGGTCTTCAACTCAAGCCTAGACGTTTCTGCACTGCCAGCCACACAACGGTTACATGCCACCCACCAACACGTGGCCTCCATTAAAAAAAAACGTTTTTGAATTGTGCTTTGCCATTTTTTTAAAAAATCGTTTTTTTTATTATTGTTGTGTTTGGTTGCTGAGTGCACTGTTTGCATGCACATTGATCACTCGCCAACAACTCTCTCCACGTGGACACCACAACCAAACAGCCTGCAAACTTGGACGTTTTCTGCCCAGCACAGCACTCCAGGCGGTTTCTCTCTCCACGTGGGCCTCCACAACTACTGCTCACCTCTCGCTGACATGTGGCATTGACCACTTCCAACGTGGGCACTCCTTTCCACCTTTTTTTTTAATGTTTAAAGTGTTAAAAATTAAAACATTCAGTTTGGCATTGTAATTTTTTAAAAATTTGGGCTGCTGATTTTGCTTGTATTTAATACCCTCCTACGAGTGTCGAAGACGGAGGGCGAGGTCCGGGGTTGGCAGGAGGCTAACCCCCCCTCGCAGTCAAAACAAACCCCTGCTAGAATTCCGTGTCGTTTCCAACGAGTACCCACACGATACCCTTTGCACCCATCTCGTGCACTTTTTTAATGCGTTTGCAGCATCTAGTGTATTTTTCCATCAGTTGCGGGAATCGTTTTAATGCTATAACTTTTGACTCGCTGCTCTTTTTTAGCGCTTCTTTAGTCAAAGTTGCATGATTTTTTGCACATTACGTGATGGCATTATCAGTTTTGTAAACGCACTACTTTTATAAAGTACCGCATTCTGGGGGGGTTGCTTGTACTCTTGGGTTTTCGCACGCAGACGCATTATCGGCCGAGTCCGATGTCTTGCTTTCGTGCACCTTGCATCTTGCATTTTTTCATCATGGAGAGTTCTCCTTCCAAACTTGAGCGTCGTAGGATCGCCTTACAGCCTCTGCCACTTCTCACTGGGAGAGGGAACTATTCAGCTTGGTGTGCTTCCATGGAACGTTACTTCACCCACGAGGGTCTTTTACCCTTCTTGCTTGGTTCAGTTCTTGCACCCACTGATCATCGTCATTTGGAGGACTTCCTTGACACTTGTGACCATGTCTTTGGTCACATGATGATGCATGTCTCCAAATCTCTCTGGTTTCACGTGGCACAATCAGATCCACCTCACCGTGTCTGGAGCATTCTTCAGTCCCTCTATGGAGACCCTTCACATACTGTCGCCATTGTTGCTGCTGCTGATTCAGTTGTCTCCTCTTCTTCGTGTGATGGCAGTTCCACTGACATAGACTCACTTGGTTCTACTTCTGATGATGAGGATTGTGCACCCAGTTCTGATGTCGAGAGTACTACAGAGGACTCGTCTCCTCTTTCTCTCACTATTCTAGAGAGTGTTGACACTTCCCACATCTCATCAGATATCGAGCAGTCTCCTACTCAGTCTCACATAGTCATCACACCCGCCTCCTTTCCACTTCCAGTGTGCGAGGCCCCTAACACTCCTTTACCTTCATTGGATGACTCATACCTATCTGACATCGCTCTTCTGTTTGTTGAGCCCCCTCATTGGGACAAGTATCTGCCTGACCTTAGTCGTCTTTTCGCAGAGTCGACTTGTGATGCACTACAAGTCCCTCATCCATCTACAGGTATTTCAAAGGAGTTCATCATCTCTGTTGTTGGGAGTGCCCCTTCCAGGAATCATGTCACTTCCACATTTCCGGAGACCTTCAATGATCCACCCTCAGCTGTGGATCCCTTTTCTGTTGTGGAGGATGTTTTGTTCCCTTCACATCACTTGGACATCCTTTCTGCGGGTGTTCCTCTTTTTCACTCTAACAGTTCTACGCACGTGGCATTACCTTCGGTTCCTTGGCACTCACTCGCTAGACCTATGCCACACTTTTGTGCACCAGACTCAGAGTTCTTCGTGTTGCTGCTGCCTTCGGTTTCCTTCGCAGAGTGGGCAGACTTCCAGCACATTATTTTTGTCCTTCTTAAGGGCAGGCACACAGTTCGTCGTGGGTGGCTCTTCTTCAGTCTAGAGGCAGAGGATCTCGTGATCGACCTTCTTCTGGGAGACTTCCTAGAGCTGCAGAGTTCAGATCCGTCCATGGCATCTTCTGCATTCCTCTCTTCTCCCTCTTCTTCTCTCTTCTTCTTTCCGAGAGATAGCCTCTTTGTACATGGGTACCTTTTCAGGCTCGTCTAGAGCTGGGACCCATATCTGGCATCTTTCTTAGATTAGAGAGTGTTTTGTTCTCTTGTGGTGGATGTTTTTCCCACTGGGTTTTCCTTCACTCTGTGGGATCTTTTTCTTGTACATGGGTACCTCATTAGGCTTTGTGTCAGGACCCATTTCTCGTTTCTGACTTGCCGCCTCATCCTAAGTTACGATGAAGGGGGCTATTGGTGTGTGTATTTTTCACATCATTAGGTGAGTCATCTCACTTAGTTGAGATCGTAGGTCCATCGTAGGTCCATGTGTCATTTACAGTGCGTCATATGCGTCATTGGGAGTTACACTTCTATTCTGGGAATGTAACTCTCCCCCTCTCTACTCGAGTTGTCATGATTGCAGCACTGGGGGTTACTCAGCGCCTCCTATATGTACACCCCATTTGATCTATGAGATAGAGGAGAGTTTTATGGCTTAACCAGGTTCTGCCCGTGTTTCAAATATTTGCATGCACATTCGGTTGATGCTCGCTCCTCCCGAGATCTCTTCACGCTGTCGTTCGCACGTCCGTTGATGTGCACGTCATCCCTCGTGATCCTCGCTTGCAGGTTTTAAACCCTCTTTCAAATAACTCATCATTTTTATTTTTAATTGCAGATGAGTAATTAAAAATTCTGGGAAGCACTCCGACTGAATGCAACTTCAATGAAGGCTTCAACTAGAAGATTGGACGCAC
Organism: Taxus chinensis; assembly: GCA_019776745.2. NCBI lineage: Eukaryota > Viridiplantae > Streptophyta > Pinopsida > Cupressales > Taxaceae > Taxus > Taxus chinensis. Next base: position 921,823,690 of record CM034147.1, on the reverse strand, counting down.
ATGCACAAGATCCTGGAAGAAATTTTCCACGCACTGACTTCTACACGGGCTGCATCAGAAACAAGAGGATGAAGCCTTTGTGCCAGAAGCTTTTGCAATTATGAGATCTGGATCTGGATCTGGGCCTATTGACTTCAACAAATCTAAAAGCTACGCATGATTCCGTTGAGCTCTCTCTTTCATCCCGCTTTGCCATGGCTAGAGCAATCTTTGTCTGAACAATTTTTTTTCTTCTTAATCGGCCGGAATTCTTCAACACTAGTACAGATCTTGATAATTCTTCAAATTCGAAGGATATATTCAATGTATTGGACATTGATTTAAGCTCTCTTTTTTTTGTAAAGCACCTGTAACGAATTCCTGCAACTAATTCAGACAAAGAGGGCAACCGAACCATGAACAGTGGATTTTAATCATAAAAAACTGCATAATTCAAGCCTGCTGCCCCAAAAATTGATGTTTTGTTTGCATGCAAAGTGAGCATGAATTTCTCTAACTTCACGTGAGCACCTGTATCACTTATGTAAACAATTATCCAGACACAAATCAACTCCCTTCAACCTGTGCGCCAAAATTGGAAGCTTTTAGCATTGATTTCACCTTCTTTTGAGCAAAAATCCTCTTCAAATGGGGCGCCCTTTTCCTCTGGGCTGCACTTCTTTACCTGTGAATTAATTAATTCATCCTTATAGCAGCCCCTACTTATATAACCCTTGTGATTCTATAATTAATTAACGCATTTGCTATTACTGGCAATTAATTAATTAATTAATGAGCTCCACTCCTCAAATGGGGCGCCTATTTTGTGCATGCTTATGGCTCCCATTAAATAAAATAAATTTATTTAATTTTAGACTTCTACTTCCACTTAACTCAAGCCTCACAGTATGCTTTGACCTTAGCCATCAAAAATAGGAATTAATTTAATCATTTAATACTTTAAAAAATATTATTTCTCTCCCAAAAGGAACGCACTTTTTGACATAAAGGGGCTGCCATTAAATATATTAATTTATTTAATTTTAGAACAGTCTATTTTCAACCACCTTTTGTCCTTTAACTTCAGTTGACTTTTCCACAAGCCTGGGCGCCTATTTTGGGTGAATAATTAATTAAATCAACCAATTTAAAGGCTGCCTTTACTTCTTCAAAGGGGGCGCACTTTTTGACATAAAGAATTCTATTTTTAAGAAACACATGACAATGGGATTTTTTACCCTGTAAGGCAGCCCTGAAAATCCCATGATTCACTTAAGTCACTTGACTTTCATAATGGAATTATTTACCCTGCAAGGCAGACAATAAAATCCCATGATTCACTTAAGTGATCTTTCTTTTATTCCACAATAGGAATTTTTACCCTACAAGGCAAGTAATAAATTCCCACCTGTCTGCTGCCTCTAATTTTCCCATTGTCATTTAAGGCATTGCTTTCATTGAAAAAAGTACCCTGCTAGGCAGATACAAAATTCCCACCTACCTGGTGCTCCTAATTTTCCCCTGATCCACTTCAATTCTTCTTTGTCCAAAAATGCAGCCAACCCAGAAGAGGCTTTTTGGTGCACGACTTTGTCTTTTCCTAGTGAACCAGACCTCCAATGGCGACTTCCTTCAAGCATAACGTGCACATATGATCCCCAGTTACTCCAGGCCAAGAATCAGGCCAAACCGGCAAAGGAATTGATCTAGAGAAATTTCACAGAAAACGAAACGAGAAAACACAAAAACACAAAACGCTGCCAAAAGTCACAAATAAAGCCCAGAACTTATTCCCGGTTAAAACCCTACTGGTATATGGGAATAACAATATCTACGATTACAACAGAGTTAAAACGGAGTGCTAATTGCCTCAAACGGGGCTCAAAATAATTAAATACAAATTTCCCGCAAACAAATCCCGACGACAGAATATAACAATTTTGGGCATGTGGGTATTTGGCGAAAATGGCTAATATGGCTCTCTGGGAATATCTTGACGCAATACAAAAACTTTCTGGCAATAAAAACACAAAACGACCCACTATTTTAAAATTACGAAAAATTTTCGGATAGGGTAGTCACAAATTTCAGGATGAAATCTGGGGACACCATTTATCGTTTAATCCGCTCCAACCCTAGCGAAACAAGCTGTTGTTTTGGGGACTGGTTTGAGGCACTATTTAAGTATGTATGAAGTGAATCGACTACGTTTTGAGTGTCCTAAAATCCCTTGTGGCAGCGACTTACACTAGGAGTTTGTGATCTAATTTTATGTGCCTTTTTAGGGAGCAGCAACTTCGTATAGAGGTGATTGCCTTGTTGTTTTGTGTCTTGGGTCCTTTCTTTAATAGTGAATTATAATCTACTGTTAATGCTGCATTTATTCAGCCATAGCAACTTGATTTGGGTATTGTTTTGACATGTTTGGGAGTCATTTGAAACAGTTATTCAATCTGTTCTGAATTGGCATGGTGTGGCTCCACTTTTAAGTGACTTGGGAAGGATTTAATAGTCTTTTTAAGCTGTTGGTTATTGGTGCTCTAATTCCAGTTATGGCGACTTGATCTAGGTTATATTTTGGTGTGTTTGAAGCATGAACAAGCAATATATTAAATCAAATCTATGTTGGCATAATTTTCTAAGTGTGGGGGAAGTTATTGTGAGCGTTTTGAAGGGGTATTAAGTGCTGGAAATTATTTATGCAAATTATTATAACCCTAACGACTGGGTTTCTGATTTTGGGATCTGATTTGAAGGGGTTTCAGTGATCTAAAAATTCAGTTTCATAGCTCTTTAGAAAAGTCCTGAATTATAGAATAATCTGCATTTAATTTGGTGAAGAAATATGTAGTTTGGAGTGAGATATTAATTTTCTAAGTTTCAGCTATTCTAGTGTAATTTAAATTAATTCACTACTGTAATTAATTTCAGATCTAGAAAAGATTAATGTCCTAACTAGTTCTCCCATCTAATCCACCACTTTGGTTCACTCCAACCCTATTTGGGTTGTATTGAAGCTAACATTGGATTATTTGAGGTCAAACTAGGAGGGTTTAATCCTTCTAGTATCAATTTGGTTAAGTGAATTTCAACTTTGTATAATATATACTTTCATGCTCTTTCCAATGGCGAGAAATTGTAACATGTCACGTAGTTTGTCATATTGTTTTTCCATTTTTCTTAATCATACAGGTACCATCGCTCCTTTTTCAATGCAAAGGCTGCCATTTCCGGCTTTGACCCATAGCCAAAAGGCTCTAGCTGTTTTTTACCATCAAAAGATATGCGAAACCATTTTTTCATGTCTCCATTTATCACAAGCACTATCAATGAATCCATTTTTCTTCATTATTTTGTTGACTAATAAAATCTAGTGAAGAGGTAACCAACCCCAAAAAAATATTTTAAAATAGCTCTAGACTTTCATATACATTTGCACCTACACAACCATTATTACTTGGCATCCTTGGATTCGCCAACTTTACATTAGTCAAAAGGAAATATGGAATTTATATCTGACCTTGCAATAGAAGTGTTCAATTTCATAGCAGGCGTTTTCATTAGTCCATCTCCGACCCCTTCAAATGGGCCCCAAAACCTCCAGTTGCATTTCAAAAAGATGCTATTGAGGGGTAAACTTGTAGACTTTGGATAAGAGCTTGGACTTACTGAGGAGAGACAATACTGGGTGCCAAACAATGATAAAAGAAGTCATTTTTATAAAACACTAAGAAGTAGAAGAATGTTCAAGAGCGCAATAAGCCAAAAAACAACCACATTTCAGAATCATAATAAGACAAAAGAGGGAGCACCACGCCTTTGGGACTAATAAGACAAGAATAAATACTTCCAAGGGTCTAATAAGTATAAAAAAGGTTTAATTTTGCATATTGACCTTTCTGACCGTGCACATATAAACCTAAAGATTCTTTGCAATTTCTCATCAATTTACATGAGTAGACAGCTATTGGTAGATGATATAAATTAAAAATGACAAATACAATATTCAATATGTAATGTCCCCTTTTCTAAATTATAAATAATTAATAATATTTTTAAGTTGGGCCCAGCCAATTCTTATTTTGGGACAACTTCATATTATTACCTGCGTTGCATGCATACCTCAAACCCCCCGCCGAATCCTGCAGGATACGTCTTGGGTCCGGATACGCGACGGATACGATTCTGATACAACTCGGATCCGCACAGGATACTCCCGGATACGTGGCAGATACGTACAGACGTATCCGCCACGTATCCGGGAGTATCCCGTGCGGATCCAGGCCGTATCCGCCTTCAAAAACATTTTTTTAAAGTTCTATTTCATTTTTTTTAAATGTTTGACTTTTCTACTCCTTAAAACCGAACCCTAAACACTAAATGAATAAAATAATACACCCTCTCCCCCAAAAAAAGTTATAAAAAGCACCCACCCCTCTCATTTGAAATCACACAAACAATTTCATTGTCTTTTTGCAAGTGAATGAGCAAAGAGCCAAAGAAGAGTTGTGAAGAGCTTAGTGGAGGCAAAGATTGGAAGGAGGTTTTGCAAAGAGCTTAAAGGAGGCCAAGATTTGAAGGAGGGGCAGTGATTGCTTCTATTGTTTGGAGTCCATCATTGCAAGGAGGAGAACTTTGAAGGAGAAGAAGCCGTTGTTGAGACTTGAGAGGAAGAGATTGTTTTAAAATTTTAGAGGCAACCAGGATCTACGATTCTACACTACACTCTACAGGTATACCGTATTTTAATTTTATTTTTATTTTTAATTCATCATTTCGTTTTTTTTTTTTTACGGTTATTTATTTATTTATTATGTTGTATTTTTTTTAAATTTTATAATTTAAACACATCTTAAATCTGTGTATGCTCTCACCTCGCGCCTTTATGGCGATCTTGGTGATCAAAAACAGATTAGGATGGCATAGTTTAGGGGTATTTAATTTATTAATTGGTAAAAAATCATTTTTTTTATTTTAAATGCAGCGTTCAATGTTAATGTATTTGTTTTGTTTTTTTAGCTTCCTAAATCTGTGTATGCTCTCACCTCGCGCCTTTATGGCGATCTTAGTGATCAAAAACAGATTAGGATGACATAATTAATTAGTAATTTATTTATGTTAAAGCAAATTGTGTTTTAATTTTTTAAACATCCTAAACCTGTGTATACTCTCACCTCACTCCTTTATGACGATCTTGGTGATCAAAAACAAATTAGGATGACAACTAATTAGTAATTTATTTATGTTAAGGCAAATTCAAATTGTGTTTTAATTTTTTAAACATCCTAAACCTGTGTATGCTCTCACCTCGCGCCTTTATGGTGATCTTGGTGATCAAAAACAGATTAGGATGGCATAACTAATTTATTTATGTTAACGCAAAATGTTTTTAATTTTTTAAACATCCTAACTCTGTGTATGCTCTCACCTCGCGCCATTATGGTGATCTTGGTGATCAAAAACAGATTAGGATGGCATCAAGTTCTGCTTCCGGTGGAGTGCAAGGCCGAGCTGAAAACACATCAGTTCCTGTGAGACATGATCATAATTCCCCTCTTTGGAGACATGTGACAGTGGTAGACAACATTGTTGGTGGTGGGTGTCGGGTATGGATATGTCATGGTTGCCAAGCTCAATACAGATCCTCATATAGTCGAGTGAAAATCCATTCGACTCGTGTTGGAGGTGAGGGGATAAAGAGGTGCCCAAAAATATCAAATGAAAAAATGGCAGAGTACCTAAGAGAGCAAGAGGAGGTTGACAAATAAGCTGAAAGAAATAGAACTAGAACAATTCCTTCGCAAAGAAGGCCTTCATCACTACCACCCACACCTAGACCTACTTCTCATCCTTTCATTCAAACTCAAAGTCAACCATTTGATGAAGAGAGTCCAGAGAGCTCACAAAAAAGGCCAAAAGGAGCATTGGAGAAAGCATTTAATATTGAAAAGAGGGAGGTTGCTGATGAGGTTGTTGCTCGATATATTTATGCATGTGGGTTGCCCTTTAATGTATTGAGATTTCCATATTGACATCAAATGGTGAAGGGTATCAATGAAGCTCCACAAGGGTACAAATCCCCAAGTTACGAAAAAGTTCGAACCATACTCTTGGGAAAGGAAGTGGAACACATTCACAAGACTTTGCAGCCAATCAGAGACTCATGGAAGGAAACAGGGGTTTCCATCATTTTAGATGGATGGAAAGATGCTAGAAATAGACCCCTCGTAAATGTTGTTACAGTATGCCCTAAAGGGGCAATGTTCCTTAAAGCCATTGACTGTGAAGGGCAAGTCAAGGATGCACAATTTATTGCTGACATTTTAATAGAGGCAATTGATTCGGTGGGCCCCCATAATGTTGTCCAAGTCATCACAGACAACGCTAAAAATTGTAAAGCAATAGGAATGATCATAGAGGGTAGATATGAGCACATTTTTTGGACCCCTTGTGTTGTCCACTCCCTTAACTTGATGCTCCAAAAGATTGGGAAAATCCCATGGATTGAGCAAATTTATTCTGAGGCAAATGACATTCAAATGTTTATCACAAACCATCATATGTCACAAGCCATGTTTAGGAAATTCTCGAGGTTAGAGTTGCTGAAGGTTGCAGAAACTAGATTTGCCTCTCACACGCTTGTTTTGAGACGGCTTGTGAAGGTGAGAGAGGCTTTAACTAGTATGGTGATCAGCAATGTTTGGTCAGTGTGGAGGCAGTCAAATACAGAGAAAGCTACAAGGGTAAAATCATGGGTCCTTGATGAGGATTGGTGGGCCAAGGTTGAGTACTTGTTGAGTTTTACAGAACCAATTCTCTCCATGATTCGATATGTAGATACTAATGAAGCATGCTTGGGAGAGATATATGATAGCATAGATTCCATGCTTGAGCGTATCAGAGATATAATACAAAAAAAAGGTCTAGATCCAGAAGAGACCTTCTACGGTGAGGTCAAGACTGTGGTCATGAAGAGGTGGAATAAAATGACCGCCCCATTACATCTCCTTGCTTATGCACTGACCCCAAAGTACTATAGCTCTGATGTACTTGGGCTACCAAACAGGCAAGCACCATTTTCTAACTCCGAAGTTGGAAATGGAACCAGGGCAGCATTCAGAAGAATTTTTCCTGATCCATTTATAGCCAATGTGGTCAGAAGTGAAATGGGCACGTTTACTGGTTTAGAAGGCATCATGGGATCGATTGAGGCTCTTTTTGACAAAGAGTAGCTTGACTCCAACCACATGGTGGCATGTACATGGCCATGATGCCAAGTACTTACGTCCTATTGCTATAAAAGTTCTTTCACAGGTATAAAATTTATAAATTTTAAAATTTAGAATCATTTCAAATATTTTAAATTTTATTAGGTTAGAACTTAGGATACTAACTTGTCTTTGAATTTCAATTTTCTAACTTTGTTGTAATAGGTGGCTAGTAATTCTTCCGCAGAGCGGAATTGGAGTACTTATAGCTTTATCCACTCAACTAAAAGAAACAAGTTGGCATCTAAAAAAGCTGAGGATTTGGTGTATGTGCGCTCCAATTTGCGCCTCTTGTCACACAAGTCTGAGGAGTATGCTAAAGGACCTCACAAACTTTGGGATCTTATTCCAAAGACCACAGACTTGGATGCCTCCGTAGCCACGCTTGCCCAACTTTCATTATTTGATGGCGAAGATGACACTCTAGGGAGTTTGTAAGGAGCGGAGAGTGGAGTTAATGAGAGTGGAGCTAGCGCAAGTGGCACACATGAACTTGATTTTGAGGAAAATCTAGATGATATATCTAGATTTGTTTGTATTCCTATATCATATGTATGGCAGCCACATGAACAATGAAATCATAAATGTAAAATCTCAAGTATATTGTTTGTTTTGAAAATTTGAACATGGATCTAGTTACTAGTATATTTTTAAAATTTCAAGTTTTGTTCGTATTCATGTTAACATGATATTCGTATATCATATGTATGACAGCCACATGATCAATAAAAATGCAAAGTCTTAAGTATATTGAATGTTTTGAACATTGATTCAAGTTTTGTATTACTATTTCAGTTTTTTATGGACTAAAAAATGAGTTAAATGAGTAGATGTACATAAATATATATACATATATATTTTAATATATATGTATGGACGTATCCAAGACGTATCGTATCCAAGGGTTTTTTAAAATTGACGTATCCGCGTATCGTATCCGTATCCGTATCCTAGCAACGTAGATTATTACTATTAGAATAAAAAATATTTTTAAATACTAAAATAAAGAAAAAGGAGAGGTCCTCCCTCTTTAAAAGGGAAAAGCAAAATTTAAAAAAGAAATAAAGTGGCCTACATGGAGCGCTCCACAAAGAAAGAAAAGTAAAGGCTATAAAAGCAAATGATGGGGGCTCATTTGTGGACATTGTCTTGTGAATTATATGCTTCCCTTTTGGAAATTGAAGCATTGAGCTCTCATTTTCACCCCTCTGAGGACAAAAACCCTCGTTGGTTCCTATTGGGGATGAAAACCTTCAATAGCCACAACACTTGGGGATGGAAACCCTCATTTGTTGCATTGGTGACTTCATTTGGGTGTCACATTAGAGCTTCAAAATTTAGAATTTCACAATGGCAAGGATTTTTATTAGTGCTAGGGTGCACATTTCAGCTAGGACACACTTTTGGGGGCTGCCACATTCATTTCCATTTTGATCTAACCATTTGGAGATTTCGGGATCACTTTTCAGTGGGTTTTCATGGTTGGAAAATTGTGATTTTTCTTTCATTTGATAGCTGGTCTCTTCAAAATCATTTTGAGCATTAGTTTGTGTTGAAACTCCAAGTATTGATGGAGTCATGAATTTTAGAAGTTTCAGTTGTATTTGCACTTGAAATAAAATTATAAAATACATATTTGCTCCAGATTTCATCTTGCTGGATTTATTGAGTATTTGGGATATTTCTATATTAATTTCCAGCCTATATTGCATGGGAATGGGTGCATCTTGTGAATTATATACTTCTAGTTTTGGAAATTAGAGAATTGAGCTCTCATTTTCAGAGCTTTGCATTGGATGAAGACCGTCATTAGATCCTATTGAGGACGAAAAACCGCATTAATAGTGCGGATCGACACTTGAGGATGGAATGTTTCACTCGTCTCCGATTGAAGTGATTTCATTCGGGATTTATGTTGGAGCGCTCAAAATTGGTATTTTGACAACAGATGTTTTGGATGTAGTGAAAGTTTCTAATCAAGAGTGCATTTTTTTGGGCCTGCCATTTATCACTGTTCAAAGTTCAGACCCTACCACATTTGGAGACTTTGTGATAGCACTTTTCAATGAGAAATTTCATGCATTTACCTCAAAGATTGTGAATTTCCAGCTGTGTCATTCGATAGTTGGTTTCTACAGTGATGCAAGCTTTGAGCTCGATCGAGTTTGTGCATTCAAACTACAAGTGTCTTGATTGACAGTACATTATAAATCTTAGATGGATTTCAGATCTGTATTTGCACATGAAATCAATCTTATAAAATAAAATTTTGCTCCAGATTTCATCTTGCTGGATTTATTTGGAAACATTTGGGATATTTCTATGTTAATTCTACCAGCCCATATTGCAATGAGAATGGATGCCATTAGAGTGTTGCTACAATGTTCTGCATGTATCAACACTTGTGTATTTAATTTCAGCTGCTTATTAATGATGTATGATGCCCATAAAAGTGTAATTTCTTGCTCGCTGCTAGGGTATTCTAAGCCTGTTGGAGACTATGCAGGTATAAAAAATTAGATTCAAGTCCAGATTGCAGTCTATGTGTAAATGTCCTTGTTCACATGTGATTCAGCCCTAAAAAGGGATCATTACAGTGGTATCAGAGCTTCTGATCTTCCCAATCTAAGGGTTTTCTTGCCAGAGAAGATTAAGCTGGCGGACAGACCATCAATGGTGATGCTACTTTCGAAAGGCTTTCCCTTGAGGATTCGAAAGATCTACGTCAATAAAATGACTCAGCTGATCCATACCCTGTCAAATCTCCGAATGGTGGATTTGTTGCTCTTCACCATGTCGTCCACACATACTCACTCAGCCATCCAAAGTCCTCACAACCGTTGCTATCCAATGGTATGCAGGAGCATGTGGGCTGATTAATTGCCGGAAAAGATACGTGATTTCTTTTTAGTGTCATTTTCTAAGTTCGTGGGAGTGAAGATTAAGTCTCTCATTTTCAAGGCCCAAGCCTAGGTCCCACGCTGCACAAGAAGAAAAATTAGCAGCTGCAAGTAATAGAGAATAAACAACCCATTAGAGGAATCGCACGGTGCAATGTTGATTTAGTTTTGTGTCAGTTAGTATCGTGTGTCGTCTTGAGTTAAAGAAGAAAGAAAAATTAGATTCACCGTTTGTAAAAGAAAAATGTTCCAAGGTATAATTGCTCAATAGCCAAAGGACAAGGAAGTATATTCATGATTATGAGCAAGACTCGATTGATATGTGAAAGTTCCATAGTCGGTCAATGTCTAAGAGTTGTCGAAAGTGCTTGAATAGTAAATTCTCATAAAGATGGCCGAAGGTACCTGAAGATAATTCAGATTTGTTGCTTTCTAGTCCAAATCACTTTCAGATTTATAGTCATGGACTATTTGTTAAAGTCATATAGGATGACCTTGTTAGGCGTGTTTGATAGCTCCACCATAAGTAACATTGTCATCATGAGTGTGATCGTCAAAAGTTACTAAAAAGGGTGAAATAATCAAATTGCCTTACAAGACGCATAATCGGTGGAATGTCCCCTCTTGTAACACGAGCTTCACCATGAGATCCAACTTTCTGCTAGCTAGCATGATTTCCCGGGGGATGGAAGGGACAATACAGAGGGAAAGTCGAGTTTATCGATTATATTTTTAAGTTGCTTTATCAATGGCCTTGTAATATTTATAGAAAAAGCAACTTTAAGTTGATAACAATTAATTAGAATATGTGACTTTCTATTATTAAAGTGTGTCGGTTTATTATAATAAACCCCTATTCATAAAGATAAAATAGAAATAAGAAGTCAGTTCATAAATTCAAAAAACTCACTTTTGAGTTCCATATGGAGCACCCAGAAGATTACAAGATAGGCAAGGAAAGGTTATAGTTATCCAGCTAGTGTCAGTATTCACGTGTGAGATCATGGAGATTGCCAATTTATTTTCTATCATTGCATGCCCTGGCTATTTGTTTGCAGGGAAAGTCTTCACAAGAACCCAAAGAGGTAGGGAGTATTCTTGAGATAGGAGGTTCGGTTCGATGACTACGTCTTCATCCAAGGTTTGAAGGGTGGGGAATGATATCTTTCTGGAACTTTGTGAGGTGGATTCTAAGCAGTGGGATTCACTATTGTCGTATAGTTCAGAAATTCAATTCATTAGAATAAATCTTCCCCGTTTTTTAGATATAGAGCAAGTGAATATTGGAAATTAATAATGTTCACACTAAGGGAGTGACTACATCTAGGGCATTAATATCTGTTTAAGTCTAATTTTTAATCATGATTGTTCTTTTGTAATATAATATGGGTCAGGGTATAACAACTCATATTATTAGCTTCATTTGTGACAATGGTTATGGGTTGTATTTAGCATACCATTTTCATGAGCTTTCACATAGGAGCATTTCCAATTTGATCTACACATTTGGATATTTATAGGATCATTTTTGGGGGTCTATCCTGTGCATTATGTTGCCCGTGCATAAGGTTTTATTTAATTGATACATGTTATGTTGTGTATGATCATTTTCACTATCCTTTGCATTGTCAAAATCCAAGTATTCACAAGGTGTTGAAGATATAAGTTTTGAAGTTTTAAGCTCATTTGCCAGGTAAGTGAAATAAATTAGGATAAATTCATAATCTCTTTTTAGACTCATGAATTATTTTCTTCCATGTCTGAACAAAGTGCTTCAACTAGAGCTCTGCATAAAGATGTTTTAAGTCTATGTGGGTAATTGTGGGTCGCTGGTATTCTGATAAAGTGAAATTTCATATTGTTTTATTTTTTTGGACAAGGGTTGTTAAATATGGATCAAACTTGATATCGATTTTTTTATAAGGGTTCTCCAGGAATAAGCCACATCAAATGGGTGATCTTTATTTTACTAGCCCCAAGGGAGAAAAATCAGAATTACAAAGGGATAATGGGGCAAAACTGTTGGGTGGCCTTGTTAAGAGGCATGCACATGAAATGAGGGTCTATCTAGATGCCCATGATAATTTTCATCTGGATGGACTGTTCCAAACAAAAGTCACCAAGGAGAAAATCGATGGGGGTATCCACAAAAAACAATCCCACATTTCGTCATCATCCAAAGAAAGGTAAAAGTGCTTTGATGTTGTATGATAATTTATTGAATTCTAATTGTCATTCAGGAGGAAATCACATAATGAAGTCAATTAAGATTTACTAAGTACCTATGAGGATGGCATCATGCGTGAAAGAAGGGCACCATTAGAGTATTTTCTGAGCGTGATGTTCCTAACTCAAAAATTCTATGAGTCATAAGAGTGCCGTAGGCAGCCCCTGGTTGTAAGATTATCTTAGTTTTGTTGTTTGCTAATATGTCATTGTTGGTATGTTGCCCTCACACAACAGCTGATTGGGGAAGGTGATCAGATTCCATTCTTGTTATGTCCTCCTGTGTCATTGTTGATTGAACATCATTATACACCTCATACTCCACTGAACAATGAGGTAAGAAGTACATTTTGTCGTGTGGAATCTTAGGCTCAATTTCAAAATTGTTTTCGCATGTGGAATATAGGTGCAGTGTTGGGAAAATATCTATGTTTGAGGCATCAAGGGCAAATTGGTAAGTCCTGATTTTCCATTCCATGATTCCATGCATATGGAAGAGCTAGAGAGAATATGGTGGAAGTGCAGCAACACCGTTACTCTATAGTGTGGCACGCATACTTATCATCTATTCTGGGTAAAGGGTCTTCTTCATAACCAAGGGGTCACTATGCTTGTAGAGAATGTCACCATCATACCTTGCACAAAGAAAATAGTGCAGCTTTCAATTCTCTTGGGAGATCACGAAGTATATGATGAATTTTTTGTGATTGAGGTAGTTAATGACGAAATTGTTCTCGTGGTTCAATGGTTGCAAACACTAGGGGAATTCACCCTCAAATATCATAATAAAGAACTGAAATTCTACGAAAAAGTTAGAGAACTTAGAATTCATGGAATGAGTAAAGCAGTGAATACTGAAGCAAATCTTTTAGAATCACATTGTGGGCTGCTCTCATGCATAACAGTTGACTGGAAAATTATTATCACTGTTGGATATGTCAAAAATCAGTTTGCTAATGACATCATGGAAGGAGTTTGCAAGAAGAAACAACATAGGACAGTTGTTTTGGGGCAGCAAGTAAGACACTTACAATCAGAAAATTCGTCACAACAAAGGTTGCTCACACTTGGTAAGAATGTTTATTATTATAAAGTGAATTCCGAAGAGCATATTGGGTGTGAAAAAACACCACTTTCAGCCATAGATATAGAGCTGGTTTGAGTCAAATCCAAGCTGAACTATGGCATGGAGATTCCGGATGACCTTATGAAAAACAAGGTAAAAGCTTCTCCTTCTACTGATTTTTACGATTCTTGCATTTTATTTATAAGGAAACTTATGCGGAGGCATATGAAGTTTATTGTACCTTCTAGCACCATAGTGAAGGATGAGTTGCTACAAAAAGGCCACATCTCTAAAGTACAGCAGTTAGGAGAGTTGTCTTGGGGTGACAGAATGAGAAAATCTTTGTATCCAATGGATGCAATTATATGGACAGCTGCCCAAGGTATTGAAAAGAATTACCATGTCATTAAGGTACTTTCAACTATTGATTCAAAAGAAAGTTTTTTGGGCTATGTTGGTTATGTAGCTGATCACAGTTGTCTCAATCTTTTACCGGCTGCCATGACATGCTCAATGGTGCTCATAAGCCAACCAGATCAAAGATTAGGTATGTACATCCATTACAAGATTATTTTCAGTCATTACCAATTACTTTCTAAGCCAGAGAAAACACCTTTTTACAGCCACAACATGAGTGAAAAACATTTGCATTAGAGTGGGGTATGAAGAGCTTCATCATAGAAGGTCACTACGTACAAAGGAATGGTTGTTTGGGAAGGAATTCCAAGCATTTCATGACTGTTATAGTCATTATACAGCCCCCATACAATCAGTTTGGTGCATTTCCAACTTGTTTCTTCTCACTTTTTGGGGTCATAAAAGGACACCCTAGGCAATTGGAAGTTGTGTTTCCTACAACTGGACCATCTTGTGATATTTTGTGCAAGTAAAAGTGGAATTTCAAACACTTTCGTTCCGATTTTTGAAAGAGAAAAGCAAGTCTAGATTGGTATTTGGGACAGCATGAGGAAATTGTGGACAACCAATGTTTGGATGGTAATTGTAAGGCCTTGGCAAGCAAAGAAGAAGCGTTGGCCATCGTATCCACAGAGCATGAGTGGAGGAAGAAGGGAACACATTTTTTCTTTAATGAGTTTGTTTCATGTGCAGGTACATCAAAGAAGGAGCCACATAGATTTATTTGGGATCTAGGTGCTCGCATTTTGCTTGAGGACAAGCAAATTTGGGGAGGGAGGACTGTAATGTCCCCTTTTCTAAATTAAAAATAATTAACAATATTTTAAGTTGAGCCCAGCCAATTCTTATTTTGGGTCAACTTCATATTATTACTATTAAAATAAAAAATATTTTTAAATGCTAAAATAAAATAAAAAGGAGAGGTTGTCCCTCTTTAGGAGAGAAAAGCAAATATTAAAAAATAAATAAAGAGGCCTACATGGAGCACTCCACAAAGAAAAAAAAGTGAAGGCTATAAAAGCAAATGATGGGGGTTCACTTGTGGACATCATCTTGTGAATTATATACTTCCCTTTTGGAAATTGGAGGATTGAGCTCTCATTTTCAACCTTTGAGAATGAAAAACCCTCATTGGATCCTAATGAAGACGAAAATCCTCAATAGTCACGACACTTGGGGGACGAAAACCCTCATTCGTTGCATTGGTGGTTTTATACGAGAGTCACAAGTGAGCTTCAAATTCAGAAATTCAGAATTTCAGAATGGCAAGGGTTTTCATCGGTGTTAGGGCACAAATTCCAGCTAGTGCACACTTTTTTGGAGCTGCCACTTTCATTTAAAACTTTATTTACCCATGTGGAGATTTTGGAATCACTTTTCAGTGGGTTTCCATGGTTGAAAAAATCTGAGTCTAATTTTGTTTGATAGTTTTTTTTTTGTGATCACTTTGAGTTATCATTCGCATTTTTTCTCCAGGTATTTATGAAGATATGCAATTTTGAAATTTCAGTTGTTCTTGAGCAATAATTAATTCCTGCAGTCTATAATTTATGGCTGAAGCATTTATTTTGCATGTTTTCATCAAGTTTTTCATGTTGATGATGTATTTTTGAATATTTGTGGGTGGAAAAGGAAAAAATCTGAATTTACCCTAGGTCGCTTAAGGTTTGGTGGACTTAAAACAGGTCGCTGCCCTAATTTTTGCATAAAATCAGTTTGTTGTCATAAAAATTAGGTTTTCTACATGTGGTTGTCTTCATTTCCAGCAATGTTCAATTAGGATTTCGGAAAAAATCCAAATTCCTCAAATTTGAGCCCGAAAGGGACATTACACAATACATACTATGTAGCACTGCACAAGTCTGAAAATTACCTTCTTTCTCCTACCCAGCAATCCCACGGCATGTGTGTGTGTGTGTACTTGTGCCTATCCAAAGCATATGGTGCATTTGCATGTTGACAACAATGGAAAATAATATTGGATGATGTAACCATCATCCATGAACTTATCAAACTGTGAAGCTATAATGTGAGGAGAAAACCTGAAAACCCAACAACAATGCTAAAAGGGCATGACCAGAGACCATCAAAATGCACTGGAAAATCTGCACAATATTTTTACATTTAAGAATAAGTGCACTGGGTGACATGTCAAATAATAACTGTGCCTTGTCTATGCATTAAAAATTAATGGCTATAATATACATGCTCTCAAATAAATATAACTTAAAAGAATTCTTGCTACAGGAACTATGACTGAACAAAGGAAAAATAATCTACCCAGGACAAACATGCAGTTGAATGTAAACAGTTAGGGTTACCTGTGGCATGTAGACCGCAGCCAATACTGCACCAATATAATTTGCCAGCAAAAGACCTGATCCTAGAAAAGCAATATTCCGAACACCAAGATTTGTTGCCAACGTAGATATCTGAAATCTAAAACAAAGGAAGGTTTATAAAAATCCAATGTAACAACACACCCGCATAGAATCACGAAGTGATTACATATATTATTAAGAGCATCTATGGGCACCATAAATGCAATTTTAGTATGCAACTACATACATAGGATGCAAATATCAGAAACAGGGGTTTCAGTTCCACACATTGTGGCAAGCTAGTTTTGCATGTCATAGAATGATATCAAATAATGTTTCAGAGTTTTAGAAACTACAAAATTTCTGCATGACCCTTTCTGGAATTTGCTTCTCAATGTTTTGATATTGTCAGTTAGATTTATGCTTAAGCTGACATTTTTTATTTCCAAATTTTGTTTATTTCCTCTTGCAAGATTTGTTTATGTGGAAAGAAAACCCAAATATCTATATTTTCCCTAAATTTCTCTGTAATCTTTCATTCCTTTGAAACTCAGTATGCCCTCTCAAAAATGAATCAGTAACATCATATTCCACAAATGTATTTAGTTTTGTGTTGTAAAATTTCACTATCAAATGCAAGCCTACATGTAAAACAATCAGCCGATCAAATGCTTGTATCCCGCAAAAATGTAAGGAGACAACATAGTTGATTATCAAGCGATCAATATAATACCTGGCAAAAAAATGCATCAATAATATGGCCGAAAAACATTCCAGGAGCACAATGTTGTCTAATAAATTTCCTGGTTTAATAGTTGAAAATAAAATCATTCCCAATAATTTCTGTAGATCTAACCAAGGAACCTCATTTTGATCAAGGTAGAAGAAACCAAACAAAATGAAATATCATGTCAGTTCAAGTCAACGGTGTTTACAAAAAAATGAAAAAGATTACGCAATGCAAATTTACATGGGCAGGTCATCAATCCATGTTTTTAGTTGTTCTTCCTAGATTTCCTTGATTGTTCAGTTTCACTCCTTACTGGCAATCATTTCCCTGAATGATATATTTCAAACATTTCTTCCAGTTCTGTTCCTCACTCTCTTTTCTCTATTCTTCATCAATCAAGATTCTAGATCAAGGTGGAAATTTGAGACTACATTCCGACTAAATAACGAAAACTAATGGGTCACCTTCCTGTAAGTGTAAGTCCTTCATCGTCGATCAGAATTCAAACTGTTTAATTTGTCGGATATCCTATAACATGTAGAATGTGATGAAAGGATATGAAACTCAATTTGGCAATAAAAACTTCATAATTTTTAGAGGGTTTTCACAGTGGTTTTCAGGAAGTTTATTATTCAGATTTCAGATCTGATTTCTGAGTAATTTTGGGCTCCATAAATTCTGATTTTTATATGTTTGGGTTCCTAAAAATAGTGGCAATCATCTAATGATAGGAAGATAGATTTTTGGAAGTTATTTGTGTGGTTTTCTCTACCAAACCCTAGTCGACTTGCCCTAAATTAATTCAAATCTGCCCTCGGGTAATCGCCATATCCTTTCTAAGGTTTGTTTTGTTGTTGGGAAGTGTGTAATAAATATTTGGGTCTGTTTAGGTGTGATTGCATACAAAACCCTAGTCGCATTTTGCAGAAATAAATCCAGTTTGCCCTAGTTTATTTGTCATAACTGTCAAAAAGTATATTTTGTTATTTTGTGAAGTGGGAAAAATTCATATTTGGGGAAAAGATCTATTGGGGATCTTTCAGTAGTATCAGAGCTTCAGCATGTTTTGTCTATCATTTTCCAGAAATATTGTCCCTCTTTCTCGAAAGATCCCTAATTGATCTTTTGCCCAAATTTGAATTTTTTATGACTTGCAAATAATAAAATATGATTTTTGGAAACTACGGCAAGCAAACTAGGGCAAATCTGAATTATTTAAAGGCAAAGTGACTAGGGTTTGAGATTGTACCCAATGCAAATGACACTCAAAAATTATTCTTTTCAACACAAATGATTGCCACGATTTTTCGAAGCCAAAATATATGAAAATCAGAATTTATAGCAGCCAAAATAACTTATAATTCAGATCTGAAATCTGAATAATAATCTGACTAGAAACCCTCTAAAAACCACACAAAAATTATGAAACTTCAGCTCTTTGATTCATAAAAATTGGCAGATAATTTGATCTAAATAACTCCACAATGATGCCAAATCTATACCAAAATGGGTTGCTCCAATAAAAGAAACACTGCTGCACTTTATTTCCAAAAATACCTCCAAGTACACTGCTGAAAATGACTAAAATAACTCTGAAAATCTGATTACAATCAATGCGAATTTCTGAGTGAAAAACCCTCACAACTCTTGGACTTTTCATCCGCAAGAGATAGAATTCACAAGGGGTTTCGTCCTTGGAATTTTACTGCAAAAGTTGAAGCTTCATGCAAGAGAAAATGTCATAAAATATTTCTGGATTCCATAAAGCAGCTCGACCTTTCCTTATAAAGGAAAATGGTCACAAAACGACCTCTAAATCAGTCAATCATATTTTATGCAATCCCCTAGACCAGGTTGCATTTTCTAGGAAAGACCATTGGCACACTTTACTAAATTATTCACTCCTAGAGCTGGTCGCATTTTTCCATAGGAGGAATACAAAACATAAATAATATTTTATCCTTCCTACCTACATTATTCCTCTTTGGCCCAAGTCGCCATTGACCTTTCTAGGAAGAATAAAATATAATAACCCCTTTACAATGATATTTGCCCCTCATATTGATCATAGGGATTATTATTTATTTTTATTAAGCCAAATAAATTATTAATTTCTATAGCACTTTATAATAATTTATTATGACTTAAGTCACCCTTATATTTTTCCTTTGGCCGTCTGGTTGACAAAGTAGGCCAAAGGTCTTCGATTGGGAAAAGGGGACATTACAAGGTACCCATTCCACGAGTCTTCCCAAAATCTTATGTTTTGTTCATTGCCAAGTCTCTAGGTTACTTGTCCCTGTGGGAGTGATGCTTTTAATTTGAGGAATCTAGCAATAGTAGAGAGACTTGGTTTCAGCAAATTGCAACATGTATGGAGAGGTGATTGAGACTATTTTCTTAGAATGTTGGTCCATATTGACTCAATATAACAAAATTTCGAGGCCAATTTTGTAGCCATAGCCAAATTGAAAAGAGAGTGAGACACGTCTCTTATCTTTAGTCCCCCCTCTCTTAAATTTGCATATCGTGATCCATGCCACTAATGGGAATTAAGGTATCCTACGCTCTTTCCATAGAAAGTGTTGCTGAGTGCCCGTTGTGTGGGGATGTTGGAGGGTACTCTCTCCTTCACATCATCCTTAATGCCAGCACATCAGGATGTGTGACGTAAGAACATAGGCTTTAGTGCGTTGCCTTTGTGGACTCTAGTGAGAGAGGCTTGCTTGCGTTACTCCTTGGTGGGGAGTGTAGTAAATGACATCTATCACATTAGGTAGGCGCTTGTTTGCATCAAAACGGAATTGCAAGCTTTGGGGTGGCAGATGTTGCAGTTAACCCGAAACAGATAGGGGACTTGAGGTTCCCTAACCGCCAATGAGCCAATGTCAATTTGGACAGGGCAAAAACCTCATGTCGAGTATGCAAAGGTGACGATAATTGTGGGTATTACCGACTGTATGTTTTGGATGCAGGGGTGGATGCCCCTTGTGTCTATCCAGGTGTTAGAGCATTCCCTAGACAATGGGATCGTGAGTAGTTGAAATGTGACCACAATAGTAGTGCACATTTGGGGTAACCCTTAGATGGTTGAGTATCGAATTTGGAGGATGAATAAATTTGTGCATGCATTGTTCGTAAGCGACTCCTGTTCAAAATTAAAAAAAAATCTTAAATACAAAGGGATACTTTTTGTGGTATCCAAAAAAGTGTGAGCAATTAAATTGGAACAACTTGGAGAAATTATCAAACCAGCTGAATTTATCTTGTAGAAGATAACTATCTATTTGTCTAGTGAGATAATTTAGATTTGATTTGGCACAATATAGCATCCCATAGTTCAATTATGTTATGTGTGTAGAGGGAAACCCAAATATTTCCATTGTAATGAGGGGGCATGTCCCCCCTTCTTGTAGCCATCCCAGATGTTTGGGACATCTTGGGGACCAGGGCGAATGTAATATCCCTTTCTAGGGCTGAAACACACAAACAAGGAAATCACACAAACCCCAAATTGAATGCAATCTGATTTTTAAACAACAGATCCAATATTACTTAAAACCTTAGCAGCGAATTGAAAGTATAATATTAGGGCATCAAACACCCATCAAACAAGCTGAAATTAAATATACCAATGCTTCTCCAAATTATATATAATTAATTGAACCATGAACCATTACCAAGCCAAAACAATGTGCCAAATCTGAAATAATACCCAGCTGCAATTTATTTTAGGATAACAGAAGTGCAGTCCACAAAAATAGCTAAAAATGAGGTCTCCAAACCCCAACAAGTACAAAATATGTAAGATACCAGCCTTATAAATATGTTGTGTCTGGAATCAATTCTGAATTAATTTGACTGACAAGTCCAGACACTTGACTCTTAACTTCAGTCCTTTGCCACTCTTCCCATCTCTCGGCTATGCCATCACCTTCCAACATTTTGAACAACTTCTGACATCTTTGGTCTATCCATTGGTGAAACTTGTGTGCAGAGTAGGGCAAGTTGAAAAAGTCGCTCCACCTCTGCTTCAATATAATTGTTTTTTAGATCAGGACTGACCAACAAATCAAGCCTTCCATTTGTGAGCTGAGCTTTAACCTGTCAATTAAAAATATAAATGCATGGAAGGTTAAATGCAATCGGCATGAAAATCCTACTTACATGACACAACTCATCACAAATAACTAATAAGAAGTTTTGACATTTAACTTTTAGTTCCAGACTTGAACTCCTGGGTACAATTTTTAGATTGAATAAATTATATATGGATTTGTTATGATATCATGTCACTGCCGACTCTGTGATTGCAATATCAATAAGAGAAAATGGAACAAAAATGCAAATGCACTCATGCCAATAATGAAGGAAATGGAATTAATGAAAGCATTTCATTAAGCATTTTCACACATAAATTACAGGATACCAACACAGGTATGTACCCGATACAGATATTGCACATTACTTGAAAGATATCCAAATCTTATTTCAAAGATCTCAACTCAGCTTCATACTTGTTGCAATCTTCTTCTTTGACCTTTATGGTTCTAGTCAAAGTTTCGACTTGAGATTACAAAGCAATAATGGCTTGACTATGTTTATCTTCCATGTCCTTGATCTGAATTTGATAGCCTTAAATACATGACTGAGATATTTCATTTCTTCCTCTCAATATGGCCTCAATATCTATAGACTTACCCATTTTTTGTGCTTCAAAGGATCCCCTTCAATATGCTAGACTCGCTTCACAAGGGTTTGCTTTGATACAAATTGTTGGAAGCACAATGGAATGAGAGGGGGAGTGAATCAGTCCAACAAATTTTTTATTTCATTCACCATTCATCATAGTTTATCATTCATACAATCATTCATTCAAACATGTACCATATGTGTGTTTATTTAAGCATATAAACAACCATAAACAAGATCAAGAGCAAGAGAGTACACAAAAGACACCAAAATTAAGTGGGAAACCCTCATGGGGAAGAAAACCCACTGAAACTCTACTTATATTGCATAAAGCAAAGTTATTTAGTGAATCACCAACTTCACAAGGAGCACCAACCCCTAGTTTAGTAGAGCACCAACCCTACAAGGACCACCAACCCCTAGTTTAGTGAAGCACCCACTCCACAAGGAGGATACAACCCCCTAAATATGACCAAGTACCAACTCGTACACATAAATATATCTTATCTCTGATTTTTCAACTGCCACAACTGACAGAGATCACAATTTCAGATCACACACTAGGTCTTCAATCTCTCATAATTTTGCTCTTTCTTCACTTGTCTTTACTCTAACTTCTTGCTCTCATGTCTTCAATCATTCCTCAACCTGTCATGATCTTCTACAGCCTTAAAATCATGCTCTCATACCTGCAAAATATCTTTCTCTAGGTCGCACTTCTTCCCTCCAAAAGAACTAGTTCGAAAATGAACCAAACAAATACTTAAATATGAGAAATCTGAATATGAAACAATAATGAAGTTCCACGCCGTAGAAGGCACCCAAAACACTCTAACCCTAGTCGCTCCTTAGGAGAGGGGCTCCAAACAATGCAAAAACTCTTGAAATGACTTCTCCTTGATGCCCTAGTTGCAAACCAACAAGATGGCCTTCAATATTTGCCTTCACACCATCAATTTGGAGAGTTTTCTTTCTCCAATATGCCACAAGGTAGGGTTTCGTTCTCCTTGGATGCCACACTAATGGATTTTTCGTCCTTTAGTGGAGTTGGATTAGAGCAATCAGTCCCTAGAACCAAGTAGGAAAGTATATATGTCAAAATTGGTGATGAAAATGAGCCTATGTGACTCCTCTTATACCCCTTTGGTGGCGCCAAAGGTGTAAGGGGTGAATTACCCCAAGCCCGACCTCTTAGGAAACTTGCTTTATCTTCTATTTTCATTTTGGGAGCTCTCCAACCCCGTTGACTTGCCTTAGGGAGGAAAATACAAAAGAAAAACATTAATAACAATAAAAATAAATAAAAATAAAACCCAAGGACTTCACTTGTGCAATTCCTTCTTGGCCACAAGAAGAGAAGTGGCAAAAAGTCTTCGATTGGGTACTAGTTTGAAAAAGGGGACATTACAATCCTCCCTTCCCAAAATTGCTTCCCCTCGAGCAATTGAAAAGCTCTCATTGCCAAGTGTCATCATACCAAGATGAAGGAAACATGTTGTAGCATTCCCATAGTCTAGATCCCATGCCTATCAAATGAAAGAGGTTTTTCCCAAAC
The DNA here is from genome assembly GCA_019776745.2 of Taxus chinensis. NCBI lineage: Eukaryota > Viridiplantae > Streptophyta > Pinopsida > Cupressales > Taxaceae > Taxus > Taxus chinensis. The sequence goes on along the minus strand of CM034147.1, from coordinate 921,800,536 downwards.
AAACTCTGACACTAGTTGCCCTTTTCTTCATTGAAGTCCCGTTCATCTTCAACTTCTAAAACAACAATAAAAACTTCTTTTGCATTCTCAGTTGTATAAAAAGCCTTCCAAACTGTTGTAATCTCAGTCATAGAGCAAGAAATTAATAAATAATCAGCATCTTGACAAGCTAATCCATAACCCAGTGCGGCATCCTCATTCTTTGTTCCATCGTTGTCAATCAAGTTGGACAAACACCCCATGTTTCCAAATACAAATGCAACTGTAATTAGGTGTGGGCTGATATAAATGAAGACAACAATATCAATGATGGTAGTTTGGCTAAAGGCTTGCATAGAAATACTTCCCTTCTCACTTGGGGTAGGCAAACCCTCATTCCTCAACTCTTGATGACATTCTTCACTCAATAACAAACTTGGAAAGGCAAACTTGAGCATCATGCAAAAATAATCCAAACAACTAGAGTTACCTTGCTATAGTGGCCTCCTTGGCTGCCCAAAAGATGGTCTAGGCTGCCCTCTTCCTGCTGTCCTAGGTTGGGTTGTACCTTCCTCAAAGCCTTTATGTTTCACTCCCAATCCAACTATTGGAGGGACCCTGTTTCTATACAAATTGAGACCTTTTGCACTCACAAAATTGCCATCCTCCATTATGGTATCTTCATCTTCAGTTGTAGTCCCATATTCCTCATCACATGCTCGGATGGATAACAAATTCAGCTACTCTTTCTTCTAAATTCCTATGCATACACAAAGAACAAGGACATTAAAATAAACAAGAGCTCTCAATATCATTTCTTCGTGCCTAATAGATATGTGAACTAACTTTCTTCTTTTGCTTGCATTTTTCTCAAAATTCCCTTTCATATGATGGACTCTTAAAGGTCCATTCACGCTGTCCTAAGTATGGTTGTCACCGTACCATTACAATTTCTCGCTCAAAATTAGCATTATGGTGGCCGGAAACTCTTCTAAAACAGCAGCAAACAATCCCTCATTGATGGTAGGTGTAAAACCTTCCCTCTTGTGACTAAAAACACTTTGGTGACTGTCATAAAAGGGGTTACCAAGCTGGTTCTGATGCGGGCAGCAGCAAAAAGAATAGGATAACAGCTGTCATACTTCAAATTCTTCACAAAAATCAACCATATGGGGACTGAAAATGCTTCAACAACATCAACAAACTGAAGATTACTCCCATGTATGGCTGAGGCTACTTGTATGGCTAGAAATACAATGTTGGGCAAGATGAAAATGTTGATGACAGCACTATGAATTTTTATGACAGTGAGCCTTAAAACCCATAAAACATGATTTCTACTACTTACACTCGTACCACCAATTTCCAGCTGGGTTGCAATGCTCGGGGAAGCAAGATAACATTCATCTTATTCACTTCCAAATGTAAAATTTATGAAATCAGCATCCACTTCCATTGGGAGACCTCTTCTAAGAGCATGTGCATGGATTAAGAGCTTAAAATCTCTATGATATGACTACTGTTTTAAAACTGAAAGTGTGGTAGCTATCTCACCATGTGCAGCCCATGGATCTTGCCTTCTTCTGGTAATTATTTCCTTACTCTTTGTTGTAGCAACTTGACGAGCTCCACTTGTCATGCCTTGAAGTGCAACCTTTTGATCACCAAGTTTGAATCTCAACTCCCTAGCTTGATAGTTTTGGTTAAATTCACCCAAAGAATGCAACCATTGAATCTCACGTATCAAATCCGTACCTCCAATACCAACAACATAGAAATCATTACTTACCATGAGTTTTCCCATGGCGAGCTTGAGTTGTTGGAACCTCTTGGAGTAAGGGATGATGAGGCCATCTTGTAGCATCTCATTGTTCACAAGGAAGTTCGAATGCACAACAAACTCCATATGATTTCTCATAAAGTTTCTTTCTAACCATATGCATGAAATGAAGCACTCACTAGACATAGTAACATGGAACCTGTTATCCAAAATGAGCCCCCTGCTTATTTTGGTCAACTTGCTTGCATTCTTGCCTTCCTTGTGCTTCAATATCAAATTTTACACATTTTAAGCATTCAAGGGTTCTGGAAATGGCTCCATTAGATAGGATTTTTCTTCCCCTTTCCAGAAAGGTTAAATTTTTCTTTCTAACTCCTTGTATTTTGCAAGATATGGCTCGGTGGAGTTTTCTGGAGAAAATTCCCTTGACAGGCCCGCGGCCAATGAGGAGGTGACACGTGGCGGCAGAATGGCGGGCCGGCGGAGGTAAGTTGGAAAATTTTCCAAGGATGGCGCAAAGGAAAATTTTGGCCCGAAAGCTTGCCGAGCAATGTGGAGGTGCCACGTGGCAGGGCAGAATGTCGGAGCGGCGGAGGGATTTGGCAAAATTTGCCAAAGTGGTCAAAAGGGGCTCACAGGAAAAAAGAGGCCCGAAGGCCCACGGACCAATAGGAGGATGACACGTGTCCTGTTTTCAACGGAGGTCGGGGGCATGGGGAGAATTTGGCAATTTTGCCAAAGTGGTCAACGGCGTCAAAGGCAAAATTTGGAGCGCGTGCCCGCAGCGAATAGGATGATGACACGTGGCAGCGGGGCGGCGGAGGTGCGGAGCTTTTTGGGAAATTTTTCCCAAATTCAAAAAAGGGGAAAATTTTGAAGTTTCGGCCCGCCAATCCATTTTTTGCCCTTTTTTGCCCTAAATCTTTAGAGGACCATATCTTTTGATCTAGAGCTCGAATTTTCACGTTCTTTATATCATTGGAAAACCGGTGAACTCCTCTACACGATGGACTATTCAATTTTGATTTTTTGGTCAAGCTTTGTGGGTGAAAATTGAATAAACGTGTCTGGCACGGGAAATATGCAGAAATGACATTCAACCACCAAAATTAATGAAGTGTGGCGTCCGTTTCTTCTCCAGCATGGTCGAATGCATCGAAAAATGAGATTGTAGAGGAGCCCATCACTTTGCAGGCCGGATATTGTTGGTGGTTGGAGATCTAAATCAGATTTGCCCGCGTTTTTTGCCTTTCTTCATTCTGCTTCATGGTTAAAAGCCAAATTTGGCTCATTTGTAAAAGGTTGTTCATCATTCTTCTCTGCCTCTCCCTTCTTTTCTTCCCCAGGGTCGAAAATGGAGTTAGAACCTCCTCCCCTGCTCTGTAATGACGTTTTTTCCCTCTTACCAGTGAAATGATGTTTTGTGCAAACTTCTGAAGCAACAAAAACGTGTTTTGTGATGCATCTGTCCATCCTTGCTCGTTTTTGCGTGTTTTCTTCTTGCCTCTCTTCATTGCAAGTATTTGTGCATGTTTGAATGTTCATTGCAGGTTTTGGAGCTGTGTTCATGGAGTTTTGGGACATTTTGTGTGTGAAATCTATCCTTGGACCTGTGATGCATTTGTCCATCCTTCCCATTGCTCACCTCTTCTTGTCCCATGGTAGTTTTGATAGATGTTCAGCATTTTCCTTCTCTGGTGTATCACCATTTTAGTGTAGGCTCTATTTTTCCCCTTTTTCTCTCTCTCTATCTCCTTGGCATAGTTAGATTAGGATTAGATTACCTTGTCTGCACTGAAATAACTTGTGGCAGGTAGTTTAGGAAGAGGAACCAACCTTCTCTGGAGAGCTTTCCCCATTTGCAAAAGTCCCACACTTTGGGAAAGCTCAATGTTGTGCATTCACACCAAATGACATTGCCTTAGAAAAGCAGATCCATAGGTCATTTAGGGGTGCTGTGAATTTGCACTAACAGTTTTGGGACGCCCGGTGGGACCTTAGAGGTCTTCCACTTCATCTTTTGCAGGTTGATGTGTTCCTGTGAAGATTTCAGCCTTTGGGGGGAACTTGCAAACACATCTGGCGACTCCATCTGGTCAACAACCCATCTCTGAAGTTGCAGACCTTCCTTTCCATTCATTTTCATGCATTTTTCATCCATTCTTCCTTCTATCTCTTCCATCTTCTTTCATTCCATTAAGTTGTGCAATCATGACTTCATTTCCATCATGGAATTCACATTTACAACAGCAGCAATGTTTTTCCACTTCCAACATGTTTTACAAATCCTCCAAATCAGCATTTTGGTCAAGTTCAAGATCAACATGCATACCCATATGAGCAACAGTGCCAAAATCAGTTTGGCTATGAAGCATGTCAAGCACAAGGGTATGCTGATTGTGAGGGCAGTCAAGAAAAAAATGTCGATCTGCTGGAGAAAATCCAAAAGATGGAAGTAAACATGGTGCAATCTAGGGCTCAAGCACAAATGAAAGCATTTGGAATCGGTTGCAGAGCACCTTGTCCATGGGTGGGACCTTTTCCAAGGCATTACAGCCCTTAAGAGAAGCTTGATTTCATGATTGCAACACTGCCATTGCTTGCAAAGTGGATTGAAGGAATAGAGGTATATGAGAGGAGTATTCAACAACCTTGTCAATGGGTAAGCACACCATCTCATGTCTTTTCTTTTCCTCTTTCCCATTCTGTTTTATCTCAGCAGTGTCAAGTTTTAAACTCCCCATCTGCTGCCCTAAGTGTTGAATCCATTTCTCCAGTCCCTAGTCTTCCACCTCATCTCAATTCTTTTTTCATTTTCCCTTCCAAACAATCATCCCCTCCACAAGAGCTAAATGAAATAACCTCTCCAAAAAAACAAGAGGTTTCATCTCCTCCACCACCAAGAATAATTGCCAAATCAATTGAGTTACAACCCATCCCTCCTCTTGCATTCCCAATTCCATGTGGGGAAGAAGAAATTGCAAAAATCAGTCATCAAGGACAGCAAGAGGAAGAGCCAAGCAAAGAAGGTATGATTAAGAGCTTAGTAAGTTTGGCTCTTAAATATGGAATTGAGAAGATCCCTTTGCTAGTAAAGCCTACAGAAGAGGCCAAGGTTGAACAAATGGTGGTCAGGACTGATTTTGTTGCAGCAAAAGAAGAGCAAAAGGAAGAAGCAGATCAGCAATCAGTTTGCTCAAAATGTAGTGTCCATGTTGGCACTCTATTTGAAGGAAATGCTGATCCAATTCAAGTTGCACAATCAGCCATAGAAGAAGAAGATCTTGCAGCCCCAACTTGTCCTCTAGAGCAGCACATTGAAGAGTTTGATTTGACAAACTTTATGCTAGAGGGAGAGTTTAATCAAGAGCAAGATTGTCTTCAAGCTATGGAGGAAGAAAAACCAACTCCAAATCCCATTGAAGAGGAGCAAATAGATGAGATCAAGTCAGTTTTTACAACAGCAGAAGAAGGAAGCATTATTGATACATTTTTGCTTTCATTTGAAGGGGCTGATCTGATTGATGAAGCCATTATGGAGGTGAACAAAACAGCTAAATTGTGAGCAAGAGGCACAAGAAATTTCATGTTTCTTTCCCACTTCATCTCTCCAAAAATCTGGTTTTTTGGGATGAGTTTGAATTGACAAGTTTCATGTTTGAAAATGAAACTACACATGGTGAAGAAAATGCAGATTTGGAGGCCACCATACAAGAAGGAGAGACCTTGCAGCAACAGGACATTAAAGAGTTTGATTTGCAATCAGACTTAGAAGAATGTTTGGATGAAGAGCCAGCTGAAACTACAATATTTTCTTCTTCACCATTCATTCTCCAACATCAAGAGCCTGCTGCCACAAAGGAGAACATTGAAAAACAGCAGCCTGTGTTTCGTGATAGCTCATTGGAATCAAGATTGGAAGATTTAAATCTTCCATGTTCTTCATTGGAGGAAGAGAAAGGACAGAAAAGTTCTACCATTGCTTCCACACCATCCATGCAAGAAGGTCTGCAAGAAGATTCCATTCTTGGAATGGAAAATCAGAGTTATGGGCATATCAAACAGATCAGACCTTGCCCAATCAAGTATTTAGCTTCATTGGAGCCAAAGGAGAAGCCACAACCAGTCATGCTTGCCTCTAAGCATGAGGATGATATGCAAAGTTCCAAGGATCAGCTGCCATACCTCTTCAATCCAAATGCAGAGCAACTAAAAGAGGTATTGGATTTGTTTTCAGTTGACACCTTGCTAATTTGGGTAGAAAACCAGCTTCTTGTTGATTTTCCACTCATCCTAGCAGCCATACTCAGCTCCAAATCATTTGCATGGTTACCAATTTTGAAGAAAGGAAGCTATTTTGCACAACCAGTTGCAGGGTTTGTTTAACTCACTTTTGCTTCTAGTTAAAGTAGAGTAGGTAGGTTTGTTTTCAGCAGAAGAAGTGCTTGTGCACACTCTGCATGTTCCATTTGGAGCATGTATGATTTCTATTTTTGTACATAGTTCTTGTAGTGCTGGTTTTGCTCTTGCACAGTCCATTTCAGTGGCATTTTGGTGAAGGTCAATTCCAAGTTCAGTGGGCTTCAAAGTGGCTCAGAGGGGAAGTTTTCAAAGTTCAGATCAATTTGCAGGCTACTACTCATGACTCCATGCCCAATGGATGCTTCAAGGCAGTTGGTCATTTCATCTAGCAGGCAGATGACCCCTGAAAGTCGCCAAAATTGTTATCCAAAATGAGCCTCCTGCTTATTTTGGTTAACTTGCTTACATTCTTGCCTTCCTTGTGCTTCAATATCAAATTTTACACATTTTAAGCACTCAAGGGTTCTAAAAATGGCTCCATCAGATAGGATTTTTCTTCCCCTTTCCAGAAAGGTAAAATTTTCCTTATAACTCCTTGTATTTTGCAAGATATGGCCCGACAGAGTTTTCTGGGGAAAATTTCCCTTGACAGGCCCATGGCCAATGAGGAGGTGACACGTGCCAACAGAATGGCGGGCCGACGAAGGTAAGTTGGAAACTTTTCCAAAGATGGCGCAAAGGAAAATTTTGGCCCGAAAGCCCGCCGAGCAATGTGGAGGGTGCCATGTGGCAGGGCGGAATGTTAGAGCGGCGGAGGGATTTGGCGAAATTTGCCAAAGTGGTCAAAAGGGGGGCTCAAAGGAAAAAAGAGGCCCGAAGGCCCACGGACCAATAGGAGGATAACACGTGTCCTGGTTTCGGCAGAGGTCGGGGGGCATGGGGAGAATTTGGCAATTTTGCCAAAGTGGTCAGTGGCGTCAAAGGCAAAATTTGGAGCGTGTGCCCACAGTAAATAGGACGATGACACGTGACAGCGGGGCGACGGAGGTGCGGAGCTTTTTGGAAAAAATTTCCCAAATTCAAGAAAGGGGAAAATTTTGAAGTTTCGGCCCGCCAATCCATTTTTGCCCCTTTTTTGCCCTAAATCTTCAGAGGACCATATCTTTTGATCCAGAGCTCGGATTTTCACGTTCTTTATATCATTGGAAAGCCGGTGAACTCCTCTACACGATGGACTATTCAATTTTGATTTTTTGGTCAAGTTTTGTGGGTGAAAATTGAAGAAACGTGTCTGGCACGGGAAATATGCAGAAATGACATTCAACCACCAAAATTAATTAAGTGTGGCGTCCGTTTCTTCTCCAGCATGGTCAAATGCATCGAAAAATGAGATTGCAGAGGAGCCCCATCACTTTGCAGGCCGATTTAATGGATATTGTTGGTGGTTGGAGATCTAAATCAGATTTGCCCGCGTTTTTTGCCTTTCTTCATTCTGCTTCATGGTTAAAAGCCAAATTTGGCTCATTTGTAAAAGGTTGTTCATCATTCTTCTCTGCCTCTCCCTTCTTTTCTTCCCCAGGTCGAAAATGGAGTTAGAACCTCCTCCTCTGCTTTGTAATGGCGTTTTTTGCCTCTTACTAGTGAAATGATGTTTTGTGCAAACTTCTGGAGTAACAAAAACGTGTTTGTGTGATGCATCTGTCCATCCTTGCTCGTTTTTGTTTGTTTTCTTCTTGCCTCTCTTCATTGCAGGTATTTGTGCATGTTTGAATGTTCATTGCAGGTTTTAGAGCTGTGTTCATGGAGTTTTGGGACATTTTGTGTGTGAAATCTATCCTTGGGCCTGTGATGCATTTGTCCATCCTTCCCATTGCTCACCTCTTCTTATCCCATGGTAGTTTTGATAGATGTTCAGCATTTTCCCTTCTCTGATGTATCGCCGTTTTAGTGTAGGCTCTGTTTTTCCCCTTTTTCTCTCTTTCTGTCTCCTTGGCATAGTTAGATTAGGATTAGATTAGCTTGCCTGCACTGAATTTAGGAAGAGGAACTAGCCTTCTCTGGAGAGCTTTCCCCATTTGCAAAGGTCCCACACTTTGGGAAAGTTCAATGTTGTGCATTCACACCAAATGACATTGCCTTAGAAAAGCAGATCCATAGGTCATTTGGGGGTGCTGTGAATTTGCACTAACATAACCCATTGAAGACTTCACCTTCTTTTTAACTCAAAGGATCTATATACTCTTTTCCACTTAAAGAGTTCTCCACTTTATAATCATTACCACTATGTTGTCCATGATGACCGCCAATTATACTATGGAGCATCAAATTTGACATAGGCTCATTCTTTTCAACAAGCCGCCCATGATGACACAAGTATGGCAGCAACATAGGAGCAGACCAAATAACTGAAATGTGATTTTCAATATCATACCTTGGGTCGTCCTAAGCTTGTCCATCTTCTTTTGCCGAATGAAGCTTGCTTGAGATCTCTTCATATTCAACTAGTGAAGCTCTTCCCACCTTGACTTCGTCCATGTTTTGTTGGCACATGCATCAAACCTCTTCGTGGTTCTTTCCAGAGCCATGAACACCCTCAACTTGACTCTTATGAGCTGCTGTTTTGAAAATTCCAGCAGGTTGAACATCATCATTATCAACAAGAGATTTGGCTTCAATGACCAAATTCTCTCCACAATTTTGCAAATCAAATTTTCCTTCTTTCCTTGGCTCATGCTCCATGACTTCTTCCTCTTTCTTTGGAGATCCTGCTGCATCAAAAACCCTTTTTGGTTCCTCATCTAGCAATACCTTTCTATGTCCTTCAATGTGGTCTTCTTGGGACTCCACCTCAAAACCCTCTTGTATATCTGATTTTTCTTTTTCTTGTTTCAAGAGATACCCCTTTGGGTTTGGCTCCTTGGCGAATTCTTTTGGTTTAGGGTTTAAACCTAGCATCTTCATCCATGTTTTGGATGTCCCTTTCTTAGAGCCATCAAATGTGAGAAAGACATCTTACCCAACACATTTTGTACCTCTTTTGGTGGAGTATTTTGTCTTGGCTCCGGCTTAGACCTTCCTTTGTTTACCCCAATGAGCTCGACAAGTGAAATTGCCTCACATATCTCCCTCAGAACTGCCATGTATTCCTCATTGCTTGTCGTAATGCTTTGCCCCATAGAGGGCCCAGAACCCGCCTCCGGAAGGGTTTCTTCCCTTCGAAGGAAAGAAGGCCTAGTGGTTGATCCAAGGGGCTGCCGTGAAGTATTTGCTTTGGTTGAGCTTCCTTTTCCATTATGAACTTGTTGTCATGCTAAATGTCTAGCATACAAAATTTAAAAATTTGGTCATGACAACCAAACCCACACTTAAAATTCCCTTTCCCAGTCAACGTAAACCTTTCCTCAGCCAGAATTTCAACTGTGTCACCCTCATTTCGGCCAAGAGGAACGTGCCAACATGATTTTCAAGTGTTTCATATGCAACAAAGTGTACCTAGCTTGATTCATAAGGGTACTAAGATTAAAGAAATAATAGTGCTCCCGGAGGCTTCAAAAGAACTATTTTTGGTCTTTTTATCATAGGAGGACATCCCCCAGAAGGTAATTGTAAGGGCACAACCCATCTATAGGTTGTGCAAGAGAGTAATACGATGATCTAAGACAGTTTCGCGAAATTTTATGGAGACATTTGAGAACAGAAACAAGTTAAGTAAAACTAGATCTTTTTTAGGCAAGGCACTAAGAAAAACATGTTTCAAAGGAGCTAGTCACCTTGTTCAAAAGGTTTCAAGAGCCTCGTAAAGTGTTGGGAGCTCATATCCTAGGCATTAGAAAGCTGACAGAGCCTACTTCATGGTGCAATAATCAACAAAGAATCTTGGGCATATAAAAATGAGTAAAATTGTCCATCAGTGCAGTATAAGAGTCTTTCTATAAGGTGGAACTTGCTCAAAGGGTTTCAGACACCTCAGGAAGAGTTAGGAGCCTATTTAAAGGTCAAAGTGGAGTACATTGGACCCTCCTCATGGTTTATATGTTGTATTTGTTCATACTCATTATGGACTTCGGTGACAGCTCAGCTTAATAGCGCACATGCATGGGCAAAAGTGGAAAGTGGACTAAAAAGAAAAATTGCAAGTTGAATCGAGTCTTGAAAATGTTGGCAATGGACTCACTGGGTCCTTTGGAGTCAAAATCATATAAGGTTGGCCCTCCGAACTCTATGTCTTGCTCCTAGGCCCGAAAAAACACTCTTTAGTCTATTTTCGCCTTGAGATTGATGACATCAGCATTCCAAGAAGCTTGGGCAGGGTTTTGGAGGCCTAATGTCCCTTTGTCCCTTGGTGTGAAGGGACATGGGGTACACCAAAGTACGTTCCCCCATTGAGTGTGATGTTGCATCACTTAAAGTGACAACTTAAAGTGGTTAGAGACTCACTCTTTTTTTTATGTTTGACCACTTTTTCATGATATCTTGACCCATGATGGCCTTTTGGAGGTCTGATGTCCCTTTGTCCCAATAGCTAAGGGGACATGGGGGACACAAAAATGTGCTCCCCCATCCTTGGCTCATTTTCCTCACTTAAAACCACAACCTAGGGTGTTAGAAAGGTGTTTTCAACTCACAGTTATTGCAAAATTTGGCCCCATCCTCATGAAGCAAGCACCCATGGCGCACTTTGGAGGGATTGATGTCCCTTTGTCCCCTATTTTTTAGAGTGCAACCACACCTCTAACTTCCACTTGACCCGGGTTGAGCTTGCTTGGGTTTAATATGAGTTAAGGTGCACAAATGAGAGGGAAATCAAGTTTGAAAGGGGGGAATGCCATTCAAATGCAACACTTAACCATTTTTGAGATCATTTGTGTTATTTCCTATCCTCTATTGTTGCTAGTATGTTGTTATGCTGCCAAAATTGTTCAGACATCCTCCATGTCCAAAAACCACTTTTTGCTCATATCTCCCAAACCCCATGTTCGTTTGTCATGAAATTTTAACTATGGCATTCTCTTTTGAATCAAAATTAGTCATAACATGTTCTTCTTGGGTAAGAAGAGCAGATAGGGTATTCAAAGCAAAAATTTCATATTCATTCTGATATTTGGAGTTCAAAATCGAAATGAAGTTCCTAAACTTTTCATGAATGTTCATTTGAATAATAAAATATAAGAGTTTGTCTAGGATTAGGTCACAGTTGCAACCATCCAACCGAGATTTTATGTGTTTGATCTTAGTAAGGTAATTTATAATTTTGTCATCTCTTTTCATAGGAGTCATCATTAGTTCTAGAATAAATTTTATGGTTTTAAAAATTCTAGTGCCTTCATGCATTAATTCATTCTTAATGCTTCACAGAATAATGGACGTGGCTTCTTCGGATTTTTGTTGGAAGGCAGATTATCAGCAGTTGCTTGCCTACCACTAGGTTGTTTGTCAATTCCATTTACAAGGCCCCATAATTTTTGGGCCATAAATTCAACTTTTAATCTAATTTTCCAAAGATTATTAGATCCATTCAATAAATGAGATTTATCCAAGCTAAAATTACTTGAAAAAATCATTTTTAAGTTTTTCTAAAAAATTAAAAATATAGGAAAAGTTTCTAGAATAGAAAAAATTAGAGCTTAGAAAGAAATTTTTGACAGTGAAATGATTTTTCTAAAATACTTTAGGACCTATATAAATTTTGAATGTTGAAAAAAAAAAATTCATGATAAATAAAAAACTTGAAGGGCCTAAAACAAATTTATGTTCAATTCACTTTTAAACATTTAACACTGATTCTCCGACAAAATAATTATTAATTTCTAGAAAACAAAATTATTTAGAATCCTTAAGAAAAAATAATTATATTTTTATGCTTAAGAATTAAAAAATCCTTTTAAAAAAACCAAATAAAATGATGTAGTTAGGGGTTTTGAAACCCTAACCTCTTACACAATTTTAAGTTCTTGCAAAATTTATAATAGCTATAGCCTTAAGCAGTGATATATAGGGCAAAATATTTATTTAAGGTTTAATTATAAGCAATTGCCTATAAAAATGTGGGGAGAGAGGTTGAACCCTTGACCTCCTCTCCCATTAAGATATTAATCATAAACAACCTACCAGTTGAGCCACTTTGCTCGTCAATTAGGTTAGCACACAAAATTATATTTAAATTTTAAAAACTTTGCAATCACGAATAAAAATAAATAAATAACATACCTTTTACCTGATTAGGATTTCTAGTATGAAGGTCAATGAAATGTTTAAGAGATTGAGTGGCAAAATATTTGATTGTTTATGCCGCCTGAGGAGAGTTGTGTCGCCGAGTGTCTTCGCCTTAGAGCTTTTCCGCTGACTATGAGAGAAGGAAGCTCAGGCGCTAAGAGAGGACTTTGTCTTCTTTGTTGGAGGGTGTCAAGCTAATTCATAGAGCCAATTCAAAAGAGATATCAGCAAGGATGAGAAAGGGGCTTTGAAGGCCAAGGTTTAGCTCACCTATGAGGTGCATAATCCGAAAGGATGTCTCATATTTTAGATTGCTCAAGGTAGAGTTGAGCTGCAAGAAGAAACACATACTACGAGGAGATTGCGACCCAAGTTTTGTGAGGGGCCGCTAATGGGTGTGCCAGTCATGTTAGAGGAGAGAACAAAGATGTTGTTCTTTCCCAAATGGGGATCACTCGCAGTGTTTTGGTGCCACCCACAACAGGGCCGAACAGAGGAGTAGAGTAGATGGTGTTTGCACGAGCTTGGGCTCGATTACTTTTGCACCTTGGTTGTTGCTTAGGAAAGGGCCAAACTCTAGGAGCTCACTGAGCCGTAGAGAAGGGACCCAAGGGGGGTAGACCTAAGTCAAGGCAAGGGCGCTCGAGTGCATGAAAGTTAACCGAGCTCTATGTGCAAACCTTTGTGAGAAGCTCACCGAATGTTAGCAGGGGTCAAAATGTCAAACTGGGGAGAATAAACAACTCTCTCTTTTGATGTTTACAAGGGATAAAGCCCAACTTGCCACTGTATAGGGAAAGAAACCCGAGTTGCACAAGGACCGAGCTTGATGAGAGGATCTAGGCATCTCTTTTTTTTCCTTTTGCTATCAAGATCCAAAAGGCCTGCAGGGCCCACTTGTAAACAAGATAGAAATCTTGTCCTAAATCTTGTCTTAAATCTTGTAAATATAATGTAGTATAATTTTTCGATTTCAACTTTTCTCAAAGGCATGTGGGACCCATTTTCTAAAGGGCTTTTCTGTATAGTTTTCTAAGCTGCGGAAATTTTCCTACAACAATATATTATGCTAAACTTCCACAAAATGAACCTACACAATTCTTAGAAAACAATTAGGCTCCAGTGTTACGCAAGACGTGTTCCCTTGATTTTGGTCGCGTCTCGAACGTTTTGGGGACTTGGAGACTTGGAGGGGACGTCCCCAATTTTTTTAAATCTTTCAAAAGTTTTCTGATGTGTTTACTTTTAAAAAGCTGTTATTTTTACCAAGAACATCAAATTATAATCTGGAAAGTACCTAAAATACATTAAATACTGTTTAAAACCCTAAATGTCATTGAAAAAGGTTAAAATATTTCAATATTGATTTTTATGTATTATTTTAAAAGTCATCTCCCTGCCGTCCCCAAAATTTGGGAATTTTTTTGTCGTCCTGGAAACCCCGTCCCTCCATACCCTCGTCCCCCCATCTCCAAGGCTTAGGTAACAATGCAATTAGCTCTAATACCATGTTAGAATTACTAGATGCTCAAGATTATATGTTTCTTAAGAATTATGACAGGAGTCAATGTGGAATTGCTAGAATTTAAATAATCAATGCTGTGAATTTCAATTGAATGCAAAATAACACAAAACACGGAATCCACTGTGAGGAAAACCTTGTGGTAAAAAACACCACCAAAATAATGCACTTATACTGAAACTTACAAATATCTGACAATCTCAAATCTTCTTGACAATCACAGGCTAAGAACCTAGAAATATCTCCCTCCTCACTTCGTCACAATGATAAATTTAATGTCAAAGTTATTTGAATATGTATCAATTTCCCATGGGAAATCACTTTTAAAAGGAGGGTGATTGGTTACAACCAAAAGGTTTACCGAATCACTCTTTCAACCAATTTAATTAATTAGTTTATTTTTAATAAAGTTTATAACTTATAAATATATGTTTATTTAATAAACTTAACTATGGAGATGTGTTTATGATGGTGGGCCACAATAGGTATGTCCCCTCAAAAATTACATGCTCCAACAATTTTCAAATTGGGAAATCTTCATTACGTCAGCCTAGACATGTTTGATGGATCGCTTATGGCAAGCAATTAGCTAAGAACCACCTATATATACAAAACATCCAAGAGGTCATTTCTAACCTTACACCTTCTACATGCCTTAGACACTTCACACTCTCTTGGAGCACTCTCACTACAGTACAGATCATTATCAAAGTTGAAGTTGATCTGGAATCTCTCAAGGAGAAGCCCTAGAGCAATCCATAGTGTTTAATCTAAAATCAAAGAGGTCAAATTTGCATGATGACAAATGTCAGAGTCTAAGTGAAAGTCAAATGTCTAAGCACGTGAATTTACACTCACTTAGGAGGGTGAACTATAGGCAGGTTGATCTCTTTTCAGATTATTAATATGTAGGCAACGCTCGCCACATCATTAGGGGTGTGACTGAGGTTGTGCAACCCAAAATGCTAAGCCCTTTTTAACATTCATTTGTGGTTTTGCAAGCACAATTAGGGTTTGGTAAAAGAAGAGCAGAAGCAAGTACCACCGCGCAAGATCAAAGGACTCCCTGATATCTAGAAGCAGGCTACAACCAGAGGCGAAGCAATCCCTAAAGTTGCAGACCCCCAAACATCTCTTAGACATTGTTGGTAAATCCCAACGTTGTCAATCTTCCTTTGGGGTCTAAGTATGCTAATAGTGTCCAAATCGTCTGTCAGCCCCTATTCTCAATTTGAGCTCCTGACAAGGCACCTCTAGAACATTTCCAGCTACTAAGACGCTTTTTGTGAGTTACAGACATCTAGAATCAGCCAAATAACTCATCTTTCTATTGTTTTGTCAATTCTTGAACAAGTGATCGCGACATCTACTAGCTTAAGCAAATTCAAATTATTATGCCGTAATGACTTAATTATATGGTCAGCATTTAATCATAATTTTAATTATATCGTATTCCATTATATGCAAAATAAGAAAACAGCATCCTCTAGATACCTCTTGGACTGTGAAGTTCCCGCAACTTTTGTTAGCAATAATGTTGCAGCACAAACCTGCCATCAAAATATAGATCATAGATGTGTTTGCATCCTTTGAAAAACAAACTACCCGTATTGATTCCCAACTACTCCGCACCAAGGGTTATGCTGACGGAGGCCTTAGAAAACAAGTTCATGGCATTGTTATTCCCATCCAACCTGTACGTTGACCACCTCATTGCATCATTGGATATCGACCACTGATTTCTCCCTCTTTTCAAGTATTGCCTCATGAGATCTCTACAGTAGGTTTTATCACCTCCACTCTCTCAAATGATCGAGAGCACAGCAACCCAAGAGCACCTGGGCATTCACACTCTTCTTTGAAGGATCATTTAGATGCCTCTTTACATGCACCAATCATGATAATCGTAATGAATAATATGCATGCGTCATCTTCTACCATCCATGTTCATTTTGGATGGATTCATGATCAACTTTGGAAATGCAGTCAACACTCTCTGCATGGACTTTATCAGCATACTCCTTCCACTGTTCAATTGCATCTGTCACACGCAGATCACGCTACCTTGTATGCATCTTGTTGAGGGATGGTGTATGTAAAGTTGTCCTTCACATGCCTGGGCACTTCATGCATTGTTTGTGAATGTGCTTTGCTCTAGTTCAATGGATGCTTTTCACTGAGTTCGCCTTTTGCGCAATGACATAGTTCCACGGAGTGGTGGATTATCCCACCCATGCACAGAATCTTTTTCTAGTGTGGAGCCAGTGACACATCTTTTTAGAGTTTTATCCTGTTATCTCTATCACAATACTTTAGCATTGTCCTCGACTTCTTTTAGTTATCACACCAAATCAGCATTATAGGGTGGTATTGTATTGTGTGGTGTAATTCCCCTTGTTCTGGCAGCTTTGATTGATGGATCAGTTCATTTGTGTTTCCTAGGCACTTTGAGTGATGAATCAGCCCATTAGTGTTTTATTGGCACATTGAGTGATGGATTGGCCCATCAACAGAGATACCTTATCCCATTATCACCTCTATCATTTTGACACTATTGACAGAGTGATTGTTTCCTTGTGTGTGAAGCAACTTCTGGTGGCCCCAACATCTGTCAGCTGCTTGGTGTTCAAGTATTAGATTCAGATCACTCGAGCAATATGGTGATCTTCGTGTGGAAAAGTTTGTTGCTTATTATGGTGTAATACTAGCAGCCCCATCATCGATACTTTTTGAGCGATCTTCTATCTTTGAGTTGCCTTTTTTAGACATTGAGTTTATTGTAAACAGGTACCTAATCAGGCCTAGTTGTCGGGACCCATTTCTAAGGTTTTAGCCTCCTTTTATTCACACTACCTAGTTGCACTTGGGGGGCTATTGGTGCAGTTGTTCAACACATATTTGTAAGCTTACTTAGGTTATTTTGTATATACCTAAGTTAAATTAATTCTTATTTTCCTATTTTAAATAATTAGGAAATTAGAAAAAGGTTTAGTTGTGCAAGCCGGTCAACAGTACAAATGTCTACATTAATCAAAAGTGAGCATGATGTCCCTTGGCCAATAGGATTTCTATAAAAACTTCATTCTCCCTCACCTATAGAATCATGAGAGAACATGAGCATGCCTGCACATGAGAGTCCAAAAGAGGAGCTTATAAAGAAAAATGTCAGAAATAGTATTCTTATTCGGTCCAATTTGAATTTTATATTCTTGTGTCATGTTTAAGCAATTTCCTTCAGATTTCATGTTTGGATTTATGCAAGATTGATCTTGGGTTTGTAGAGCAGGTCAAACGCCTTCAGATCTCTCCTATTCTCCCATTTTCCCACATATTGTACATCCTGTAATACATCATTTCTTCTGACACTACCGCGAACCTTGTTTTGAAGCCACCATGAGAAGCAAGATTGTGGTTATTTACTTTGTACCTGTCACTTTTCACTTTAATTTTATAATGCATATCACTGTAATTGCATTTTGTCAATTTATCATTTTGATCTGATTATTTTCAGAACTATCAAATATTATTCAGTAATAATTGTTTGGTTTTTAACATTGTTGTTATTTCATTGAATAGATCAGCTATCTCTACCTATATCTCTGTACCTAAAGACATAGTTGTCTCAAAAGTGAAAAAATCAATCCACCAAATTGTCGCCGAGTCGAATTCCAAACTTTTCTTCATTAATCACGATTGCTACTTCCATATCCTCGTTTCTTGTCTTCTCATAGTCTAAACTGCTCCATCTGGCTTGGATCTGGAAGTGTAGCGATAAGGTCCATCATTAAGAGTTGCCTTCAAATTAAAATGTATCTTTCTATGGAATAATCTGCTATGTGCTAAGTACTGATTGTTAAAGAATGCAGCAGTCAATCATACTTGGTTAAACATGTTACATCACAACTTTTTCTGCTAGAGAAGGGAATGTACAAGGTATTAAATTGAATGTATGAGCCATTGCATTAGATAATTCAGATAGTAAAGTGAGGAAATAGTTGAGAATCCTCAGTTGGATTTTCTTGTATATACCTTTGGCTAGATGGAAAAATAATTCAAGGGGCGACTGTCCTATCATGGATAGAAAATGGGGAACTCTAAAGTCGACATGGGCATATCTCCTTGCATTTAAGCGGGATAGGGCTGCCCTTGGTGCCACTCTGCAGTTGCATCATCAAACCATTTATTTGCATTTCCAAGGATTGTTTGCATGGTGGCAATTTAGTTAGAAATAGGACCCGGAGAGACTAAGTGATTTTTAGTTTTAAAAACAAGCTCTTGGGCAAGCTCAGAATGCAGTGCCGTGTCTAAGTATAGTTCTACCAAATGTCATTTTAGAAGAACAAGCCAAGACCAAATCTGTAAGATTCATACACCTTTTAAGGGCTATGAATGCTTTGTTAGTAAGCTAGCATCCAAAGATTGCTTCTTCAAACTTATTCTTAAAGATACAGTATTTGTTTATATGATAAACCCTTTCTAAAAGTGTTTTCAATCTACGAACAGCCTTCTCCCTTCCTAAAGGTGATAACCATCACATCATTTTTTACTTTCGATTTAAATTACAATCAGCATTATTGATCCAGAGCTACTAAGCATAAATGTATAGCATGACTTAATCAAAACAAAAAAATAATTTTAACCTCTACAACATCCAATGGTCATGCAATCCATTAGTTCATATCATAAGCACCACTGTCAAGCGGCTCACAAATCTAACAGAATAATATACTACTCCCTCAATTACACAAGAATGACAATGTGAAAAACTAATTACTAGTTATGAAGCTAACATCCACAGATTTTGTTATCAGTACTTTTACTTCCTTCAACACAATGTTTGTTCATCACATATAACATTTCTAGAAGAGTTTTCAATCTACAAATAACCTTCACCCTTTTAAAAGCAGTACCCAACAAATCATTTTTTCCTTTCAACTTGCATTCTAATTAGCATTATTGATGTAGAGCTCCTAAACATAAACATATAGGGACGACTTAGTGTCTGTTAGAAGACATGAACAGAGGAAGAATGAAGAGAAACAGGAATGCACACATAGTAGTTTGTGTCTGGCATTTTATCATGCAAGAGATAGTTACAAAATGGTTGAGGTGGTTACAACCTAAAATTAGTTAATACATAACTAATAGTGACTTAATAATAAAAGGTAAGTCTTATATTCTAATATCACCTCTTAAGGCTTACATTACAGGAAGCAAAAACAAACAAACAAACTGACAAAAAATTACAACAACATAACCAAACAGAGCCACGCACTCTCCAAAAGCTCTCTCTTTGAAAACAATTCTTTGATCAGGTAGAACTCCATCAAGTTGCTACGTACCCTTCATAAAGTCATAGATCCCAAGCTAAATTCCTAAGTTCTCAGATTCCACCTCCCCAAATTTCTGAATTACAAACCTCCTGAATTACTGGACAACCATTCATATTGAGCAACATCCACTGTGCTCTATCAAGTTGTCTCATGACCCTCATAAGGGTATAATTCCCAAGATCCACAAACTCTCAACCTAACTAAGCGGTCGTCCATGTTGAGCTTCATCTACACTAGATCCCTTCTTGTCTTTAAAGTGTGGGATTCTTAAAATACGTAATCTTTATCAGTGAATTCTTTACCACTTTCAGCTTTCAATGGATCTTCAACATTGGCTATATTAACTTCATTTGGTTTGTCTTTCATCTAGATTATTACTTTCCAAGTGTGAAAGTTAAAGCCAAAATATTTATCTAATGGAATTACCATTCTCAGACAAAATACCTCATAAAAGAATCCTTTCCCAAAAAATAGGATGACCCGCAAATTAATGCAACAAAGGAAGTACAGTCTGAATACTTGAATTTTTTAATTCAAGCACGGGAATCTATGCAACATGAACTTTAAAAATTAAATGTTTTTTCTAATGATTATTGTGTTTTTTGGATTTTATACAAAAAGAAAGGAAATTGTACCATGCAGGATTGTGCCCAAGACAACTTCCCTCAGAGAGTGTCTAGAACTTTGATGGTGGATGTCAAAACCACTGCTCAAGTCTTTTTTAAAAGCCCACAATGGCTGCTGGAATGTATTTCCTTCATGCCCTAATAAAAGGACTTGCGACTATTGACTATATTTTTGTGCCCTAGTACACTTCAAAATGACCTTGTAATGTCCCTTTTTAGGACTTAGGAAATGACCAAAAAACTTTAAAAAGCAGATTGGGAGCTGTTGTAGATGGCGGATATCAGCCCTGCAATCTGCAAATTAGGCCCTTCCTAGGGTAGGGACTTCCTTAGAGAAGTTAACCCTTCAAAGGTGGGTTAAACCTTGTTAACACACTTCAATTCTTATGCGAAAATTATTAAGAAACCCTCGGCAAACACAATCAACTGTTAGAAATTTGGAAATAATTTATTTTGGAAACCCTCAACCAACAAACGTCAACAAGTTTGGAAAAATAGTAAATCACCTCCAAAATTCACGAAACTTGGGATCTTCGCTTTTAAAAATATGGAGAGTAAGATAATAAATTCATATTGATCAAATTATCACCAACACATACCAAATAGTACTCCCAAATGGGTTGCTCCACTTCAAATAAATAGAGTATTGATCCAAAAGAGATAAATCATGCAAGGAAATGATAATTTATTGCTTTCCAAACTAGCTTGCATACATAAATCCTTATGGAAGGGTTTTCGTCCTCCACAAACCCTCAACCAAGGGTTTTCATCCTTGAGAAAGGTCCTCAATCAAGGGGTTTCTTCCTTGAGAAATGTAGGAAAGGTGCTTCACAAGCAAACCTTAACCAAGATATGAAAATTCACCAAAACATAATTCAATAATGGCCAAGCGACCTCCTTTTATAACCACAAGGAGTGTTTTACAATAAAAATGATGGTCGACCCCCTTAAGATAAGTGCTTTTAAATATCTAATTAGTATTTAGAGCCTACATGCTCAAAGTAATTTTATTTCCTAACTACTTAAGTCCTTCTATTGGAGAGTTAGGCTTCCCAATAGAATACGTGATAATAAATAAAATAACTACCTAAACAACAATAAAAATATAATCCAAATATTCCCCTTGCTTTCTTCCTTAGACCCACAGGGGAGAAGGATGGGTTAAGGTCTTAAAAAATTAGCCTTCAAAAAAGGGGCATGACAGTCCTCAAATTTGTCTGAAGGCACAACAAAATTGTGCCCTAGCAAAGCAGCCATACACTAAATCATGTTTTCACCAAATATAAAATAAATAAAATACCAAGAAAAATAACTTCGAATGGTAGATAAAAATCACGCCTCATCATGCCCTAGCGACTAATCTTTCCCAAAAGTCGCAAGTGACTTGATTTGCATCTCAGTTGGCTAGATTTTCTGCATAGCACAAAACCTAGGCAATCATAAGATAAATCTCCCTCATTTAACCAGTGAGGCTCCCGTGTCAAATTTGTCAATAAAAATGTGTTATTAACTATCAGGAGTTTTACTTTAACCACTTAGTTCATGAACCATAAGTAAGAAGTTCTGCAGCAAGTAGTTGTTCAAGAAAGGAAGTATTTTATAGAAGAAGGAAGTAAAGGAAATACAGAGAAGAAATGGGGAAGATGTGCATCCCAATTAGTAGATAGCAGAGCTAATTGCATGCACATAGAAGAAACTTAATAGATATAAACACACAGAATTATAAAACAAAGGCAGCTCTAGATTCAGATCTAAAATAACACAAAGTTTATTAAAAGATCTAAGATTAAAAGCAAGAAACAAAGTACACCGTGACACAAAGTTCTCCGGAAACTTGCTCCTTTGTATTCCTTTGCTCCAAGTTGCTCTCAGGAGTTCAGCACAAAGTCTAGAACACAAGATTGTTGCTTACAAATTCTGATTATTAACCCGAAGATTCTCCCTCTACTTATAGAATGTTGAGGGGCAATTAGGAATCGGAAGCTTTTAGTTGAACTGGCACATGTGGAAGTTGGAAAAGAAACAACTGGCAATCTCCCTCCTAGAATTCCTCTTTGCATGACATGTATGATTTGCAACTGAAAATAGAACCTTCTATTTTGCACGTCCGCCACCTATCTCCAAGTAATTGACTTCTTCAAGTAATGGCTTTTAAACCAATCACTTAAGATGTATAATTTAATTGATCGCTCAATTTCTTTGTCGGAGGAAAGAAGGAAGAGGAAAGCTGCAGTCTTGTCCTTTTTCATGTCTGCATGCAGCTGATTCTTTTGTCTTTGATTCTCACCAAACTGGATCTGGGAGTAGCTGGATCTGGAAACAAGCTAAAATTTTGCCTTCGCCTTGTCTTCTCTTTTATCCTTGAAGCTTTTGCAGTTCTTCTCCAGTGCATGCATCAATGCAAGGTTGGCCGTAAATAACTCATCATCTTTATTTTTAATTGCATATGAGCAATTAAAAATTCTGGAAAGCACTCCGGGTGAATGCAAATTCAATGAAGACTTCAACTGAAAGATGAAAGCACATGCACAAGATCTTGGAAGGACTTTTCCACGCACTGACTTCTTCACGGGCTGCATTTGAAACAAGAGAATGAAGCCTTTGTAACGGAAGATTTTGCAACTATGAGATCTAGATCTGCATATGGATTTGCATCTGCATCTGGATATGGATCTGCATATGGATTTGCATTTGCATCTGCATCTGCATCTGCATCTGCATCTGCATCTGGATATGGATCTGCACCTGCATAACAAACTCGAGCAACTGGGCTGTGGATGGAAAAGTTGCAGCTCGAATAATTCCACTGCTTTTATCTGCACGCATGAGTGAAGTTTCTCTTGCACGCATGAGTGAAGTCTATCAATTCAGCAAGAGGTTCCGAGCCTAGATTCGTGTCTCCGATGTCTGCAAATTTGGAAGTGATGCATGACTCCATTGTGCTTTCTTTTTCATCTCTCTTTGCCATGGCTTTGTCTATCTTTGTCTAAACAATTCTTTTTCTTCTTATTTGACTGGAATTCTTCAATACTGGTGCAGATCTGGATAATCCTTCAGATTCAGAGGAAATATTCAATGTATTGAACATTGATATAAGTTCCTTTTCTTTATAAAAGCACCTATATCTAACTCCTGCAATTAATTCAGACAAAGATAGCAACCAAAGCATGCACAGTGAATTTTAATCACAAAAAACCGCACTTTTCAAGTCTGCTGCCCCCCAAAAATTGATGTTTAATTTGCACATAAAGAGAGCATGAATCTTTTCAACAACACCTAAGCACCTATAACACCTATGCAAACAATTATGCAGACAAAGATCAACCTCCTTCAAAGCATGCGCCAAATTTGAAAACTTTTAGCCTTGTTTCCACCTTGCCTGAGCAAAATCCTTCTTCAAATGGGGCGCACTTTTCCTCTTGGCTGCAATTCTTTACCTGTGAATTAAATAATTCACCCATATGGCTGTCCATGCTTATATAACCTTCACAATTCTATAATTAATAATTGCCTTAACAATTAAAGGCAATTCATTAATTAAAAATCATGCTTTTCTTTTCTAAATAGCATGTTTAAGGACAGTCATCCAATAAATTAAATTAATCCAATTTAATCCTTCACACTTCACTTCACTTAAGCTTCACAGTGTGTTTTGACCATAGCCATTGAAAATAGGAATTAATATAATCATTTAATACTTTAAAAAGTATTAATTCCTTCTCAAAAGGGGCTGCATTAAATAAATTAAATTTATTTAATTTTGGAATTCTATTTTTAAATTCCTTATGTCCACTTCCCTTTGTTGACTTTTCCACAAGCCTGGGTACCAAAATTGGGTGAATAAATATTAACAAATATTTATTTAATGCATTATTATTCACCCAAGGTGGGTCGCACTTTTTTGCATAATAGAATTCTATTTTTAAGATCTTTTTACAATGGGATTCTTTACCCTACAAGACAACCCCGGAAATCCCATGATCCACTTAAGTGATTTGACTTTGACAATGAGATTATTTACCCTACAAGGTAGGCAATAAAATCCCGTGATTTCACTTAAGTCACTTTTCTTTTATTTCACCATGGGAATTTTTACCCTGCAAGGCAGGCAATAAATTCCCGCCTGCCTGCTGCCTCTAATTTTCCCACTGCAGCTTAAGTGAATTTTATATCATGGGAAAAAGTACCCTACAGGGCAGGTAATAAAATCCCACCTGCCTGCTGCTTTTATTTTTCCCACTGCAACTTAAATCCTTTGTTTTCCAGAAATGCGCCCAACCCCGCAGGGGCTTTTTAGTGCACGACTTCGTTTTTTCCCAGTGAACCAGACCTCCGATGGTGACTTCCTCCGGGCATAACGTGCGTATATGTTCTACAGCTGCTCTAGGCCAAGAATCGGGCTTACCCGGCAAAGGAATTGTTCTAGAGAAATTTCACAGAAAACGAAACGGGAAAACACAAAAACACGAAAAATTGCCAAAAGTCACAAATAAAGGCCAAAACTTATTCCTAATTAAAATCCTTCTGGTACAAGGGAATAATGATAGGTTCGATCATAACAGAGTTAAAACAGAGCACAAATAGCCTCATACGGGGCTCAAAATAATTAAATACAAATTTCCCGCAGACAAATCCTGACGACAGAATATAACAATTTTGGGCATCTGGGTATTTAGCGAAAAAGGCTAATATGGCTCTTTGGGAATATCTTGACGCAATACAAAAACTTTCAGGTAATAAAAACACAAAATGACCCATTATTTTAAAAGTACGAAAAAATTTCGGATAGGGTAGTCGCAGATTTCAAGATGAAATTTGGGGACACCAATCTCTATTCACCATTTTTCAATCAGAAATTTGCGACTGTATATTGGCATTTACTCCATGAACTACATCTTCCTTAGTGCCTGCCATTTTCTACATGAAATCTTGATAACTCTGTCTTCTCACCTTCTCGCATGCCCTACCAAACACCAATGGATCTGGTACCAATGTTAGAAGATATGAACAAAGGAAGAATGAAGAGAAACCCAACTAACCCAACTAAACACATAGTATTTTGTGTCTGTTAGTTAATTATGCAAGTGATAGTTACAAAATGGGTTGAGGTGGTTATAACTAAACATTACTTAATACATAACTAATTGTGACTTAATAGTAAAAGGTAAGCCTTATATTACAATAGTGTCAAAAGAAACATTTATCTCAAATTAGTTGTGCACCCCATCAATTCATACCATATGTACCATGATCCAAGTGGATCCTCCAAAAACAATTCCAGTGAAACTGTCAATCCCGTAGCTTACCGTAATAAGGATTCTTATTCAATGATATATGTACTCCCAAACCATCTTGAGAGATTTGCGGTATTTCCATGATCATCAGTCCATCTCCACCAAATGTTGCACACACTTTTATAGTGGCACAACGCAATATGGGTGAATCACATGTAGCACCATCCACATTTGCACCAAACCTTATGCAGTCTTCGTTGATGACATTCTCAAGGTCCTAGACACATACAAGCCACACCGCTAAGGTCTCCTCACAACACACAGTACTCCCAAACGCCGACAGCATTGATGCCTCCATTCCTATGGAGGTTGCAGGCCCAATATGATTGGAGGGGCTTTCCCCATGGGGTGCAGAGCGACACCCTACGGTCTAGAATCTAACTGTCAAATTTTGACACCATTCAACACTAGCGTTGAAAGGTGAAGAGTCACATATAGAATCTCAACCATTTCAAATTCCATAACAATTCTTTAAGCCCTCACAGCTTTGTAAAATTGTGTATACATATATACATGATCAAATAGCATCCGATAGTAGAAGATAGAAAGCCATACATCTCCCTTGAGAATGTCATATATAGAGTACGGATAAATAAAACTTTGTGTCTCATTTCTATTTTGTATAAAAGGGTAAACACATATTTAAACAAAAAGGAGAATTACATCGAAAGGAGCATAATAGAGAGGTGCTCAAGAGCTAAAATTGTCACAAAGAGAGACAATGCCGACAGAATGAAACAGAACATATACATGGACAAAAACTATGAATGCTATGAACATCCAAATCGTTGTCTTGAAAACCAAGCAAAATTACTTATCCCGAGCCATAGTAAAATGGAAACTATCCTTTGAACTAGGTCATCCCTGGCTTGAGCTTGACTAAAATAGAAGGCTTAGACAGTAACACAAGACAAGGCATTGGATCCTCTCGCTTTAATTGTATCCGCACCAGTGTATTGGTGTTTCAGGGGGGGACTCGAGATCAAGATCCTACAAAGTGGCCTCCAACCTTCTTTTCGTATTCTCATAAAGCCTTATGGCAAGAACATCATCCAACATTTTATCTTGCTTGGTGACCATGTTTGTGATAGTTAAACATAGTCCTGATGAGTGACAAGCCTAGTGTGTTGATGGATTATGATCTAGCCCATTCTTGAGAGAATGTTTGTGATAGTTCCTGACAACAGTCCTTGGGAAGAGTGCCAAGCCTAGCTTGTTGATGGATCATGATCACCATCTCATTGTAGAGAGAATGTCCTCCAAACCCGGATGACGTATGCACTTTTCTCAATGGTTTGGCCAAAGTGCTGAATTTTGTCTGAAATCTTCAACAGCTGCAGATAAAAGTTGATCATGATGGGATACAGAGGGGTTAGGTGGTGGAAATAAGGGAAAGGAGAAGAAGACAATCGAGGGATTTGTGGTGGGGAAGAATAGGCTTCGATATTGAACCCCGTTGAATAAGGTGGGGAAGGTCTTTATAAGGGATGGAGCTACTAGGACTAGCAATTTGGGTAAGGTGAGTAGCAGCGGGACGGATTCAAAACTTCCAGAATGAGGGAGTTAGAGAGGGGGGGTCTGAGACAAATGAGGGGCCAAATTCAGACCTGAATTTCCAACATAGTCATGGGAGAAAAATATACCAGAGTGATATTGGTGTCCTGTCAAAGTGGATGTAATGTCCCCCTTTTTGGGCAAATGGAAATTCGCAACAAGTTCAACACATATCGAACCAAAAAGGATTGGATCCTTTTGAATCAACCTAAAATAGCCCAATGTCAACCAATTGCAACCCAAATGAGGTTGGAAATGGTCAAGGTGGTGAGCTAGATTGGTGGAGACAATCAGATTTTTTTCTTCTCAATTCTGATTTTTATTACAGCAGTGAATTAATTTGAAACAATTGCAAACAGCTGGAAACTTCAAAAATTCATAACTCAATCAATATTCCTTCTTTTCATATTAAACAAAGTGCAAAATAAACTTGAAATTTTTCCCTTTCCGATGAACTAAGGATCAGATTTTTCTAAACACTAAAACCCCTTCAAAATAGCATCCAAACTTTCAGATCTAGGCGTGCTAGGGTTAGCAGAAATTATTAAATTAATAACCAGCACTTCCATCAATTGTTTTTCACCCTCCAAAAGCTTGTTTTGATGCACAAAAATGTCAAGAACAGATCTGAACTGAAATTATAATTTTTAAGCATCAAAATGTGTCACAAACAATTAATAATCCAACCCCAAACTACTGCAACTTCTAAAATTATTTCCCGCTTAACCAATCAAGTAAAAGCCTTCAAACTTTGGATTTTGGGCCACAAAAATATGAAGAATAATATTCCAAAACTAGTTTTCGCACAGCAAACATGAAACCCTAATTTTGCCCTAAAAATTAGGTCGCCCAACTCATTTAGGGCATCAAATCATCTCCAAAAATTATGAAATTAATTGTAAAACACAGCAGATCTGAAAACAAACAAATATGCTCCCAAATCATGCAACAATAACTCAGATTTGCACCAATAAATAAATGTCACTAGGGCAAGGAAACTCTCCTAGTGCAATTCGCCACACACAACAAATGCAATACACACTAATAGATCCTTTTCAAATCAGATTTACTTCAATTCCAAATCAAATGTGAGAGAGAGAGAGACACAATGAAGAACTCGGGCATACATCTCATTTCTCCAAGCATGGAGAGACATTAAATGATCAAATCAACATCCCCAAATGATGGCCATGCTGTAATGTCCCCATTTTTGAAGACCCTTAGCCTATACTTCCCCGTGGCGCTTCGGGATGTGCAAGGGGAACATTTTTATTAAATAATTAAATATTATTGCCTGGAGCAATAATTATTTAATTATTTAATGTGAAGATTATTTAATTTAATTCCCAAAATATAAAAATTTAATGGGGAATTAAATAAATAAACATTTAGGTGGCTTTTATTGTTAAAATCACCCTTTGAAAAGGGGACGCCACACCTAGGGAAAACAAACTGCTTTTATTTAATATTTTCCTTCTCCTAGGGTTTTCGAATTTTGTGCCTCCTTGCTTATAAAAGGAGTGCTAGGACCATTATTATTATTATTTTATGATGAATTTATTTTGATACTCCGTGCTTGGAGTTGGGATGCATGCCCATTAATGTTTGCTCTCTCTCATGCTTGGGAGATCTTTGTAGCTGATCTTTGAATATCAAATTGAAGATGTTATTTGCTTTGGTTGAATTTGCAAGTAGCCAATCTGTATTTTCTACTGTAGCAACGTCACTGTAGCAGCTGGTTTTTGGTTGTCATATTGAAGAAGTTCTGGAGTTTATTGCAAATCGATTTGGTGTATGATCTCTCTAAACCCTAGGCGACTTCTTCTAAGATGTTTGTGGTCTGCTTTTTTAGAGCATTCTTTGATGTGAATCGATCAGTTGGCTGCATGTTAATGTGCCCTTTTGGCAGCAACTTGAATAAGGCAAGCTGATAATAATCTTATATGTTCCATGATCTGATTACTATCCAATTTAGCCTGCTGTTCCAGCGATTTCACTCAAGAGTTTATATTTGCATGAAAACACATATTTGGGCAGCAATTCTGTGATTGTCTAATTCTGAGCATGATCTGATTAGTATGGTGTTTTGTGATCTCTAATAGCAGCAATTCGGATAGGGAGATTGGATATAATTTTGTATGCATATGTGTCATAGTTGCAGCTACAGCCTGGGCATGTTTGGTAACTCCTTTGGGGCCTTTTTAGAAGTAATTTGATTGGTACTCACTGTCTAATTTGCAGCGGCCTCTTTGGTGATGTGTGTGGACTGATTTAGAGTCTCTTTTGAAGTAAATCGACTAAGCTAAGTTGCATAGTTTTGACTCCTTTATTGCAGCGACTTATTGGGCAGATTTGGTAAAGTTTGATATGCTTAATGATCACATTTTTACTATTACAGTCTGCTGATTCCAGTGATCATATTGGGTGGGTCTTGTCTTAAAGTAATAGACCTGTTCTTCCTCCTAAAGCCAGCGATTTACCTTGCTTAAGCATCCTCTCTTATGGCTGGGTTATTCCTAAATATGGCGATCTGATTTAGTGCATGTCTCAATGGTGTTTTCAGCCTCTGTTTAGCAGCATGGTATAGGCGAACTGAGCTGAGTTTGAATGGTTTGCATATTTTCCATTGGTTAGGTCTGATCTTTAAATTCAGCTGAAGCCTATATGTGTGATAAAGGCCATTAAAACCCTATCTTTGGGTTTAGTGAGTCATCTCTTTGATTGGTCCAAGTAAATTTTGACTGAGTTTAGCTATTTATAGTTGATTAGTGTATTGAAGGGTTGAGGATTTGTGTATTTTCTATTGATCCTGGAAGTGGAATATTACACATGCAACCTCCTTTTAAACATAAGAGGTGCAACATTCAAATGGCCGACCTTTTTCATTTTGGAGGGAAAACTAATAAAACTTAAAAATATTAAAAGACTCACTTAATGTGCACTTTATTATTTTCTAATTAAATAATAAAAAGTAACTAGCCTATGTGCACTTTTTAAACTAACTAAAGATTCCCCCTTGTAGCGCAAGGCATGCGTGGGGCTACAATGCAGACAACAGACACCATAGAACAATCCTCAAGCTCTATCCTCGAACCCATGGGAAGAGAAAATGGGTTGTGGGTCTTCAGTTCTTCACTTTTTAAAATGTCTCGAAAAGGGGACATTACAGTCCTCCCTTCCCAAGATTGTTTTCCCTCAAGCAATAGCAAGCTCGTAAATCCATGTATCATACTGCCAAAGAGAAGATGTGGGGTGGTGCATCCAAAGTCTCGATCCGGTGCCTATCAAGCGACGAAGTGTTGGAAAGAACATGTTTCCTTCCTTCATGTCAACCCAAAAAGTTGGGTCTTCAGCTCAATAAACGGTGTTCCAAGTAATGGTGTCCTCAACATGGCATGGGGAGTCATCAAAGGGATGAGTTTTGCTAAGCTCCAAGGCTGCCCACTCAATAATGCCCTTATGAAGTGAGTAGGACAGCGGTCTCTCTTCACATGTCTCCAATCCTGCACATGAAGCAAACACATTAGAAAAACAAGTTTTGAGAAACATTTTTCTTGCTTCTCCTTCGTGTCTCCAAAAAATGAATGGCTCACAACTCATCCTCATACATGGGTTGTTCCCAAACTCTGTCATGTTACCCCAAATATTGTTGTAGTCGTGCATTTTCATCCCAAAAATCAGAACTAAATTGGTTGGTATCCATGCCAAAGTAACCATGCATAAGTCAACAATGATCACCAACAACAAGCTGCAACTTCATGGCTAAAAACTCGATTGTAGAAGTGATAAGGAGGCTGGAAATAATGATGACAACCATCAAAATGATAGGAAAACACCTATCATACTTCAAAAACTTTACCCCAACATGAAAGAACAGCAAACTAGTGGAGGAAAATGACTTCAATATGACTGAAATTTCACCCCCAACTTTAGCCAACTGAAAAACACTCAAATACAGAGCTGAAAGTACAGTACTAAGCAGCATACTTAGAATGGTGAATGAAAAATACATCAGATATCCATGTGCCAACAGCCCTCATAAATTCCAAATGGATAGAAAAAATTACATGAGTTACTCTCCCATCTCATGAGTGTGAATCATGCAATGAGGGGTAACCAAGTTGAAACACAACTTGCTCTTACCCATGCCAAGTGCATCATCAAAGCATTGAATGAAAAAATCCATAGTGGCTGCCCTAACAAGTTTTTTAAACTGAAAATCATCATTATCACTCAGAAAAGTACCTTTTCCATTGATTTCCGGATCTACCAAGGTTGAGACATGCTTGCCAACATTTTTGTTTTCCATATTCAATTCTAAAATCTCACTTTGCCGCATGGAATCGGGTTTAAAATTCAGAAAATCAGATCTGATAATTTTTGTAAAAACACTTGGTTCCCATACTTTTGTGTCCCCAACATGATGGTTTTGGATCCAAGGGTCTCTTTGCTCAAACCCTTCACTTGTTTTGCTTGAAGATCTCTCAAAATGATGTCCCAACTTCATACTTAGAGGATGCGTGTATGAGATATCCTCGGGATCCTCTTCAAGGCCTTGCATGTCACTTGCTTGTTTCTCTACCATGATTGTTCCAGAATGGACAGCAGGCTGGTCATTAATCTTATCACCCGGAATAGTGATCTCCATCACCAAATTCTCCTTCTTTGCTTGTAGATCTGATTTTTCTTCATCCTTAGGCTCAAGATCCTTGATCCCTCCTTCCAAATCTGATTTTTCCTTTCAACCACTCAACTCTATGCAATCATTAGATATCAACAATTCATCATCAAAAACAAAAGAACTCATACCTTGGATGCAAGTCTTCACTTTGCTTGAACATTGATCCAAGACTCTTTTTGCTAAGGTGTGAGCAATACATGGCTTTTCTTGTTCCAAAACTTCCACAAGTATGGTTAGCAATTGTTGTGCAGGATCCTAATGCTCATTCAACATTAGGGACATGATGGTTTGCATGGCAACCATTATTCTTTGTGAATGATCATCATGTAGAACAGCAAAGAATACTTCAAACATATGTAGAATGAGATCATCACAATCAAAATCTAACATTGGTATACAAGTTCTTACTTTTGTCATGTTGTCCAAGATCTTAACTCTCTTATCAAAGTAAGGGTTTATGGTGTCCCAAAGCTTTTGAAAGCTTCCTATCATGAGCTCGAAGACCTCTTCCATGGTGGTGTCATTGTATGGCAAATTTGGGGTTGTTATCCTTGTCACCTTGTTAATGCAAGTGATGACCATGAGTCTTACCTCCACCTCATCATGCCTCAACAGTTCGGATCTAGCCAAACGAGTCACCAAGGAGTCTATCGCTGAAAACATGGAGCCATAATCTAATTGTCCTACCATGGACAAACAATTTGTTGCTTCTTCCAAAATGCTAAGCAACACATCTCTCAAAAGGTATGGAGGATCAAGCCATCTCCCAAGTCTATAGAGCTTGGTCCTCAATTCTCCATCACTTGTTAGTTCCATGGTTCAAAAACTCTGCAAACAACACCCACAAGAGTAGAGGAAAGTTACTCTGATCCCACTGTGATGTCCCCCTTTTTGGGAAAATTGAAAATTGCAACAACTTCAACCCAAATCGAACCAAGAAGGATTAGATCCTTTTGAATTCAACCTCAATTAACCAAATGTCAGCCAATTACAAACCAAATGGGGTTGGAAATAGCCAAGGTAGTGGGTTAGATTGGTGGAGAATCAATTGGAATCCCAATCTTATCCAATTCAAATTTTTATTAGCAACGGATGAATAAATTTGAAATAGCTGCACAGACAGCTGGAAACTTTAAAAATTCATAACTCACTCATTAGTTCCTTCTTTTCCATGAAACAAAGTGCATAATAAACTTGAGATTTTTCCCTTTCCAATGAACTATAGGATCAAATTTTTCTGAGCACTAAAACCCCTTCAAAATAGCATCCAAACTTTCAGATCTGGGCGCTAGGGTTAGCAAAAATTATTAAATTAATAATCAATACTTCCATCAATTGTTTTTCAACCTCCAAAAGCTTGTTTTGATGCACAAAAATGCCAAGCACATATCTGAACTAAAATCACAATTTTTAAGCACCAAAATGTGTCACAAACAATTAATAATCCAACCCCAGATTGCTGCAACTTCTAAAATTATTTCCCACTTAACCAACCAAGCAAAATCTTCAAACTTTGGATTTTGGTCCACAAAAATATGAAAAATAATATTCCAAAATTAGTTTTCGCACAACAAACATGATTTTTCCCTAAAAAGTAGGTCTCTCAGCACATTTAGGGCATCAAATCATCTCCAAAAATTATGAAATTAATTGCAAAACACAGCAGATCCAAAAACAAACAAATATGCTCCCAAATTATGCAACAATAACCAGATTTGCACCATAAATAAATGTGCTAGGGCAAGGAAACTCTCCTAGTGCAATTTGCCATACACAACAAATGCAATACACATTAATGGATCCTTTTCAAATCAGATTTACTTCAATTTCAAATCGAATGAGGGATAGAGAGAGCACAATGAAGAGCTAGGGCATACATCTCATTTCTCCAAGTATGGAGAGACATAAAGGATCAAATCAACATCCCCAAATGATGGTCATGCAACCTCCTTTTATAGCATAAGGGGATGCAACATTCAAATGGCCTTTTCCCTTGTGGAGGGAAAACTAATAAAACTTAATTAAAATATTAAAAAACTCACTTAATGTGCACTTTATTATTTTCTAATTAAACAATAAAAAGTAACTAGCCTATGTGCACTTTTTAAACTAACTAAAGACTCCCCCTTGTAGCGCAAGGCATGCCAAGGGGCTACAATGCAGACAACAGACACCTTAGAACAATCCTCAAGCTCTATCCTCAAACCCATGGGGAGAGAAAATGGGTTGAGAGTCTTCAATTCTTCACTTTTAAAAATGTCCCCAAAAAGAGGACATTACAGTGGAAGATGCAGACATGGATGCAATTACATTAGTGAGATAGTTCTCCATCATTCTGGGCTTTTGAGGTGTGGTTGATTGTTGTGGGTTCCCCTGGTGATTGATTTCAGACATTCTTTTGGCTTCATTGTCATCAATCACCTAAATTGGATGCTGAGGAGTAGTTTTCATATTGATTGAATGGGCTTGAGATTGCTTCTGCTGAGGATGGGGCAGTTTTCTGTGTTTGTAATGTTGCCTACAGTACACTTTTAGCAAATAGAGGCTTGAATTGTTATGGGTAGGCTGAGGTTTTGCCTTACATCTATTTAAAAATGCTGGGGGATTTCCTAGAATTCCTCCTCATTCAGTGAACTGCAAACAAACTAATGGTGTTTGGTGGCTGCCTGGAAGAAAGTAAATTGTACAAATTAAGACAGATTGCAGACACACTTTAGTTTGAATTTTGAGCTATTTGTAGAACAGCTTTACGCAGGGGTTGGTGGGAAACAAAAGGGTGAATAATGGTAGGTGGATGAATTGATAGTGGGGAGATGACCATGGCAGATTTGGTACTCAAATTAGGAATCATTTTAAAAAAATCTTCATCGCTATCTTCCTCTTAGGGTTCCTGCTCTTCCATTTTCTAAAACAATTATTTGATATTGTGAAACAAATGAAGATCAAGCTGTGTCGGGCTCATGGAAAGTTGCAGCGCATTTAAAACATTCTTTATGTCATAGGAATGAAATCTATGATAGGAGGATATCGGTGGATTTTGCATATAAAGGAAACGTCTATGCAATGTGTAAACAGAAGGTAGTGACAGATGGGAAAGAGCATGAAATCCCGCACAAGGGCCTTCCAGGTGTGAGGGAGTGTCGTCTGAGGTTTCTGTTTCAGTTTCGTTATTTTCTCTATTCTGAAAAAAGTTTATATTTTGTATTTTATATTGTTTCCACATACACATATGACTCATCTAAATCCTCATTTGGAGTGTTGTCTCTCAAACCCCATAAGATTCGGATCACACCGCCACTGAGCAGCTTGCAAATATACCAGAATAATATACTACACAATCCATGACACAAGAATAACTATGGGAAAAAGCAATTACCAGGATGATAAAAGCAAAGAGAAATGTACGGACTCCAGACCAAAGGAGCAGTTTTTTCAATAGAACTTAAGCCAACATTCAGAGTATTCTGGCACTGCCATAGAATTCAATCCCTCAAGGAAAAACTTATAAATAATTTTAATAACTTGATAATTGATGGCATAAAGTACAGTTTGAGGAAAATATCTAGAATATATCATGCCCCTTGATATAAATATTGTCTCTCAGTAAAGTGGTATGTCACTTTATAGTGACTTAACACTACTGTCTATTGATTAATAATATGAAATTCACCATTATTTTGGAATATGTCATTTAATGCAGCTTACTAAGATATAATTTGAATTTAATGATATCTCAGTTGCAAGTATGCAACACAGATTAATTGAGCTAAGCATGAACTACAGATGCAAACTAATAGGGCATAATGTCCACTCATGTATTTGATGGTCTTTGTACAAGTTAATCAAGAAAATGTTTAAAAAGTATAAGGGTTTCAACTTACTTGCGATCACCTTCTACATCAGGCAGATCTTTGGTTATGGCGATAACCAATGCAAACAAAGTTACAAAGATTGTGATAAAAACCACCGGAGGGCTGCAATCAAAACATACAATACAGAAAGGTTAGCAACTAGCAACAGTTTAAATATTAACAGATAGGCATTAAACCAGAAGACATGAATATGATTCAATATTCATGCCTCTGAATTTCATAGAGTTGAATAGCTTACCTCCATTGAAATTTAAGCCCAAGTGCAGCTCTAGTTGCATAATATACCCCAAAATTAAGCAGGAAACCTCGAACCTATACAAAGAAAGTTTTAAGACTTAAAGCATCAGAACCATATAATCGAGAAACAGATAAATATTGTCTCACATAATCAGACATAAAGACTGACCAAAGAGTTAGGGAGAAAATTCATAGACAAACAAAATGCAAAGAGACATAAGAAATTTCAGGTCCAATAACCGGTTAAAGAACCAAGACAAAAGTATACGAGTTTAGATATTTTTGTTTTGTGGGATTTTCCACAACAGCAGAGTATATGAGTTTCTAAACACTCTGAAGGTTGGAAAAATGAATTGTGCGGAAAAGAAATCAGAGAAGAGATACACAAATTCAAAAACAAACATTTTGCCATGCAGATCCTTTGAAAAACTTGACCTATTATTGCATAAGGTCTCTCTTATGTTTTGTGATGTTAGGTAGCCTCTAATTACTCGACTCAAATTTCACCCAAGTATATCTCACATTCATCATCACACTTACAAACAGTGGCAAAAGAATTGAAACCTCTGGTCTTAAACGAGACAATTGGAGCAGCACAGAGCAGGACAAAGTAGGACAAGTGGACTATGTTTAAACGTATAAACCTGTCAAATTTCCAGGGAACGGATCTGCAATCACTAGCTTGCTGGGAGGATCAATACATCTAGCATTCCTCCTGATCATAGCAGTTCTAAACAAGTTGCTACAGAATTATTAAAAAAGCCTATTCTGGTGTATAGAAGGTGAAAGAAACCAAGTCATTGCAGTTAATTCAAACATTAATGTCCAACCAAAAATGAAAGACAACCAAGAAACATATAGTGTCAACATTCCTTGTTATAATCAAAAAAGAATATTATGGCGTGTGGAAGATGAAAGGAAACCAAGTCATCACAGTTTAATAAACACATAAAGTCCAACCAAAATGAATGACAGCCAAGAAAACAATAGTGTCAAGTTGTCAACACTATTTTTGTATAACAGCATAATAATATAAATATGTTGGATTTTAGCTGCAGTTTCTGTTACAGGTTATCAGTGCAGACAATTTTCAGAACATGAAAAGTTACCATCTCGGAGAAGCATCCAATAAGTATCAATGTGAGAGGCTACAAGGATGTCCCTTTTATCGCACAAAGGCAGCAATGTTGTTTGAAATAAGATTTATTGCCATGGTGTTATAACTTAAAAGCATTAAATCTGTAGTTGTAGAGTGTGCCACGTTAAGTCAATGGAGTGATCCAAAACTGTACAAAAAAGACTCTAATGACTGATCTCCGTGTATAGAAAGTCTTAGCAGAATTCACAAGATGCTAGTTGTAGACTAATTTTTTTTCTAGTTGAAAATAGAAAATATTATATAAGTCCATCCACATGAAAAGATACTTATATGTTTGGTTGCCAGCATTAAACAAAGTCACAAAAGACCCATTGTCAACTTCATTCACTAAAACTGTTCTTGCTAAGATAGCAAACAACGGAATTTATTCCGTGATAGCATTTAGTGAGAGAGGTCATGCACCATCCTTCCTACTACCCACCTTCATATCACCATCACATCAGCAGATATTTCTTCCTCGGTCTCGCTATTCAAGACTTTGGAGTCCCCAACTTTGGTCTACTTAAGAGTTCACTTATCCATCTTGACATCGCCTACAACCATCTCCCACAAAGTCCAACAAGACAAGAGGTAAATTAATGTTCTATCAAGTCAACCAAAGGTAAGTATTCCTACACCTAATCTCTCTTTCTTTTGTACTTTGGTCCATATTATCAATGTTCTATGCTTCAAGTATTAGATAGTATAGTTTAGTACATGCTTGTGATTTAAATGCTATTGCTTATAATATTGTTACTTATAAGCATAGTTACCAGGTTCGGAAATCCGATTAAATTCGGAAGGGCAAAAAAATCCGAAAATCTCGAAAAAATTCGAAAAAATACGGAAAAACCCGGTTCGGAATATATATACTTATATTATTATAAATTTATATTATTGTATACTTATATCATTATATATAGACAAATCATACAAAAAAGCATCCATTCTACCATAATCATCATCATAATAATGATTCTTTCAAAAGATTACAAGAAGTTGCTTGGTCCACAAAGGTGCAAAACCGGATTTTATGAAAATAAGAAAAATATTGCCATCAATGCGTAAAGCTCGAGAAAATATACACTTTTAGAGAAGACGACACCTGAAACGGAGCCACAGAATGAAAGTTATGGCACATGCAAGTTTTTGCTGCTACATCTTCCCGGACCCTTTCCAAAAATGGCAAAAAAATTTCTATCCTTGTGATTTTTTTTTCACCAAAAAGGAAAAAAAATGCCAAAAAAGGAAAAAAAAAATTGTGTGCAAAAAAATGGCCGAACCGAACCGGATTTATTCGGTTGCTTCAAAAAATACGGTTCGAACCGGACTTCATACAAATCCGGCCGAACTTGGTAACTATGCTTATAAGTTATAGCCCTTGCTTTACCACCTAGTGGCATTTTACCTCCTTATAGCTCTTGCTTACTACCTAGTGGTATCTTCACACCTTAAGTTAGCTCTTGCTTCAGGGTCTAATACACCCCTGGATCTAGTAGGGTCCTCCGCCCTCTATCTCTTTTCAGATTGTACGTGTAGTTTTCCCTTATAGATTCATTGCAACCTCCAATGTGCATGGCCCTCGTCTATACCCCTTGACCACTTTGTGGACCAGCATCTTGCTTGTGTTGGAACTAAAATGGTCTACTAACTTTCTCCTATTTAGAGAATCATTATATTATAAAGACTTATTTTAGGCCCAATACACTCTCAGGCAATAGAGGTTTTAATAGGAGAATCTGGTTAGGATTCTAACTAGGATGCCAAAGTCCACACAAGGTATTGGTCTACTCAAGTTACTTTTTTATGCTAAATACTATTTTTGGAATGATGCTTCACTATTACTGTTTTCACTCCTAGTTGAATGTGAGCCGAAAAAACTCCATATTTGTTTCCCATATATACCTTTGGGTATTTTTATATTCCATATATGTAAATTGTATATCTCGGAAACAGTGTGTCATTATGCTTGTAAGGCACCTGATTTGGTCTTCTTGGCACTCAGTGATAAGTGGTGATTCAAATTACATAAAGCCAAAGTCTAAGTATCTATTTGAATCAGTCTATGAT
This sequence comes from Taxus chinensis, assembly GCA_019776745.2. Lineage (NCBI taxonomy): Eukaryota > Viridiplantae > Streptophyta > Pinopsida > Cupressales > Taxaceae > Taxus > Taxus chinensis. The sequence goes on along the minus strand of CM034147.1, from coordinate 921,761,935 downwards.
AACCTTTCTCATATGTTCACTGTTGGTCAGCATGTAATTTTTTGGATTAGTGAAATGCTCTTTAACCAGAAAAAGGAAAATTAGAAAGGAACACGTTACTGTACCACTGCTATATCGGTTGGTCTCGTAAAGGGCATCATACCAGAGTCTCATGTTCATTAGTTTTCAAATCTCAAATGAGACAGCTCATTGAAACATTTCTTGGCACGTAGAAGGGATATTATGCAAATAGAATAATGCCGTTGAACCAATAATGATTAGGAGCAAAAAAAACAAACTCTTTAAAGACAGGTCTCCATGAGGTTTTGAAGGCCAAATAAAGAGAATAACAGACCTCAACAACAGAATGCTTATACAAGATGGATAATGTTTTTAAATGCTGCAGAATGAGATTTGAAGTCGGGAGCGTATTGGAAGGATCACAAGTTATGGTCTATCGGGACTGACAGAATCCTCAACTGCTACCTACTAAATAAAGCACATTGGAATATGCACAGCATTGTCAATAGCAAAGATAAGGAACGAATTGAGTTTGTTTGTTTAATAGCCAGTGCTCAGAGAGAGGCTCAAACTGAGGACCTGAGAGGAAATTTACACGCATAAATGGGTTACAAACTTAGGAGAAAACATGAAAGAAGACATCGGACCACTCACTTAAGTATGAGCAAAGACGAGTTCTACTTTGCCGTCCCATCACACCCATTGCATCTTTCATGAGGTCAAAACAATATATTTTCAAATACGTAACATATGTAGATTACTTGATGAACTTCTGATATGAATACCTTCTTGTCACCAGAATTTACGATTCCCCAGACAATAACTTTTTGGTCATAGTAGTACAATCAAACAATTTCCATTACCTCAATTATAGTTCTGTTTTTCTGGTTAGAAGAGTGTACTTGCACTCCTGAGCTAACATTTCTTACGGATTGCATTTCTACTTAGATTGTCTACCAAATTTCTGATAACATACGGTTTTTATTTCACACATATTATATGATCTGGAGTAGTAATAATGGCTTATACTAGTTATTAGTGCAATATAAAATGGTTGTTAGTAGAATGTTAGCCAAAAAGGATAGAAAAGTACATACTGTAGCAATTATCAAAAAAGCAGCAACTGGGAACCTCTTCATCCTGAAAGGAGGCACAGAATAAATTGTCCCCAGAAATAACCCAAGACAGTAAAGAGCTGTAATGAACGGCCCAAAATTTATTACCACAATTGCAACACCCAAAGCTGCAAAGAGCAAAACGAGAAACCAAGCTTCTGGAACAGAAAGATCTCCTGCAGCTATAGGTAGAAATGGCTTGTTCACCCTGAAATGCCACCATAGACCAAAAAAAGGTAAGATGAAAAAAAATAGAAAAATGAAGCAATTTATAACTTGCAAGTTCATGAGCTAAAATTTTCTTCAACCATATAAGTGTCGATTCGTATTGGATGGAAAATCTAGTAAGCTTGCAATATTGAATTTAAGTCTTAGAGATCATTCATTACAAGCACCGTTTTACAAGATTCATGTTCAGAAACATTTTCTCGATGCAATCCCTCCCTGAGGAACTCATAACAGCAATGAATAACGGATGCAAGAGTTCCAAAATTTTGTATAGTGTCTGGTTTATTTCGTCCATGATAGTATGTATGGTAACCAAGATTGTAGCGGTATCAATAGTAGAAATAACAATGTTGTTTATGTTTGTTAAGATGTGTTAAATCCCATAGTTATATAACTATCTATGATGTGCAGAGTAGGATTCGAAGAAGGAATAGAGGATGCCTCAAATTCTTACTCTTTTAAACCTCCAGAAATATTGTAACAGAAGTTATCTTCGTTTGACTTGGATGACCTAGTTTTTCTATAAGGCATCGCTCATTGTATATCTCCTTTTCTTTAATATAATATTTTACCCTTGTTTCAGGAAAAAATGTTTTGAAACCTTTAATAATTTTTATTTTCATAATGTTTGAACTCATTTCAGGCTAATTTTCTGAACCTGAAAAGTCATGTAAAAACAAGTTGGTTGTATGTAATTCAAGTATCAGTATTGCAATACCAGAAGGGACAAATGTACATTACCATCAAAACAGCATAAAACCACATTAATAAAACCTACCTCAAAACTCATAGATGCTGCAAGTTCAAACAGGAATCTTAACTGAAAGGTAGATGGCCTACATACTTGTCAATTCCAATATCATATATCTGGTTGATTCCAACAATGTAGCCATTCCCACAAATTAATGCAACAAGTCCACATAGTGCCTTAGGCAGCAACCACCAATTAATAAACTGATAATTCTCTATTAGAGCTTTTGATACCAAAGCTCTGCAACAAATAAAAAACACAGAAGAGCATAAGAACAAGCAGAAAACCTCAGAAGTAAACCAGAGTATAGAAACAGATGGCAACAATATTAACAAGCTTTAAATGAGGAAGAATCCAACCACACACATTGAACCAAGTACAGTTCCGCGAATTGTGTGAGGCCTCAAAAATCTCCAACATGCATCTACTAACTGGGATAAATGCCTTGAAAGTGGGTCCGGCTCAGCAGCACCAAGAGTTGCATCAGCCTGCCAAATGCAAGCACTCAGTTTCACAAATTCTATTAGGGTAGATCTCCTTACTGGCTAAACATAAAACCTTCTAATTCAAAGCAAGTTAGAACTGCCTCGTAATTTTTCAACAAGCATGAAGAGTGTGCTATCCTGCAACAGCTGGTACCATACATAAATAAACCAAATAAGTGTAATGTCCCTTTCTAGGGCTAAAACTAAAAATAAAGGTTTGGCCACAACCCCAAATGAATAAAATTTGAAAACACACCATCAACCAACAAGCATCAATCTGAAAATTACTAGAAACAGACTTTAAACCCTATTCAAGTAATCAATAATCAGTCCTTTGGGGTAGTGTACTGTATAGGCACTTCAAATCATCATACAACCATGCAATAATAGCTCAAAATGCTTCTAAATAATTATTTCAAGCACGGAAACATTCATCCATCCAAATTACATCAAAATAATATAGAAAATAAGAAATTACACCCAGTGACAATTAATTTTATGACAGCAGCAGGGCAGCCACAAACAAGGGCTAAAAATAGCTCATAAACTCCTCCAAAAATCACCGAATTGTATATCCCAGCCTTATAAAATATGAAAAACAATAATATCAACTCAAATTGTCCAAAAGTGCACTACATGATATCAAACCCTTCACCCAAGCAAGTTGCCTGAGGTTAGAAGGAAAGAAATACATATGAAATCCTCCTTAAAGCTCACTTGTGACCTCTGTATGAAGCCACCAATGCACAAATGAGGGTTTCCGTCCCCAAGTGTGATCCTATTGAAAGATTTTGTCCTCAATAGGTGACCAAGGAAGGGTTTTCGTCCTTCAATGGCAAGAAGAAAAGCTACACTAGCTTCAACTCCAAGTAAATGTCAAAATCGATGAAAGATGATCCTCCTCTCCATTCGAACTTCCTTAAGTACCCCTCCTTTGGCGCCAATGATGAAATAGAAGCCCCAACTTCATGGCTGATTTGAATTAGCAGTCTCGTCTTTGTCTGGAGGGGATTTGTGATGCCTACGCCCATTTTCCCTAGGCCTTGAGCTTCATAACCCATTTGCTTCAGCAGCTTGGAACCAATTCCTTTGTAGTGCTTCTCAAAACTATCAAACAAGTTAGTTGAATCGGATTGCAGGGAATAACAGGAGCTTACACCAAGTTCTCATTTGTCATTGATTGCACATTGCAAGTCTTGATCGAGCATGGGAGTGTGCTTATAGATATCTCATCATGTGTTTCGAAATTTGTGCACTCGATTGTGAGGCGTGCTAGTTCCTCTTCCTTTGCAAAAAGATCTTACTGTAGACATTGGATGACTTGAATTTGCCTATCCTCAGGTCAAAAAATAACAGAGATCTAAATTTCTAGCAAACCCTTACGCAAATATGACAACAATCTGATTTTTATGTAAACCCTCAAATTAAAAATCACCCAAATCTGGAAATGACTGGTAAACCATAAGAAAATACAGATTTTTACATAATAAATGACAGCCTTGAATATAACATCAAAATCTGATTTTTTTCACCAAAAAAACTGAGTTTTTATTAATTTATTTTCACTCAGAAAATCAGATAAATACAGCTGACCATATACATCAATTTCGCTCCCACAGAATGCTCCAATTGGAAAGAAGAGGTCAAATGATGACGCTGCAACCTAGAACCGTAGAAATTTGCCAAATGTTAAAAATGTGCCCTAGCTGATATCCCTGACTGGACTGCAGATCTGAAACTGGAAATGTTACCCTAACTGATTTCGGCAGTCGGATCTCCTTGGTAGATCCAAAGTTCTGATATTAAAGCTCAATGGTAACCCCTGAATGGAGACACCCTAGCAGATTGGAGGGTTTTCATCCTCAAATCTATTTGCAATGGAGGGTTTTCATCCTCAATTGCTGGACTATGTTGCCAAGATACGGGTACGGGTATGGGTCCGATACACAGATACGTCAATTTTAAAAAACCCTTGGGTATGATACGTCTTGGATACGTCCGTACATATATATACACACACACGTTAACTCATTTTACTCATTTTTTAGTCCATAAAAAACTGAAATAGTAATACAAAACGTGAATCGATGTTCAAAACATTCAATATACTTAAGACTTTACATTTTCATTGATTATATATATATATATACACGTACTCATTTTACTCATTTTTTAGTCCATAAAAAAACTGAAATAGTAATACAAAACGTGAATCGATGTTCAAAAACATTCAATATACTTAAGACTTTACATTTTCATTGATCATGTGGCTGTCATACATATGATATACGAATATCATGTCAACATGAATACAAACAAAACTTGAAAAATATATTAGGATCAATGTTCAAATTTTTAAAACATACAATATACTTAATATTTTACATTTCATTGATCATATGGCTGCCATACATTTCATTGATTTTAGCTTTTTGAAGTGTTTAGGGTTTAATATTTTATTCATTTAAATGTTAGGGTTCATTTTTTGCATTAACTAAGTCAAAAAATAAAATAAAAAATGTTTTAATGCCTTAAAAGGTGTATTTAAACTTGGGTTCGCCGCAAGTACGTCCAGGTTCTTCTCGGGTACGTCACAGGTACGTCCAAACATACCCGAGAATAACCCGGACGTACCCATCACGTATCCGTACCGGATACGTATCAGGCAAGGTAAGGGGGGGCTGAGGGACGAACCCTGGCAACAAAGTTGCTAGATGCACAAGAGGGTTTTCATTCTTGAATACACAAGTTGAAACAACAACTCAAACTCTTCGTTAAAGATATCCCAAATGACCCCAAGCAACCATATTTATGTTTTTTCATGGCTCACAACTCGATGCAAGGTCCCCAAATGGGACATCCCACTTCAGCATTTAATTTATTTTAATAAAGTAATATTTTACTTTTTTTCAATAAAGTAATGCTTTTATTATTTTTCTAATTATTTAATTTTAGCTTTACAAATTCACTTTTTAAATTACTAATAAAATATAAGTGCTTATGACTAAAATTTCTTTGCACTCAAATTAAATTATTAATTTAAAATCCCTTTTTTCCACCCCACTAGCCCATGGGAAAATATTGGATAGGCAAAGGGTCTTCTGGATGATCAGTTTCAAGAAGGGGACATGATAGTCTACCCTTCACAAAATTTCTTGCCTCAAGCAATTGCAAACCTAGATGCCCATGTGATAAATCAAATTGCAATGCTCATGTAATTCGGATCATGTACCTGTTAAGTGGAGCAACATGGACCAACAAGTACAACATTCTCCAAGTCCATTACGCTCAGCAATTGTATGCAATCTTTGTAACTTAGTACACAATCCGACAATCAAGAGTGTATCTAATATGAGTCCTCTTAGAGTCTCCTTCCAATCCCAAAAGGTATTAGACAAAGAATGCAATTCAATCTCAAGATGTAATGTCCCCTTTTTCGAATTGAGGCCAAATGAAGACTTCTTGCCATTCTCTTCCCGTGGCCAAGAAGATTAAGTGAACAAGGGAAGTGAGCTTCGTTTCTAATTTCTTTTATTATTTCTAATGTTTTTCTTTAGTGTTTATCTCCTCCAGGCAGGTCGGTTGGGATTACGAGTTTCCCAACAAAGAATTAAAAGATAAAGTGGGCTTGGAGGTCGGTCCTCATCGATTTGGCCATTGGCACCAAGCAAGGGGTATAAAAGAGGTTGTATAACCTCATTTGGAAATCATCTTTTGGCGCATTTACACTTATACTTGGTTTGTTGGGTTGGTTGCTCAATACCATTCCACTTGAGGATGAAAACCCTCTTGTGTGGCGTCCAAGGAGGACAAAAACCTTCCTTGTGGCTTGGTGGAGAATGAAAACTCTCCATTTTGGTGAAGTGAAGATCTCTATTGAAGACTCTTTGTAGATTTGGATCAAGAAGAAGACCTACAAGGGCTTTTACATATTTTTGGAGCCCTCTCCTACGGGAACGACTAGGGTAGAGATCATTTTGAGTGCCTTCTAGAGCACGGCACTCATTCCTTTATTGATATCCAGATTTGATATAATTTCTAAGGTTGGAATCACTCATTTTTGGGCATTGTTGGGGTTTGGAAACCCTCATTTTGATTATTCCTCTTCGCTGCACTTCTGTTGTTAATAATTAATTTTCCATCTGAGTATTTGTTTGATTTTCATGGTGGAAATTGTTCTAAGATGTTCCTAAAAGGTCTATAAATATTGTGGATGAATTGTAAGGTGATATTTTGGTGAAATCTTGTGTTTTTCAGACTGTTGTCATAAGAATCGGATCGTTGTTTCATATTGATTTAATTTTCAGTTTGCTGGTCCAAAAATGAGATTTAAATCAGATTGGGGTTTGTGTTAATTCCTTTGTTTTTCAGTTTCAGCCCTAAAAAGGGACATTACACAAGATGCTCTTTTTCTAGTTGACAATGCATGAAAATATCCACAAGTTCCCACAAGAGCAACAACTGCCATATCTACTCACCACTGTGTTGTGGTTGCACCTATTGGTTCTTCTCATGTGATGGAGGATTTGGAACACTTATTTGAGCTTCATGATCCAACTTGTAAGTTCCCATGACTTCCTTAAAGAGATTGCAATGTATTCCTTCCAAAATAGAGTTCAAAACACATTGTGTAAGGATTGGAAATCAATTAGAACAGTCACAATTCACCTGAAACTTTACCCAACTGGGTACCCTGGTGGCTGTAAATGATGTAATATAATAGCTGGGAATGATGACGAATGGAAGAATCTGCCACTGAAGTGTCAGGCTGCGAATAACAACAGAAATTATAGTTTCCCCAGCAACTTTACTATGCAATGTAGTATGACCAGGTTGGTCTATGACTTGTTCAATCTGTCTGGATTTCTTTTGCAGTATATCCGAGTTACTTGACTGGCTATTAACAAGACTTGAACTAGAAATTCCAAATTCAGAGCATATCATTAAAGCAAGATAGTCAATGCATCCATGTTGTGCTTTCAATATTTCATTTCTTATCACAAGTGAAGTACAAATGGCAAACAGGCATGCTTTCAGCTTCAGTATATCCCTAGAAAGGGTAGCATGCTCCGAGCACTCTTCAATGTGTGGCAACATGATCTTGGAATAAAGCCTGCCACTAATCACAGCTGCAAGCTTGCGAATGTCTTCAAACTCAAACAGATGACACATCCTGTTTATCAGAAGAACAGTAATGTGGCCTTCCTTCTTAGTGTTGACAGCTTGATTTCCATGTTGCCTAGTAGTGGTGGATAATTCCCCATAGAGCTTCCAGGAATGCATATCATCAAAAGCCTTCAAAATTTTCTGTTTTATCCCAGATTCAAGTACTGAACAAATTCTATCCTTGTTCAAAATGAGACCATCAGCTAGCACATATTTTCTATCCTTCTCATTTCCATCTAGAATGTTAGCAACAAATGTATTTTTGGTATAATCTACATGATTGAATTCTTCCAATGATCATGAATTACAGAAACAAAATAAAGAACAGTCATTCTAGAAAAAATATCAGCAACTACATGCTTTTTCCTTTCAACATTATAACCTTGGATTTTCCTTTGCCACTTTTGTGGTTCATCATTCAAATCATGTTGAACCAAGAAGACCTTCGAGCCATTGCAATCTTTGTCAACCACACCTCTATCAAAAACCAAGTGATGTCTGAATTTTATCAAAACATGCTTGATAGTAAGAATCTTCGTGTCAAAAACAGAGAAACTATTTTTTGAGTCTTTCAACTTTATGCCCTCTATCTTAATGAAGTCCTCTCCTTTGATTGATATGGCCTCAATATCTTCTTCTGAGACACCACATCCTACCACAAATGGTTGTGAGAAAACTGAAATGGAAAATTGAATTTCTGAGATTTTCACACTTCATTGTTGAGAAAGTTTATTTGGAATACTGTGTAGTAATTTGAAATGGAAAATACATGTGATGATTACCTTTCTCAAGTTTATTAAAAACTTCTGGTATTCTATCTATCCATATGCAAAATCCCTTAACAAAAGATCTTCTATCATGGCTGCATAAACTAGAAAATCTCCTCCATATAACTAGTGTGGTAGGGAGTGCCCAAACTGGAAAAATCTGAATCCTCATTTGATCTATACATGCTTTGCTACACATCAAAATATCACAAAAATTCATCAAAGCAAACAGTCCCAGCTGACTACTGAATACCTGATTCACCATGAATTGGTACGTAGCAAGAGCATCAATCAAATTGTATGGTATGATCAAGAACTGCAATGTGTCCAGTAAAACATCTGAAAGTTGTCTTGTGCACACCTCCCTTACAAACAGAAATCTGATGGTTGCTAGATCTCAAATCAGTCTTTGAGAAATGAGGAGTAATAATGGCATGCCCACAACCAATGTTCAACTCTATGGCATGTTGGAAACCTCTATCTAATAGCTGATCCGGGAGACATCTTATTGAATGCCAAACTATGTTGTATTGGAAGCATTTGAATATCAACATAAAGATTATGTTGCTTACCAAAAGATGAAATAGTTTGCATGCTCTCCACCACAAAGCAACTTGCTGTCCAAGCAACTTGGATTTGAGAGAGAAGACCCTCTTTCCATTTTATACCCCTCAAAAGATCACCCAGATCCCATATACAAAAACAATCTTGAATCAAAGAGTCCACCTGCCCCATATTGCACATTGTATCCCTTACTCTATCACCCATATTAGCATGCTTTTCACGAGAACAAGAATTTTGCAATGACATAGGATGAAGCAACAAATCTGAATTATGATCATCATTTTCATAGCTTAGATTGCCAACAAGGAGCTCACCCTTTGGAAATTTGAAGGATAATGCATGTTCCTCCATGGTTTTTTTCCTTTTAGTTTCTTGCAACTCTGATTTTTCTTCTTTCTCATGCTCCACCAACACAATTTCTCCCTTGACCTTTGGAGGTTCTGCTATATCTAACTCTTTTTTGGTTCTTCATTTGACAACGCTTCTCCATGTCCTTTGCCTAGACAATTGTGGTTTGGCTCCCAAGGTTCTTTGTTGTCCCCTTTTTGAGAGTTGTTGTTCAATTAGCTATCATTTTCGTTATTAAGTATGGTTTCAACTTTTCTTCACATTGATCAACCACACTTTTAGCTAGTGCACCCAGCTGCCGGACAAAACTTCCCGCTCCTCCTTTTTCACATTGGCCAATAAATTTGTTAGAAGTGGCTCATCTCTCATTCAGAGTTAATGACATAATTGTTTGCATTGATGCAATAATATTTTTTGCATGATTCTTATGAACAATAGCAAAGAAATCTCCAAACATTTGGAGAATGAGATCATCACATTCAAGATCTAACATCATAACACAAGATCTGATTTTTGCCATAGTTTCTAGAATTGTGACATTCCTAGCAAAAGAAGGATTTTTGATGTCCTCTAGACTTCGAAAAATTTCAACAATTAATTGAAATACCTCCCTCACGGTGGGTTGTTGTATGGCTTTTCAGGAGCTGTTATTCTTGTAATTTCACTAATACAAGTGATAACTACAAGTCTCACATTTGGATCCGGGTGTCTCAAAAGCTTGGGCTTAGCCAAATGAATCACCGATGGATTTATTGCCCAAAACATAGACTTGGAATCTGTCTGTCTTACCATGGACAAACAGTTTGCCACTTCCTCCAAAATATTGAGTAGAACATTTTTCAAATGAGATGGCTGCCCAAGTTTCTTCCCTGCTCTGCAATAAGCTTTGTTTCCAAACCATCTTTACTCATTAAATCCACGATTTTTGTCAAATCCACAAGTTGCAAAAACAATTGTGTTGTCTCTTACTCTACAAACTTGGAATATCTGTGCTCTGATACCATTGTAATGTCCCTTTTTGGACAAAATAACATAGATATGGATTTCTAGCAAACCCTTATAGAAAAATGACAACAATCTGATTTTTATGTAAACCTCCAAATTAAAAATTAGCTAGATATGGAAATGATTGGTAATTCATAAGAAATTACAAATTTTTACATAATAAATGACAACCATGAATATAACATCACAATCTGAATTTTTGCACCAAAAAAACTGAATTTTAATTAATTTATTTTCACTCAAAAAATCAGATAAATACAACCAACCATATACAACAATTTTGCTCCCAAAGAACTCTCCAATTGGAAAGAAGAGGCCAAATGATGATGTTGCAACTTGGAACTGTAGAAATTTGCCCAATGTTGATGCCGTAAATGCTGGTTTGAAACCCGAAAGGGTGACGTCAGCCTTCAATGGCTGCCTGGAAGTGTGATGCAACCTCCATTGATGTCTAAAAATGTGCCCTAGCTGGTATCCCTAATTGGACTGTAGATCTTGAAACTCGAAATGTTGCCCTAGCTGATTTTGGTAGTTGGATCTCCCTTGTAGATCTGAATTTTTAATATTGAAGCTCAATGGTGACCCCTGAATGGAGATACCCTAGCAGATTGGAGGGTTTTCATCCTCAAATCTAGTTGCAATGGAGGGTTTTTGTCCTCAATTGCTGGATGCACAAGAGGGTTTTTGTCCTTGAATACACAAGTCGTAGCAACAACTCAAACTCTTCATGAAAATTATGTTGATAGTCAAAAATATCCCAAATGACCCCAAGTGATCCTATTTATGCTTTTTAATGGCTCACAACTCGATGCAAAGTCCCCAAATGGGACGTCCCACTTTAGCATTTTAATTTATTTTAATAAAGTAATAACTTTACTTTTTTTATTTCAATAAAGTAATGCTTTTATTATTTTTATTATTTTTAACTTTATCTTTATAAAGTCACTTTTTAAATTACTAATAAAATATAAGTGCTTATAATTAAAATTACTTTGCACTTAAGTTAAATTATTAATTTATTTTCCCTTTTTCCACCCCATTAGCCCATGGGAAAATACTAGATAGGCTAAGGGTATTTTGGATGATCAGTTTCGAGAAGGGGGACATGACATCTTTGAGAACAAGGTCAGCAACGCGAGTGCTTCGAGCCATGAGATCTATTTCCTACTCCATGATAAGATTGAAGCCTTTCTCCTTAGATTGGAGAGCATCTTCCAACTATTGATTCTGTTGCATGACGTGTTCGATCTCTTTGAGAAAACACTTATTCTCATCCAGAGGTTCTGAAAGAGACACTTTCTTCTAGGGGTTCTTCTTCAAATTCCTGCATGCTTTTCCTATGACTACAACAGAGAACAGTTAAACGTGCGTCTGTGTAATGTCCCCTCTTTCCGCCTAAGCTTGGACGAGGACCTTTGGCCCTTTATGTCTACCCGACGGCCAAGGGGGAACCTTTAGGGTGACATAACTTTATTGTTTTATTATATTGTGCTATTATTTCTAAAAATAATAATATTATGAAAAGCACATATAACAAATAATAAAGTTTATTAATAAATTAAAATACAAATCATTGTATTAGAAAGGAGTGCGACTTGCCTTAGGAGGCATTTTTTGGAAAACGTACCATTTGACCCAAAGAAGGAAAATGAGACCAGCTTAGGGGAATGAAACAAATTGATTGGGCGACTTGGAGGTGGTAGTTGGGCTGAGTTCCCTTTAAATAAACAAGTCGACTTGCATGAGGGCATCCAGATTTTTATTATCATCTTTTGCATTGCTAAGAGCTCTGAGCTTTTATCAAAAATTCCAAGGACGAAAACCCTTGTGAATTTATCTCTTGTTTACGAAAACCCCAGGGGATTGGGAGGGGATTTCACTCAGAAATTCCCAGCGTTATTCATCAGATTTCCAGGTTCAGTTCAGCCGTGTGTATAAGGAGATTTGAAAGTGTTTTTCAGTGATTTCCAACCAGCAGTTGGGTCGGCCCAGTATAAGCAAGTTAACAGCGAATTCAGAGGTATTTTTATCCAAAAACATTTGTTAAATGTTTGCCATCATATTGTAATCTGATCGCTGTACTTTTTTATCATTTTCTGAAGTGCATTTTGAAGATTTTCAATTTGAATAATATCATACTTCAGATCTGATTTTCTGGGCATTTTTAGACTGTAATAAGTTCAGTTTTTTTTGTAATTCAGTCCCCAAATATCTGGGCAGTCATTAGAAATCAGAAGTAATTTTATTTGGTGTGATTTACATTGTTATCTCTCTTAAACCCTAGTCGCACTTTCCAGATCTGCACTAGGGATTTGACATAAAATACACAGAAATCTGTATCTGTTGTTTTTGTTTGATAAAAAAATCAGTATAGTGTAAGAAGGATCCATCTAGGGATCTTTCAGTCTGATACTGAATATGTTGAATTAGTGCAAAGAACTAATGTCAAGGCAGTGTACCAAACTTGTATCTCTAATACAAAAAATCCACACCAAGCCCAAATGATTCAGAACTCAATAATCAAAAATTCAACTATGCTTGAAATGACAATCAAATGCTCTTAGTGAATGAGATTCTTAGTGTTACAATTGCTTTCAAACGATAAAAATGATAGGGAATTACACACAACAGTATGAAATATAATCCAAACTATGACACAATTTGATTCTTGGAAAACCCCCGATTTGAGGTAAAAACCAGTAGGGAAGGGAAAATGTACTCTTTTCTGGATTTCTTATCGGCCAAGGAATGAAAATAGATACAGTGAAGACTCATAACATAATACAACAGTGTTGTTCCACTCTTACACTCTCCTATTGTTCTGCTACACTTTGCTTCTACAAACAACTACACACAAGATTGCTCTCCTACTCACTGATGATCTCTCTAATCTCCTACTTCCTGCTTATAACATACTGTAGACATCCTTACGTGCATTGGAGAATCCAAAGAGTCACGAGTAAGGGAAGAGAATGTTTCCCATCATTCTGGTGCGTTGTGGACGTTTTGCTTGTTGTAGGACGAAACTGCCAGTGCTGTTACGGAACCGTTGAGGCAATTTATGCAACCACCACCTACACAGAGCGGCGATTTAACAACCAACCTCAAAATACTCAACTTATGAGATTCTTTTCTCATGTTTTCTTTTTTGGTGTGTTTATTTGATGAAGCAGTATTTTCCATAGATCCATATGGATCACACCTCCCTTTCCACGAGGATTTTGGTCCCACAAAATCTTAGTGGGGGAGTAGATGAGCAAACATATCTATTATTCATCGAACAGGGCAGAGCCTAACAATTTTATCAATATGCAAATATGAAGAGTTTTTGGATGTATGATTGACGATACAAGTTTATCTAAAACATTTTGGGCCGAAGCAGCTAAAATGGCAGTCTATCTACTAAATAGAGTTCCCACTGTAGCTCTTGATGGAGTAACACCATAGGAAGCATGGTCAGGGCATAAACCATCTATTTCAAAGTTGTCTGGAGCAAGTGACTTTGTGAAGACATCTGCACATTGCATATCTGTTGGGCAATATTGGAGTTGGATGTTGTTGTTCTGAACATGTTCGCGAACGAAATGTATCTGCACCTCAATGTGTTTGTTGCGCTCATGATTGGGTTCCGAACAAGTTTTATTACTCTTTCATTATCAGCATGTAGGGTAGTTGGATCTTTCTGTGGTATTCCCAATACCTCAAATATATGTCGGAGCCATATCACTTTACAGACAGCTCCATTTGCTGCGCGATATTCCGATTCTGTGGAGGACTTTGAAACACAAGTCTCGCTTCTTACTCCCCCGTGATATTGGTTCAAATCCCAAAAAGAATACAAATCCTAAAGTGGATTTCCTTTCATCTATGTTTCCTGCATGATCTGAATCTGAATATCGTGTCAAGAAAAAGTTATTATTCTTGTATTCTAGGCCATAGTCAATAGTTTCTCTGATGTACCTCAGTATCCGCTTTGTTGTTTTCCAGTGAGAAACCCTTGGCTCTTGCATGAACTGTGAAAGATAGCTAACTGCATAGCTCATATCCGGCCTAGTGTAAGTCAAGTAGATGAGACTCCGATCAACTGCCGATAGAGAGTTGCATTTACTTGTGGTGATGGATATGTATTCAAGACAGTTGAAATCTTGTCTCCATAGGTGTGGCAATTGGCTTACAATCCATCATATTGAACTTCTCGAGCGTTGTCTTGGCATATTTCAATTGTGATACAAAGATATGATTTTCTCTTTGCAAACTTCGAGTCTAAGACAATAATGCAGAAGCCCAAGATCGGTCATGTCAAATGATTGTGTTAGTATTTATTTGATATTTCTTTGTTGCCTCAATCATCTTCACTAAACCTCCAGTGATGACTATACCATTGACATATACTACAACGATCACTATCTCCCCCCCTTGCTTTTTAAGATAGAGATTATGATCATATGGACTCCTTTTGAATCCATGTTCAATGAGATGCTCAGTCGATTTTTATATACCATGCCCTGGGAGACTCCTTTAAACCATGTAGTGATTTTATGAATTTACATACTTTTTCCTCTTTACCTGGTATGACAAAACCTTCTGGTTGAGCCATGTAAACTTCTTCATGTAAATCACCATTAAGAAAGGCACTTTTCACATCCATTTGGTGTATTTTGCAATCAAATTGTGCAGCTAGAGAAAAGATTACCCTGAAATGTTTTTATCTTAGTTGTGGGAGCAAAAGTCTCATCATAGTCAATGCCTTCTTTTTTAGCATATCCCTTAGCAACTAGTCTAGCCTTGTGTTTATCAATCCTGTCATCTGCTTTGTACTTCGTTTTGAAGATCCATCTGCATCCAATCGGCTTTTTCTGGTGGATGATCTGTAAGTTTCCATGTATTATTTTTCATAAGTGACTTATATTCTGCATCCATAGCATCTTTCCAAGGTTTAGACTGTAGGGCTTCTGAAACTATGGATAGCTCAGTAGTTTCAACAACTTTACTCATTAAGGCCAAATTGACCTCATTTCAAGCCATACTACGAATCCTCATTCCAGTGGTAGATGTGTCAGGGACACTATCCAACTTTGCATCTCTAATCATACTTGTATACCATTTAGGCATACTTTTAGTGGTTCCTGTGGGTGGTTGAATTTCACCATCTTCCCCATCATCATTGTCGTCATCAAGGTGAATACCATCCTCTGTTTTCATTGTAGGGCTGATTTTTCCATCATGTGAGTGTATGGAAGGAGCATCTGCTTCTTTCTTCTCAAAAAACTCAACATCTCAGGCTAGTGTATACCCTTCTTGTTCTTGGATCCATAAGTTTGTAGCCAAGTGCTTCATCACTGTATCCCAAGAAGATAAGTTTTTCTGATTTCATATCAAGGTTAGTTCTTTGTTTCTTAGGAATGTGCATACTAGCTTTACATCCAAAAACTCTAAGGTGTGAAATAGATGGTTTATGCCTTGACCATGCTTCCTGTGGTGTTACTCCATCAAGAGCTGCAGTGGAAACTCTGTTTAGTAGATAGACTACCATTTTAGCTGCTTCGGCCCAAAATGTTTTAGATAAACTTACATCGTCAATCATACATCGCACCATATCCATGATACTACGATTTCGCACTTTCAACAACACCATTTTGTTGCGGTGTGTGAGGAGGAGCCATTTGATGACGAATGTCATGTGTTTCCAAAAAAATCGATTGAACTCATTGTTGGTGTATTCTCCCCCTCGATCTGAGTGGAGTGTTTTGATTTTCCTACCAGACTCTGTTTCAACAAGGGCTTTGAACTTCTTGAAAGTTTCAAAAGCTTGGTCTTTTGTACGAAGACAGTATATCCACATTTTCCTTGAAAAATCATCAACAAAGAGCATGAAATATTGAAACCCAGAGTGGCTAGGTTTCATTGGTCCGCACAGATCGGTATGCACCAAGTCAAGTTTTGCCTTAGCCCAAAATGTACTATGTTTGAATGGTGCTCTATGTTGTTTTCCTGCCAAACAATGCTTGACATTTATTTGTACCCTTTTTAGAGGTTGTGAAACCCCTAACCATGTTGTATCAACGAAATGTGTCAAGATAGCCAAAACTCACATGTCCAAGTCTTCGATGCCATAGTTGAGTTGATGATGTATCCTTGGCTACAAGTGCTTGATCATTTCGTTGAACAAAATCCAACTGAAACATTCTTCCCACATTCGAAGCTTTTGCAACAATTTTCGAGCTTCATGACTTATCTTGAATTAGGCACATCTTTTTACTGCCTTTACAATCAAAGTCAATTTTGAGATTGTGATCTAATAATTGACTCACGGATAACAAATTTTTGGTTAAACCAAGGGACATAAAGAACATATGTAATTTTGCAATTATGTTGCCCAAGTGGTAGTGAAATGGAACCAATGCCTTCAACATTGTATGATGTATCATCACCCAAAGACACATGATTTTTCGTGGGTGTTTTACTCATTGTGAAAAACCAATCTTTCTTTCCTATCATGTGTCGAGTTGCACCCGAGTCGACATACCAAATTTGATTTGTATAATTGGACACTTCATTTGACTGTGCAGTATACAAGAAATCATCATCATCAAATTGATCTTCCTGTTCGGCTACATTTCCTTGTTGAGTTGGTTTCTTCTTCCACTTTTGTTTATTTTTTCCCTTTTTACTCTATTGTTGGCCTGATTTTAATTGTTGGTTATCACTCTTCTTGCCACTTGACGATCCTTGTTGGAACGTGTTGTACCAACAATTCTTTAACTCATGTCCTTTTCAACCACAAATAAGACATTTTTGTTGGGCCTTTTGGCCTTGTTGAGTGTTACCTTGCTTCGGAGGTTGTTTACTAGACTTAGCTTGTTTCTTGCCTTTTTTATTAGAAGTAAGTGCCTGCTCTTCTGTTCACTAGTTAAGTGAATAGCTTCCTCTTGTTGTAGTATATTCACTAGTTGTTCAAAAGTTGTTGTTTGACCAGTTATGTTTAACGTGGTCACAAAAATTCCTATAAGGAGGAAGAGCTCTCAACACTATAGGAACAAGTGATGTGTCATTACTTCTTCTTCCAAAGCTTGAAGTGATGCACACAAATTGCCACTCTTCTAAAAAACATTTCAAGTTTCTCAGTTGGTTGCATTTTCAAGTTCAATAGTTGACTCTGGAGATGAAGTATTGTGTTCTTGTTTTTTCGACTCATATATTGTTTTCAACTTGTCCCAAGATTCTTTTGTATGTTGTGGCGTCACAAATATGAGGTTATACCTCATTTAAAATACTAAACAAGATTATTAACTTTACTTTTTGATTTGCACATCAAATGTACTTTGTTGTGTAGCATCTGTTGCAGATCTTGTTAATGTACCAGAAACTATGGGCCATAGATTTTCAAAATCAAGTTGTGCATGAATTTTTGTTTGCCACGGTGGATAATTATCAGAATGCAAAAGTTGATAATCAGGCAAAAAGAATTTGGGTGCCGTAATTGCGGCCATTGTGAAAACTGAGTAAATAGTAGAAGAAAAATTGAACACTTTTCCCCCTTAAAGCATACACACCCCCCAAAAAATATTTTTTTATTGATTTTGGGCTCGCTTTTTCAGTTGTTTACAATATTTGGCACTATCAGTTCAATTTACAATAATCGACAAATTTGGCACTAATGGCCAATTTTACAAATGTTTGGAATTTGCTGAAAAATACTTGCTTTTACACTTTATATCAACCTTTGAATTTTTTACAAAAATTATATGCACCACAATCTCCCTAAACCAAGCTCTATTATTTCCGTATCGGAATCTAGAAATTTTCAAAAAAAAAATTCACGTTTTTTCGTTGGACGGAAAATAGTTATGGTGCTTTGAATAAAGGTTGCTCAATTCACACAACAAGACCCTCCCGAGGCAATTTTTTTTTCTATTTGGGCTCTTTGGCCTCTTTGCCTTTACAAAAGTTGCCCAAAATGACGTTTCGGATAAAATGGGATCAAAAAAAAATTAGTGCAAACAAGGTTTTTTGTAACTAATTTTAGAGGTGCCCTTTTAGTCGTCACTAAGTGACTTAGTAAGGGTTTGAGGTTGCTAAATTTGGCGGTCTCCACTAAAACTGCCTCCAAATTCAAATTTTTTTTTAAAGAAAAATTTCAGGTTTTTGGCGGGGTTCTTGACCTATCACTCCTAAAGCGTTTCCCTTAACCAATAAAGTGCCTAAAGCGCATATGTATTGAAATGGACTAAATTTAATTTATAAAACATAGTTTGACTATTTTTTTTAAAATAAAGCGGCTTACCTTATAAAATGCGACTTGGCACTGTTTGAAGGGTCCATGTGGCTACTTTAGAGGTGTTGCATGCAAAGGCAAAGGCGAATTAGGGTTGTGAAAGATTAAACTTGATTTTTCTTCCTTTTTAACTATGTGGCCGTTGTTTTATGCTCTGTAGTTGGTCAAGTTTTATTATGATATTTGCTTGGTTTAGCCTTTGTTTATATTTGCAAACCCCTTCGACCGCTTTTATTGGATTGTGCTTTGGATTTTTGCATGTGCTTAGAGGAGACACCTTTTTCTTGCAGGTTTGTTGTATGGACTTTCTGACAGAGTAAACCGTGCAGTGGCTTGTGCAAACACGCCTTTGCCTGAGTCGTTTGGTAGTGCAAGGATGACTTTGACTTAAAGGACGAGCTTTATTTGCCTTCAATCTCATTGGTAATGACCTTGGAATCTGTGATGAGCTCACAACTCACCCGCCAATGCAACGATGTAACTCGGTTGAGCTCGCCCCAACTCGATGGGCTCGACTATATTAAACTTACCTCGCCCTAGAACCTGGATCAAGTCGCTCCAATCAGTGGAGCCTCTCTACAAATTGGTTTGCAGTGCTCGATGAAGAGCTTGATTCAACACAGCTACAGAGAAAGATGAAAGAATTTGTGGGGAGCTTGAAAAGCTCGGGTCCCCAAATTTTAAAAATATCTTTTTTTTAAAATGTACATATCCAAAATTTTAATTGCAGTGCCAAAAATTTAACAAAAATTCTCTAAATTGACCTCTAAATCTAGAGGTAAAAGACCTTTTTTTTTAAGAATGCAGGAATTGATTCAAAACCAATGAACAATGTCACCCTATTGATTTATTGAGTTGCGTCCAGGTCTGCAAGGTCCTGTGATTGCGCTCTTTAAACTCAAATCTGAAATTTTTGCTTCTGCTGCAACTTTTAAATCTGCAAATCCTCATCTGCAACAAATCAACCTTGATTTGTGGTGTGGATTCGGGTAGGGGCTATGAAATGGTTGGGGGCTTCTATGGCTCCTCCTAGCTCTGTATTTTCTCTAGATCTCCCTAAACTTCCCTGAAACTTCCTACATTCTCCCTGGATCAGAATGCAACTCTGATACCAAATATTATTGACCAAACAGGGCGGAGCCTGACAATTTTATTGATATGCAAATATGAAGATTACAAAACAATGGAGAGAGCTACAATGTATATAGGCATTGACAAGCTTCTATCCAGTCCATGAAAAATGGATCGGATCATCTAAACTAAGCAATATGCAGAAATAGCATATTTCCCCTAATTTCTACTAATAACTACTGCTGGGAGATATCTGGGTACACACACAATAGAAGTTTTCCCACAAACATAGGGATGAGAACCCTATCACTTAGTTAACTAACAACTAATGACAACTAACACCTATTGACTTAAGTTAAAGTAAAAAATTAAATAATTTAACTTATTACATTTATTCAAATATCCATTGATGATGAATTATGCTAAGTTTTATTTCTAACATATCCCTCACTTTCTCCTTTGGTTACCACTTGGCTTGCCTTGGTGTCTTCCGCTTGATTCCAATCCACCAACACTCTTGCGGTCCTCTTCTTGTCTCTCTAATCTTCTATTGTAGCACTGCATCCTCCTCCAATTCACCTCAGGAGTCCAAGACACGATATTCTATAAAGGTAGCAAGTGACATTCATCTTTTTCATCTAGCATGGATGGCTCATATAGGTGTACGTTTTCACAATTTACTACTAAGTACATCCGCATGAAGTGTGGTATAAGTCAAGCTTGAAGGAATTTTATCACAACTTGCTCTAGGATGGTGAATGGTCCATGCCATAGAGAGTTTGAGTTTCTCTTGTTGTCCCTTGAAGTCTCTCCTTTACTCAAGTACAGCCAATCCTTGTCTCCAACTTTGAGTTGTGCTCCCTTCAATGTTGGTCATGTCATGCTTTTTACCTTGGCTTGAGATTTCTCAAGTTTCTCTCTCACCTTGAGATGGATCTTCCTAATCCTCTCAATGAACTTTGCTACCCTAGTCACATCTGAGTCTCTCACCTCCTCCTCTTCTTGTTGTCCAACTGCAACATCAAGTGGATTGGCAGGAAAAGTACCCCAAGCATGCTTCAAAAAGTGATTGGTTGGTGGATGTGTGTACTGCCTTATTGTAGGAATGTTGAATGTAGGCCAAGGACTCATCCCAAGTTCATGGATACTTGTATTGTATCCTCTAATCAGTTGTACCAAAGTTCTGTTCACAACTTATGTTTGTACCATCCATTTGTGGATGGGAAATCTGCTCTTGTTGTAGCTTGGTGTCCATCTTGTCCCACAATGTAGTCCAAAACTTTCCCAAGAACTTGAAATCTTGTTAGACACAATAGACTTTGGAAACCAAAATGACCCATACATTAGCAAAGAAAAGTTTTGTTGCCTCATGACTTTTTATAGTCTTTTTACATTCCATAAGAATACACATTTTGTTGAATCTATCAACAACAACATAAAAGTAGTCATGGCCATATTTGGTCATAGGTAGTCCTACAAAATCCATTGAGATATCCTTCCCAAGGTCTAGTAGGGATTGGTAGAGGCATATACAAACCTTCCTTCCTTACTTTAGGCTTACTAGTACAACAAAATTTAGATCCTCTTATGAATTTTGTTACTTCATCTTGCATATTGGGCCAATATACATACCTTTGCAAGTGGGCCATGGTCTTTCCAACTCCAAAATGGCTGGATAGTTTGAGGTATGTGCCTCCCTCATCAATAAAAGTCTTTCTCCCCTTGGTACACAAAAACTTTTTCCACTGAGAGTATCCCATCCTTGAGATAACACCCATCCATGCCTTCTTTTCAGCCCCCTTGGACTGCAAGTGTTGGAATGTAACCCCAAAATTTGCATCTTGAGCATAGGCTTCTCCATAAGCATCCTTTGTGAAGGGCTCTAGGTGGAGATAGTGGCCAAATTGAGATATTTCTTTCATAGGTGGCCTAGACAGCATGTCTGCCACCACATTTGTGCTACCTTTCTTATACTTGATCACCAGATGGAATTGTTGGAGAAATCCCATCCATTTGTAGTGTCTTGCTTGTTGCAACTTAGATTGTGCTTGCAAATATTGGAGGGGTTTGTGGTTAGTATGCACTATTAGTTTCTTTACCCAATAAATAATGTTTCCATTTCTTTATTGCTTAAACTAGTGTGTACATTTCCTTATCATAAATTGGATATCCTCTAACTATTGTAGTAAAAGTTTCAAAATGATAACACACTGGCTTACCTCCCTGTAGCAACACTATCCCCATAGCATATTCACCAGCATCAGTCTCAACTTCAAACGGTTGTTGCAAGTTAGGAAGAGCAAGTACTAGAGCATGGCTAATTTGTACTTCAAAGTCTCAAAAGCTTTATCATGTTCCTTACCCCAATCAAAACCCTTACCCTTGGCTGCCAACTATATGTAGTGGTGTTGCAATAGTAGAGAAGCTTGGTATGAATTTCCTCATGTACTATAACTGCCCCTACAAAACTCCTAGTCTCAGTGGCACTCCTTGGTGTGGGCCAATTGGTGATGGCTTCCACCTTGGCAGATCCACTCATAGTTCACCTCCTCCAACCACATGCCCAAGATAGACTAGTGATTATTTAGCAAATTCACATTTCTTCATGTTGCACAACTTGTTTCTCTTTCAGAACTTGCAAGACTTGTTGCAAATGAGTTAGATGTTCTTCCCATGTGGCACTAAAAATCAAAATATCATCTAAATATACAATAACACATGTATCTATGAATGCAATATATCATTCATCAATCCTCATAAATGTAGCAGGTGCATTATATAAACCAAATGGAAGTACTAACCATTCATACAAACCTTGTTTTGTCTTGAAGGCAGTCTTCCATACATCCTCTTCCTTCATTCGAACTTGGTGATACCCAAATTTAAGATCCAACTTCATAAAATACTTGGCATGTTGAAGCTGGTCCAAGAGATCATATCCGTGGAAGTGGATATCAGTTCTTGATGGTGATCTTATTCAAGGCACGTAGTCTATGCACATTCTCCAAGATCCATCCTTTTGTACCATCACAATGGGTGACCCACATGGAGAGGTACTTGGGCAAATTACCCCTTGTTCTAGCAGCTCTTGGAGTTGTTTCTTCACTTCATTGTTCTCCATCAGTGATTTCCTATACAACCCAATGTTAGGTAGAGGAGATTCTGACAGCAGTTGAATCTCATGCTCTACTTCCCATTTTGGTGGCAACCCTTTTGGAGCTTTGGAACACTTCCTTAAAAGACTGAATTATGCTATCCAAATCCTTCAATTCCTAGTTAGAAACCTCAGAAATTTTCAGCCCATCTTGTTTATCCTTCAATAAAAGTAAACAAAACTGATTATGATTTTCCTAAATTAGTCTCTTTGCTTGGTTGGCACTTACCAAGGCCAGCTTAGGCTTGCTTTGGTGTGCCTTGATGTTGTAGTTACTCCATCATCTTGACCCATCTTGTATCGGTTATCCCTCCTCATGAATATGGCATCCCTTGAACATACAAGTAAGACTTCCTAAAACCACATCAAATGCATCAAGTGGAATCACATCAACTTCTACTACATCAATAAATTGAGAATTAATTCCAAACTTGAACTTACATTTTAGTAACCTGAATTTCTACACCCTTTTCACCCATCCCAAGGGATAGGGGTGTGGATGCTCATAAGTTTCAAGACCAAGCTTTTTCACAACCACATCAAAAATCAAATTAGATTGAGAACAAGAATCAACTAACGCATTTACCTTAGTTTCTTGATTTGGAATATTAGGAATTTTACTCGTCTCTTCTTCTTGTTCCCAATTGTACATATTGGTGGCCGTGCATCCCAACCTCATTCTACATCAAAATTGTCCTCTATTTCAACCTCAGCTTTTGTCTTCAAAGATGCCATGAACTTCTTGGAGTCCTTGGAACGATTCTTTGGGTGCAACTTTGGATGTAATTTCCAACATGTAGCATCAATATGTCCATTGATATCACAATGTTTGGATATCAAAATTTTACAAGTATCCTTACAAGTGGTGGTGGCCTTCTTACCCTTCCACTTACCCTTCTTGTCCGGTCAGGCTTTGCTCTTTCTTAGGCTGGTTTGTGGGTTGTTTTGGCTTTGACTCTCCATCTCCTTGCTTCTTCTCATCCTCTATATAGTAAGCTTGCACACAAGCTTCATTGAGGTCCTTTGGCTTTGCAGATGACCCTTTTCCTTAGATGAGTATGAAGTCCCCCAAGTATTTGGTGAGAATGTCCTCATCCTCCAAGTCCATATTCAGCAACATGGCTTGCCTTCGGAATTCTGTAGTATAATCTTGCACACTTTGACCATTAGATTGCCTAAAATACTGCCATTTAATTCTTTGATCAGTTTTATGCCCAATAGGATAAAAATTTGCTCTCAACAATTCTTTAAATCCATCCCAACTATTTACAACAGACCTCTTCTTCTTTTCACAAGTGGTAAGGTAGGTTTCCCACCAAACAAGAGCATGACCTTCCATCTTGAAACATGCAAAGGTGATCCTTTGTGCCTCCATGACATTATGCACGCTAAAATATACCTCCAATTGCTTCAACCATTTATCTAGTAATTTTGCATCTACTTGTTCCTCAAAGCTCTTAATTTCAACCTTAGTTTTAACTTTGAAAGGGGTATGTTCAAATTTTACCTTATTTTGCCTTTGTCTCTTGGAGGTTGTTGCTCTTCTTCCTCATGCTCTTCCATGAACATCTTCATCATGGCTCTCTCTTTCTCCTACACCAAGCTTCTTGGCTAGGGCTCAAACCACTTCATCCATGGACTCTTTCCTGCTAGCTGCAAGCTTCTGTTGGTCTGAGATGTCTTTTTGATGCCTTAGCATCCGTTCCATGGTGGTCTCTAATACTTGCAACTCTTCGAGCCAATTCTTCTTCTCCTTTTCTTGCCATTTCTCTGTCCTTTGATTCCACTCCCTTGTAGATATCTCTAGATTGCAAGGTAGTAAATCTCCACCTTTGATCTTGTCATTGTCATACAAACCAAACAAGAACAAATTCCACAGTCCCCAAGGATATATAATCAGCTCTGATACCAAAATGTATAAGTAAACTCTAGTTTTTTACTTTAGAACTTACAAAATCACAACAATTGTGTCCTACTTCAAACTATGCTTGAAATGACAGTCAATTGCTCTTAGTGAATGAGATTCTCAGTGTTACAATTGCTTGCAAACAATATTAATGAAAGGGAATTACACATACACAAGAATGAAATAATTCAAACTATGACACAAAGTTTGATTCTCGGAAAACCCCAAATTGAGGGAAAAACCAGTAGGGTAGGGCAAATGCACTCTTTCCCGGATTTTACCGGCCAAAAAATGAATATATAATACAATGAAGACTCGGAACAGAATACAACGGTGTTGTTCCACTCCTAAACTCTCATTCTTTGTTCTACTACACTTTGCTTCTACAAACAACTACACACAAGATCATCTCCTCTACTCACTAATGCCTCTCCTCCTTCCGACTTATAACATGCTTCAGACGTACTCTTGTGCACTGGAGAATCCAATGAGTAACGAGCAAGGGAAGAGAACGTTTCCCCAGGTCATTTTGGGCGTGTTGTGGATGTTTTGTTTTCAGCAGGACGGAATCGCCAAAGCAGTTATGAAACCACCAGGGCAGTTTATGAAACCGCCACCTGCACAAAAGCGGCAGTTTTGCAACTGACCTCAAAATACCCAATTTATGAGCTTATTTTCTCTTGTTTTCTTTTTTGGTGTGTTTATTTGATGAAGTAGTGTTTTCCATAGATCCCTATGGATCACCAAGAGATTGTGTGGAGTACAATGCTATTACTATTTAAACAAAACAGGTTTGTTGTTTTGGCTTTGACTCTCCACCTTGTTTCTTCTCATCCTCTATACTATTTAAACAAGACAACTTCATTACAGGAATGGTGGAACCTTTGATTGTAATAAAGTTTTTTCTCAATTAGCCAAAAGATTGTGGAATTCAATGTTTTAACTATGTAAAAGTAGGCTCGTGTGCTTGCGTTTTTTCTCAAACTATTGAACTAGGACAACAAGCCTACACGATAAACAAAGCTTCATTACAGGAATGGTGGAACCTTTGATTATAACAGAGTTTTTTCTCAATTAGCCAGGTCGTGACTCGTGAGGGAATCCGTGGCTCTTGCAAATAAAATCATGGCTGTTCTGTCGAGGCTCATTTCTACAATCGAGGCTTACCCTATGTTCGTATCTGTACAGGATCTTAGGGGTGACGTCGTTTCCTCTTCCTGCAAGGTTTTGCCATGCAAGCTCGAGCCTGAGTGGGGATTCGAGGGCACAGGGAAAAAAATGTGGTTATGCACAATTCCTCCTCCAGGAAAAATAACATCTAGGGGGATCCCCCTGCTCACCTCTCGTCTTGACACCCCTACAAGCAATACATCCCTCAACAATGTCTCTTTCCACCTTCGTCGCTCTGCTAAACCCTTCCACTAGAAATAATGAACAGAGGCAGCAAGATGGCAACTTACCTAACATCATAGCAGAATTACTACACAGGCTGGAGAGTGTGGAATCATCCAACAAAACCCTACGAACGGAGGTATTTGAACTGACATCCCAGATGGAAAAAGCGAGGCAGACAATATCTCATTACAGAGACAACTGGCAAAGATCACAGTTCAGGCCACCCCTACAGGTACTAATGATCAATTACATGCTGTAATCTCTTATTTGAAGCACAAACAAGAAGAGATCCAAACTCAACAGGAAAAACTTAGGAAACAATCAGATTCATGGGCAAAAATAGTGAAAGGAAAGGACCATAACACATCTCCTATTACAGTAGTGGAGGAAGTTGTACAGGAAAAACTTGTGGAAGAAAGAAACAGACGGGCAAGAGAGTTAAATCTCAAGGTGAGAGGGCTGCCCACACCTCCTCCCTCTTCTGATCCTTTAGCCATCACAACAGATTTCATCACAAACAAATTGGGGCTGCCGGAGGTGCAAATTGATAGAGCATGGCATGGTCTAGATTCAACCCTCTTCCTTCGCTTCAAATCATCAGAAGACAAGCTTCGGGCCCTTAGGGCTAAACGGAAACTATTCTCACTCCCGAATAAGATCTTCCTTGATGAAGATCTCACTAGAGCTCAGGTGGCAGAACTCAAACAATCCCGTGAGATAGTCATGACAGCAAGGAAGGCAGGCAAATGGGCGGTGATTCGGAATCTCAGGCCAGTGGTTCGTGACACCTTCCCTCCTAGTTGGGTTCACAAGTCCAAATGACGGTCTCGCTGGGAGAGGCAGCGTAACAGGGGTATTTCCATTTCTTGTTGGAATGGAAATAGTTCATACAGGTCTTCACCTGGCCTTCTTCATGATGCACTAGGTCATTCGAACCTCTTATTTGTCACAGAAAATCATGCGAGTCTTGTTCGTCCTCTCCCGGATATTAGAGGGTACTACTGGCTCTCGGTTTGCAAGACGCATACTAGGAGCTCTGGTGGGGTTAGAGGGGCTCGGCAAGGTCGCTTGCTTAGTCAAGGACACTCTTCGGAGCAAAATTTATGTTGTTGCTGAGGATGAGTTTGCCCGTTTCCTTTGGATCAAGGTCAAACGGACCCCACACCTCCTCTGGGACATTTATATTGCAGTTTGTTACTTCCCTCTTGCTTCTTCTTTTGCTATTGAGAATGGACCGGATGGGGACCCCTTTTCTGACCTTTCTACGGGCATCTCTCGGTTCTCTGCAGTTGGAGAGCTCATCCTATTAGGTGACTTCAATGCACGAACCAAAACCTCCCAGGTTCCCTTGCATGACAAGACAGATGATGCTCTTTGTACCTCAAAGGTAGGACCCGGGTTCAATCGGTCTTCAAAGAGAATCAGACGATGTGACAGGGCCCTTGACGGCTTATGGACGACACCTTTTACAGATGGGGGAATCCCACGACTTGTTAATCCTTAATGGCATATCTTGCTTCCCAAATTCCCAGTTCTTTACATGCAGACCTCACAGTGGTGGCACAAGTGTGGTTGATTACGTCATGACTACCCCCAACCTTCTTCCTTTTGTTCACCACTTTTCTGTCTCCCCCATCCCCCTTGCTGACCATGCGGCCCTCTCCTTTTCCTTGGAAACTACCCCCCAAACCCCTAGCCTCCCCCATTGCCCTTCACGTACCACCCTGAGATTCGACGACGGTGATCCCATTGCCTTCTCCTTTCATCTCCGTCAGTTTCTTCCCCCTTGCCCCATTTTACCCTGCTCCCTACTAACAGGATGTACGACCTTCTTGCCTCTGCCATACATGAGGCAGCCTTACTCTCATACCCCCACTCCACCTCCAAACCCCATAGCACGAGGACCTGCCCCATGAACCAATGGTATGATGATGACTGCAAAAACCTTCACCGCCAGCTTCTGCCTCGCCTTTTCCCAAGGCCTCCCATCTTTCCCTTCCCTCAAAAATGCCTATCGTCATCTCCTTCATCACAAAAAACATACCTTCATTACCCGAAGGAGGAGGGAGCTCCACACCTCACTTATGTACTCCCCCAAACGCTTTTGGCATACCATCATTCCTCGACGCTCCCCTCTACCTCTGGATCTTGATCCCCACACTATGTTTACCCATACTTCCATCCTCTATGATATCCCAGGTCAGCCCCATATTCAGGTTGTGTCGCCACCCTCTACCTGCCACATCTTCACCTACACAAATGTTAAGAAGGCCATCTCAGTTCTGAATTGCAGCAAAGCGGCGGATGAGGAGGGCTTCCAGGCAGAGTTTTTCAAGCATGGGATCAACACTATCGTCAGCTATCTGGTAGACCTTCTCAATCAGGTGGTGTGTACTGGTTTTCCATCAGTCTTGGTCCCACCATATTATCCACCCTATTCATAAATCTGGTCCTACTTCTGATCCGAATAACTACAGGACAATTATGGTGGGTCACACCTTCTCGAAGTTATATGCCACAGTTCTCCACATGCATCTTTCCGAGTTTCTTGAGCAGCACCAGTGCAGGGCCAGAGGACAAGCAGGGTTCCGGACATAGCTCACCAAACTATTGATCACATTCTCACCCTTCGTGCTATCATTGAGGAAGCACGTCATCGTTCATCTAGAGTCTTTTGCTGCTTTGTGGATTTTTGGAAAGCCTTTTACTCTGTTCCGCAGGAAGCTCTTTTCCGACAGACTTAGAGACATTGGCATTTTCGAAACCCTTCTTGCCGCCATCACTCGGTTATATGAGGTCTTGGGCCGCCTGCGTACTACTATTGGGCTTTCCGACTTCATCAAGAGCACCATTGGGGTCAAGCAGGGCTGCCCCCTCTCTCCTACTTTGTTCGATATTTACATTGATGAGCTGGAGGAGTTTCTCAAAGACCATATTCAAGATGGGGACGGCTGTCTTCTTCACCAGGTTTTGATCTACATGCTTCTATTCGCAGACGATGTGGTTCTTTTGGCTTCTTCTGCGGAGGGGTTACAGAGACAACTGGATGCCTTAGCCCTTTTCTGTGATCATAGACAGCTGACAGTTAACCTTGGTAAAACCAAAGTTATGATTTTCAATGGCCTGAAGACCTCAGACTTCCATTTTTTCTACAGGGGAGAGGAGCTGGAGATCACCAGCTCCTACACTTATCTGGGAGTTCTCTTCTCTGGACCTCGTTTCAGTTTACGTCCGGCTATTCAACCCCGCATCAACAAAGGGTATGGCTCCCTTGTGATCCTTGAGAGACAATGCTTCTGCCATCACTTCCAGGACACATTGTCCAAGATGTCCCTCTCTAATTCTCTTGTGAGGCCCACGGTTCTCTATGGTTCTGAGGTTTGGGGTCCCTCCCTTCTCAAGTTGGATTGGGCTGCTATTGAGCGAGTTCAAATCCTTATGCTCAGACAGATCATCAAGTGTAAGGAAACTGTTCCCCACAATATCATCCTTGCCAAGTTTGGGGCTCACCCTTTCAGACTAGGAGGTCATCTTTGGTCTCGTCTCACACTTGCATCGCATTCAGAGACTGTCAGATTCTTCTACAGGCAGAGACAGGTACATCTATCTTGCCTACCGTTCCTCGGAGGCCATTGCCCTATCTGACCATAACGACCGTGCTCGGTGCTAGTATGTCGGGGTTTCCTGTCTCTTGGGATCCCTTGGGATCAACATGGACCATCTCCCCCCATTTAGCTACTCCATGGATGCTCCCACACACCTTCTCCGAAGTAAGCAGGACTTGCACAGAATCATCAGGGACGACATCTACAGACAGTTTATCCAGATCACTTGGACCAACCCCCGGGGTGAGCTACATCCAAAAATGGCCTTCTACGCCAATCACTTTCTTGAGATCAACAATGGACTGATCACTCGCCCCACCTATATCTCCCATCATTGGATGCATGCTCTTTGCATATCTCTGGGTCAGTTCAGGGTTGGCTCCCACAGGCTTCGAGTTGAGAGCAATCACCAGTTGGACCAGTCCGAAAGGATCTGCCAACTTTGCTCCCTCCAGGAGATTGAGACAGAGGAACACTTCATTTTCAGGTGCCCTATCTACTATGAGATCAGAGGGAGGTTTCACTATCTTTTTCGTGAACACCCAACATTCACAAGGTTCTTCAGGTATTATGATCAGAGGTGTCTCGCCCTCTATTTACAGGATGCTTTTAAGCTTTGCGACGGGATCCTCCATCCCCCTTCCAAGGAGACTACTATTTGGCAGATCACCTCCTACTTTGTTGTGCTCCCTGGTGAGAGGGGCATCAAGCGGGGGTTCCCCAATAGAGAACCCCAGACCAGATCTGTCAGGACCACGGGGCTATTTCCCAGACCAGAGGGATCCGGACTCAAACTCGGCCAAGAGCCCCCCCCCATAGGCGGCAATTCACCAGGCCTAATCAGAGAGCTAGAATTTCCGCAGGGCATATGTGTACCAAGCTTCTTCTAGCTCCTGACACCAGACATCAGCATATCACCAGATTTTTCCAGCCAGCTTCAAATGACAGTTGAGAGGGTTGGTGTTGAGGATCCTCCCTACACCCCCTCTCCTTCTTTGTACACTCTCTCTTTCTTTGCATTCTCCCGTCCCTTCGAGCCCGGGCTTCTCTTTTTCTTGTTGTTATTTGGGACCTTTTTGGGTTCCCTTGTTGCTTCTTCATTGCATTGTATGGTACAGTCCCATTGACCTACTTTGTGGTCATTTGTTGGACAGTTAATATACTTATCTTATCTTATCTTATCAAACAAAGTTGTGGATTGTATATAACACACATTGAACCAGGTACAAGATGCCAAAACAACCATTACACATTCAAACAATGAAATTGAAAAAAAAGTGCCACTTCAATTCAAATGAAAGAATATGGTAGAGTATTGCTCTTGTGATCATACAGGGAATGCATCCTTGCTAATTTGTCCAAATTGTGAGTGACCAAAAAGACAACGAGAGCAATCTCTTATGATCAGGAAGGGGGATGACACATCCTACCTGATTTGTCTAGACTAGGAGGAGACCATTCAAATGTTATAGATACACAGAGCATGCTGACATGTGGGAGAGATGGTCGACTGATAGAAGATATGTTAAGCATACAAGTATTTAGCAATATATTGGAAGCATTGCCAATTCCATATAGCTACATTCGATATCGAATGCATTACAGTATCTAGAATTGCAAGAAATCAGTTACAATAAACGATGGTTACAAAGAAGAATGGTTACAAGTCATTTCATATTCCAAACCGAGTGACAATTGAACTTCTTCCAATGTAAGATCCCCAATAGATCTTTTGCCCAAATATGAGATTTTCCCACAAAATAATAAATATACTTTTGGCAGCTATGGGAAATAATTATTTTTATATGCAAACACAACCAAAATCAGCATACAATAATTATTTGTATTCCCAAACCCTTGGAACAACCTTGGAGAATTTATGGCAAAAATCAAATTTTACAACAGCTGGAAAATAATTTATATTTGAAACCCTAACTGCTGCAATCTTCAAGATAGCATAACTTTCTCTACACAACTCCGATCTAGGCAAATGACATATGCCCGAACTTAGAAAAATCAAGGAACAAGATGATGTAAACCAAATAATAACAGCAACTACCAAACATGCAGATCTGACCCTCCTACTATTTCGGCCCACACATTTAGGGCATCAAATGAGTTCCAAAAATTATTTTCTCTATCCCAGATGCTTGCCTATATTTTTAGGAACTCATTCATATGGGAATCATAATTTTTGGATGTCAAATCAACTCAGAAATCAGATCTGAAATCTGATTATAAAACTGTCTAAAAACCACTGTGAAAACCCTCTAAAAAGTATAAAAGTACTTTGGTTCACTTCACAAAAATTTGCAAATGATTTGGAAATAGAAATCAGATTTAAATACCTCAAAGAACACGCCAAATCAGTCCCACAATAGAAGAAGAACTGCTGAAATTTATTCTCCAAAATACCCTCAAAATACACTGCTGGAAATGACTGAAAATAACACTGAAAATCTTATTACCATCAATGGGAATTTCTGAGTGAAAAGCCCTCTCAATCCCTTGGGGTTTTCGTCCACAAGAGAACTCTTGGGGTTTTCGTCCACAAGAGGTATAAACTAAGGTTTTTCGTCCTTAGAATATAATTTGCAAAAGCTCAAAGCTCAAATGCAAGAGAAATATCATATAAAAATCTAGAATATAGAAGAGGCAAGTCGACTTTCCTTTTAAAGAAAAAGAGCCAACAACCAACCTTCAAGACCACCAATCAACTTGTATGATTCTTTCGATGCATTTTCCACCCTCCATTTCTCTTAGGGAGAATACAAAAGGTATTTAATAATTATTTTCTTCTCTCCCAAGGCTGGTCGCTTTTCCCTAGAGGGAATAGAAATGTTTTATCCTTTCTAAGTTCTCATTTTCCCCTTAAGGCAAGTCGCCATTTTCCCTAAAAAATACAAATTAAATAAGTGCTTTTCTTTTGATGTACTTTTCTAGGTTCTATTTTAATGTTAAGTTTATTAATTTATCATATGTGCTATTATATTGTAATTTTTTGCACAATATAATAAAATTAATAAAACTTAAGTCACCCTTATATTTCTTCCCTTAGTCATTGGGTAAACAAAATAGGCTAAGGGTATTCGATTGGGAAAGGAGATATTACAATCCTCCCTTCCCAAGATTGCTTGCCCTCAAGAAATTCCAAACTTGTTTTTTCCAAGTGCCATGAACAAGAGACAAAACATGCTGAAGTGATCCGCAAGATCCTTGCCAGATGTACCTATCAAATGAAACTAGATCTTGCCACCATATATCGTCTCTCAAGTTGAATCATATACACAAAGTTGCATCAAAGGTATTAACATGGCTCCATAATGAAGATTTCATTCCTCTACCATATCATGCATTTTTCTCAAGAGGAAAATAAATCTGAACTATGCATCAATAAATATGATACATTATCTCATGTTCATTCCATACCTTTCAATGCCATCAATCATGCTCTAAGTGTTTATACATATGTTGAGCTGCCCCCAACATTGTTCATCTAATGCTTGTTAAATGTATATGAAAGCTAATCAAAGGTTGCTAGTTTGGAGATTACATCAGGCTACAATTTCACACAAATGTCCATGGGAGGCTTCTCCTCATGTGCCACTTGATCCATAAAGTCTTCTTTGAGCTTCTTCACTTTGTGTGTATTTGATTTGTCTTTATGACTCCCTTTGAATTGTTCGTTAATAATGAAGAGCTCTTTGCCTTGTACTCTTGTAGGTGATGTTTCCCTTGAGCAACTATCAATCTGGCAGCCCTAGCTCTTCTATTACCATTCCTGACACCTTTTCTTTGAGTTTCCATTACATCCTCCTTGCTTGCATATATGAATTTTCTTTCCTGCACTGTCTCTCTAGGCTCAATATTCTGGTTCCTTTGGAGCTGAAATAACTCTGATCTAACTTAAAGGGTAGATGATATGACCATAGAGGCAGCTATAGAGCAGGCTATCAAAGGTCATCATGAAACTAGGAATACCTCAAGGATTTGAAGACACCAAAGCGCTCTCATGAAGAGTTGGTTTCATCCAAAAAATAGAAGGATACCCAAATAATCCTTGGACGTTATCTAATCGATTCAAGCTATAGTGCGATATTCCTATTTTGCCAATGAAAGTCAAGTAAATCTTCGGGTATGCATATCCATGTAGTACATATACGAAAAGGAAGAACATGTGGCTTAGATGGGGTATAAAACTTGAGCCCAATGTTTGCTAGATTTTCTCATGAATAGGTAATGCATGGACTGCATTTATTTGTCCTATGAAAGAAGAGAAATCTCTGAAATAGACTAAGTGATGAAAATCTAAAGCCTCCGATCTTAGTCTGAAATAAATCAAACTGTCTGTACGTACCTTTTGCACTATATTTTATCCTTTCATCCATCAACTGGAATTTTCTACCATCATCTGTGCATGCCAATATCATTATCTTCCCTATGAAGATCGCTATCTCATGTTCCAGGTAGGAGACCTTAGCGCAACTACCCATGATGCATGAGATATCACCAGCCTCTCGTGGTTGTCATCAAATCAAAAACCCTCGATGGTGAAGTGTTTAACCATTGCTCTGAAACAAACATGTAAGATTCATAATATGATCTTTTGACCAAATATGAGTTTTTCTCATAAATTCATACAATATAATTATTGGCAGCTATGGGAAACTACATAATATTTATATGCAGTTACAACCAATAGTCAGCATATAATATTTATCTGTATTCCAAAACCCTTGGAATCAACCTTGGAGAATTTGTGGCACTCATCAAATCCTACAACAGTGGACCATAATATTGTATTTGAGTCCCTAACTATGCATTCATCATACATAGTTCACTACACTTTCTCTACACAGGTTCCGATCTAGGGGTATTAATGACATAGTGGGGAACTTAGAAAAATCACTATTTTGAACAAGTATGATGTATTAGCATTTAGTTGTAAAAGCAACTACCAAACTATGCACATTGGTTGACTTTTACGCCACATGTCTTCATCTCCTCACTTATTTACCTACATGAAATGAGTTCACCGCTTCTTTTTTTCTTTACATGCCCTTAGATGCTTGCCTATATCTTTATAGGTCATATTCATCCCATTTGATGTTTCATGTTCTTCCTACTTTTTGGATCCTCAAATTTTCAATCTCAGATCATACTAGCCTCTTCACACATTTGATTTCATCAAATCCACTTATCTATTTTTAGCCACTTTTGAAATTCTTGCTACATGGTTCCTAAAATTGATTTTTGTGCACTTCACAAAGAATAAGTTCCAATGTGGAACTTTTAACCAATAGAAATCAGATTTAAATACCTCAAAGAACACGCCAAATCAGTCCCACAATAGAAGAAGAATTGCTGAAATTTATTCTCCAAAATACCCTCAAAATACACTCCTGGAAATGACTGAAAATAACACTGAAAATCTTATTACCATCAATGGGAATTTCTGAGTGAAAAGCCCTCTCAATCCCTTGGGGTTTTCGTCCACAAGAGAACTCTTGGGGTTTTCGTCCACAAGAGGTATAAACTAAGGTTTTTCGTCCTTAGAATATAATTTGCAAAAGCTCAAAGCTCAAATGCAAGAGAAATATCATATAAAAATCTAGAATATAGAAGAGGCAAGTCGACTTTCCTTTTAAAGGAAAAGAGCCAACAACCAACCTTCAAGACCACCAATCAGCTTGTATGATTCTTTCGATGCATTTTCCACCCTCCATTTCTCTTAGGGAGAATACAAAAGGTATTTAATAATTATTTTCTTCTCTCCCAAGGCTGGTCGCTTTTCCCTAGAGGGAATAGAAATGTTTTATCCTTTCTAAGTTCCCATTTTCCCCTTAAAGCAAGTCGCCATTTTTCCTAGAAAATACAAATTAAATAAGTGTTTTTCTTTTTGATGTACTTTTCTAGGTTCTATTTTAATGTTAAGTTTATTAATTTATCATATGTGCTATTATATTGTAATTTTTTGCACAATATAATAAAATTAATAAAACTTAAGTCACCCTTATATTTTTCCTTTGGCCGTCAGGTTGACAAAATAGGCCAAAGGTCTTCGATTGGAAAAGGGGACATTACATCCAAGTGTGCAGCGGTTGATCTTCGCATCAGGCGATTGCTCTAAGAGATTACCTAACGTGCTACAAAACTAGAAAGTGCCACTTGGTAAGCCACACAACAACAAGGAGTAGCCATGTGGTAAATGTGAGAGTTGTTGCGCGCAATAAGGTTCCTGTGCAAGAGTGTGTCGCATAGGTGACATGTAACAACTGAGTGAGGAAAGCTTTGTGCGGGGAGTGAGATGACGCAATGGTTCGATGAGGCTCATGATGCTTTGCGCAAAAGAGAAGTGTTGTGTGGTGCAAGGCACAATAGCATTGTAGAAGCTACGAATGTTGTGAGATGAGTTGGCGCAAGACTGCAACAACTGCAAGTGTTGTAGTGTGCTTACACAAACTATAAAAATTGAGAGTGTGCAATGCAAGTGTGCGGCATTACAGAAGCTACAAATGTTGACAACATTGGTATTGCGAGAAGTTGCAAATACGAGAGATAATGTGACGCGATGATGCACAAGTTGTGCAAAAGCACATAAGCGTGTGTGGTATTGCGCGAGATGTGCAATGGGGTGAACCAATCAAGTTGAGTGATGCCTAGAAAGTCCTTGTTATCATGTGTTACCTCTAGGGTGTGTCAATTGAGTTGAAGCGTTGAATAAGGAAAGTTGACTATGATGTTGCAAATTGGGGGGTGAACCAATCGGATGGTGGAAGCCAACTTGGATTGCGCATGACTTTTTTAGGTATGCTCCGATAGTGGACTATAAAATGTTTCCAAAAAGCTCGTCCCAGGATCTAGAGGTTAATGACCCCAAAGGCCTATGGTGAGATGCCTTGAGCTCCGAAAACAATCAGGGAGGCTTATAACTAGCAATTGCATGCAAAATGTGTGATGGAAACACCGAAGGGGTACGTCGAAGAAGTTAAATGTGAGGGATGCATCGACGAAGTCCATTTTCCCTGATGCATGTCAAGCACATCCATCAAGGCTCCCATTTGGAAACACCTATTAATGTAAGTAATGTTTGAACCATTGGCAAAAGAGGGGGAAAAAATTTGTGCGCCTAGGACCTCCTTTGATCCTCTAGCTCATCCAAGGTTATAAAAAGGGAATGTTTCAATTTGAAGATTATAATTTGGTTGACCAGTTGTCAAAATTTGCTCACATCAGTCTAATTTGGAAAAATGGCTATCAACGTAATTACTTGTTAACATAACAATTTCAACAACGGTATCGTGCAATATTGTTTGTGGATAATTCGTTGTTGGCCTATCTTGTTTTGCGTATATATGTGTTGGTGTCTGCTTTTATAATCTGTGTTTTGTGCATAGTTGTTTGCAAAGGGTTGCTTATTTCAAACGTAGGTAGAACTGTGACACTTTTTAATATTCTATCTTTTATTCTTGAGAGGTGACAAATTTGGGAAGATATTTTGACATATCTCTAGAAGGTTTGATTAAAATATTTTCCATATCAAGGAGAAAACAAGGAGAGAATCTTTCAGAGGCAGTGTGCGAATATGATGAGATAAGTATTGAGTACCATGAATCAACTTAATAAAAATTAGTATCGAGCTTAGGAATAACGTTGTATTGTGTCTTTTTTAAGCCATATGGAGGGTCCACTCAATCAACGTTGTTAACTTGTCCGTCAATTCTAGGGTGCCAACAACTAGGCTTACACAATTGAAAGAAACGGAAAATTTTGAGAAAATATGAAAAAATGGGCTTTGCTATATTTTTATTTTTTTATTTTACAGCATCAAGGTTTTTGATTGGACGGAATTTAATTTGTTAGATAAGACGAAAACATGAATGGAAAGTTGGAAAGAAAAAAGGTGGGAATTAAATATCTACATGTCCCGCACCTCTTCCACGGCTCAAATTGTTTCTACCCAAATAATATCTGCTATATGTGCTCCACTTTATCATCTCGATCTCGCTCACCACTATTCACGTGACTGCAATTTGCACTTAAATGGGCCAAAATAAAAAATGGGGGAAAATCCAATATGTTCCAAGTTCGAAACCCACCCCACAATGCTTGTTTATTGTAACACTTTGCAGCCCTCCTTTTCAGTTTTAAGCTTGAGTAAACAAGCAATGCGCAAACAGTAATTGATAATTGAGCCCCTCTAATGGTTGATCATATGAGCGGCAAGTAGACTTTATCTGGGGATCGAAAATTTTAGACTGAGACTCCATATGATTTCTTAGGTTGTTGAGTGCAGATTGCTCTCTGATTTAGGAGGAGGGATTTTTACTAATAAAACCATCAAAATGTACTGTGTAATGTTCAGGTTTGAAAGAGATTCCTTGTTTTCTTAATTCAACATATGGTTTGAAAAAGAGAGCACAGGAATATTCCAAAGGGGGGTTGGAAATTAATAAGATCCAGGAAAAAAAAATGACTAAGGCCTTCCAATCAGCATGGCGTTGGAAATTAATGTTGGATAAAATATTTTTGTTGTTGGGTGTTTAATCTTACTACTGCAAAGTTCAATAATAACATTATTAGAAGTGTTGAGTCAATACAAAAAAAAATTTAAAGGAAATGAAAATAGAAAATGCTTCAGAATAGAAAAACACGGTATATGAAGAATAAATTTCATCACATATTGCAAGGGTCACAGCAAATTCCATAACTTTAAATATTATTCTTAAAATATAGGTTGGATACATAGGAATATAGGGGACGTTAACTCTGGACATACAAGCAATCAAAAAAATTACTCCTAAAAATGTCAAAGAATATTTACAAAATTGAATCTTTTGTGTTACTCAAAGATTTAAAAAGAAAACATGTGTACACATATTCACTACTCCAATGTTTTAAACAAGCATTATATGTATGTATGTGTGTATGTATGTATGTATTCTTTCCTAGAACTAACAAAAACCCAAAGCAGAGTATAGCACTAAGTGGCACCCTTATAAAGGTAGCACCATAAAGCAAAGATCCCACCTCACAAGATAAATGGCCTCGATGATGTGATTGAAGATCATGCTACACTTTGCAATGCCTCGTGCAATGAAAGAAATTTTGTCTTAAATGGTGATGGATTTATGAAGAGAGTTTAGTAAATATTTCCATACTTTCTTTACACACACACACACACACACACACACACATATATATCTTTTAACAAGCTAAAAAAGTTTTATGGTTTTCATGGCCACCTTATCCATTTTCTTATCCTTGCCACGTGGGACTGGTGTACATACTGCTGCCATAATCTCCCATATTTCTCTTTTCATCAACAATGCCAAACTTCTGACACAAAAAAGCTGAACTCATCTCAAACTAATTTCTTCCTCATCAAATGCAGAATGCCAAATGGAACGTCTCACTGTGACAAGAAAGAAAGAAACAGAGTACTGCATTAACATATATTGTCTCTACCAACAACATTAAGCATGCTACTAAAGAAAGCACACCCACAGTCCATCTTTCAAAATTGGAAGAAAGAAAACAGAGTACAGCCTCAATATGTAATATGTCTATGCAAACTGGTTCCACGATCTCTCCACATCAATACTGCTCTCAAGGAAACATAATGCCAAATACAATATGCTCTTTTCATATATACATATCAGTAATTGAAAAGAACACTGGAGCATTCACATAATCTGCATCATTTCTACACAATGATCTCAGGAAACTGTATAGCAATACAAACACATGGCCCATAAGAAGAAACTGCATGCAGGGCAGTCCTTAACTTCCACGGTCTTTTTCACCTCTCCTATCAAGCATAAAACATAGAACAAAGGAGAATGGGAACAACCAAGACCTATTCCTACCATCACCTGGCCAAGGAAATGAAACACATACTCCATTCAATCCAAAAGCATGACTTTGGGGGGTGCAAGTCTTTGGGCAAATGTGTTAGCATCTTCCTCCTCTCCAGTACTAACATTGCTTAGAGGTGCCTGTGGGCTTTGTGGATCTCCTTGGCCTTTGATTATTGACCAATGCACACAAGTTAAAAATATTCTAGAATAAATGACTACTCATGAAAAATAGTCATCAAAGTGGCTTGAGTATTAAAAATTCCCGCGCGTAGTGAAAATGCCCACAAAAATAAAATATCTAAATACACTATTTCCCAGCACTTCCAACATTGAAATTGAACAGAAAACGAAATCATGTTTCAATGCAAAGCTTTATGCACACATGATTTCTGAAACACGGTGTGACAATGTACTGTGTATCTCAACAAGACCTACTCAATGTTTTCCAAGAAGATATGTACAATAGTAAAAGAGATCAAGTATCTACTCTCAACTTCCTCATATGCATCCACCATGTATTGCCAAGAATAAAAGAAAACACCAGCCAAAACAGTTATGCAGTTTGGAAAACAAGTGTAACTTCATTATACTCATTTCACCTTCCAAGAACAAGTCTATATAGCAAAAGAGAAATTTTGTTTTCCGTGCTCAACTCGTATGTGCCTTTAAATCCGTATAACATAATGTTAAATGCAATTTTGCAGCATTCCAAGAGTGTATCCTTAGCAGTATATCAACAGAACCATGGCAGTTCATGTATGTCTCCATCTAAACAAATGTAATGTCCCCTTTTTCAAACTAGTATGATTGGAGGACTTCTAGTCCATTTCACTTCCGTGGGCAAGAAGAAACTGAGCAAGGGAAGTACTTGTCACATTTTTCAATTATTTTTATAAGCATTTGCATTCTTCTTAATAGTGTTTCTACATAGGTCAGGTCAGCTGCGTCAAGAAGATGAAAAGCCAAAGATAAAATACAAAGCAAGCATCCTTATGAGGTCGGTCATGGGGGAAAACTCCCTAATTGGTTTTGGCGCCACCAAAAGGGTATAAAAGGGGTCGTTTGGACTCATTTGTGGATCATCATCATCTTGTCAAAATTATTCTTGCATGGTTTCTAGGCTGATTGCTCAATTCCTTCCACAAAGGGGCGAAAATCCTTTGGTGTGGCTACACAAGGAGGACAAAACCCTTCCTTGTTGATTGAAGAACAAAAACTCTTCAATTGATTTCAATCATAGTGCTTCAAGAAGGTGGATATTGCAGATTTTCAGCTAGGGTTTGATCCTATAGTGATTTTTAGCCCCTCTCCTAGAGGAGCGACCCACCTTGAGGAAGTGTTGGGTGTTTTCTAGGGCACGGCGACTCTCAACTCAGCCATCATTGCATTCTTCATATTTTTGGCAGCCGGAATCTACATTGAACTTCATTTTTTGGGCTTAGAATCATTCATTTCCAACCACTTTGAAAGGGTGTACTCTGCTGTCATTTATTTAATTGCCATCTGGGGTTTAGAGGCCGATTTCTTGGTTATTGTTAGCTCTACAAAGTGTCCCTACATATTTTGGATGGTGTTAATGGTGCAATTTTGATGAACTATTGTTTTTTCTTGCTGCTGTTCTAAAAATCAGACTGTTGTTCACTGCTGTTACAATTTTCAGTTGGCTGTTATAAAAATCAGATTACTTTCAGTTTGGGTTTGTGCTATTTCCTTGTTTTTCAGTTTCAACCCCAAAAGGGGCATTACAACAAACAAACATATTGATGGTAGGCCAATGAGAACCGATGAGAAACAGTTCTCCACAACCAATAATTTCACAAACATTTATCAAATGCAGCAGTATTTGAATTCATTTTCAAACTTAATCCCATACATCCAATTCTGCCAGATGAACAGTGTTGTATAGCTCAAATCGAGCTTTGAAACCATAGTGATGCAATTCTAATCTTTGTTTCCACTGTCCTCTTCTCCATTTTTCTCTCCTAAATTTGTAATACAAACTCCCTCGGTAGTATCCTCGTTTTTCTTGTGCTTTTCAGACATGACAAGAAAGGAAACACCAATTCGGTCATACTCAATAATTCATGGGGGAGGTTTTTTAGAGAAATCTTGCACTTGCCTCAACATTTTTCCTTCGCTATATTTTTCTAATTCTACTCTATGACCAACTTGACCATTGCAGAAATGCTTAACCTGAGAACCTAATCTCTTACTTGCCCTGTTTGTACTTGAGGCTGCTGGAGATAGTTTGTGAGGCAGTGGCTGCTCCACATTGGCATTCTTTTTTAATTCCTCGAGTCAAACCCCACTCCATCTGTGTCCTGCATTGTGATACCTCATGGCAGCGTCCCTAGCTACCATCATGTCTCTGGAAACTTGAACCGATGCTTCTACTCGAGTTGGAAATGGAATGGAAGTTTACAATCCTTTATGAGGATAGTCAAATATTCCATACATGTGGCCTCCTATAGTCAAAGTAAAAGGTCATTCTTGTGCCTCTTCCTGAACTACAAAATTCCCCCCAATCCATGAGCAGTTTTCAAAAGGAGCTATGCTTTGAGACTGAGACTGGTCAGCACTATAAGCTACAATATTATTTCTTCAGCCTTGACCGCGTACAATCCCATTTCCTTCTCTATTGCCACCATGACCATTGTGGCTATGGCTACTTCGACCTCTTCCCTGTTGTCACTATTTCTTCCTCCGCCCAAACCAGATAATTCAATATTGCCAAAGGACTCAACCATGTAGCTACCAGCAACAAACTCCTACCCCAACGAGACTCTGCAGAAACCAACTAAGAGCAAACCAAACACACACTGTACAATGAATTCGATAGACGAGAAAAGCAGAGAAATAGTCGACATACCCGGACCGTGCGACGAGCGTTGGTTGCATAACCCTTAGAAATTTTCTTGTAAGAGAGCTTACAGATGGGCAAATCCAAAGAACTTAATGCAGCTCGCCTTTTGCTGACTCTGGATTGCGCTTTTCCATATAGAGAGTTTCCATTAAATGGTATTCGGCCGTAATGGCCACAGATTGGAGATATTCCTGCTGCAGTTATAGTGTGTAAAGGAAGAGGACGAGAAGGTGTAGTGCACAGCGCCATGGCCTTTCAGTCGAGTGGGGGCTCTTGTTTTAAAAGCCTCCATTCGGGGCTTCGAGATAGGCATATCAGTGTTGCCCTGTGGGCCATGGTATACACCGTGAAAGGTGCCTGCACTGTCATATTTCCACAGGCCGTGCAAAACAAATTTATATTTAAAAAACCCCATAGGGTGTTTTTATAATGGATTTAAATCTTGGAAAGACTAAAAAAACAAATAGATTTTTTTTTTCCAACAATTTTTAAATTGTGGAATATAATTGGAAAGTGTAGACACTTAAATTGGTCAATTAATCACTCTATTGACATAATCCCTTTATTGACATAATCCCTTTAATCATGATTTACGTTTATTTTGAGTTTAATTGTGTTATGTTGTGGAGTCTGTTTTCATGTGTGGAAGTGTTGAAGATTGTACACTAAAAGTACTATACACTCTCTACAGGTTTCTCGTCGGGGATTTGAGACCGGACCGGGCTTCGAGCGGCGGTGCAGGGGCGACAGCCCTTGCTAGCAGGTGTTTGGGGGCGTAGAGTTCCGACAAAAAAAATTGCCTCAAAAAATGTGTCTAATACCTCATGAGACGTGCGCTTCTCTTATGGGTGGTATTTTGACCCATAGGTTTATGGGGCGGTTTTGGCCCATGGTTTTGGTACCCACGATATTGTAAAATTGTTTAATCAGTTGCCTATTGATGTGCTTTTGTGTATGTGGTAGTTAAAATTGTACATTGTAGATGTGTGTGAGTTCAAGTGTGAATTCAGGAGAGTTTGTTGAGCACAGCTCCAAACAAATTTGGGTACTGTATTGAGAAAAAGAGGTGGCTTGTAATAAAATCTGAGCAATTGATTCTTGGTGGACGTAGCCTAAACTAGGGTGAACCACGTTAAATATTGTCTCTGTGTTGTGTTCTTTTATTTTCTACAATTTTTTTTTAGATATGTAATATTTTTCTGCAATATTAGTTTCTACTATTGCGATTATGTGTGGGATTATTCAGCATATTTTATCCCTTATTTCCTAACAAATTGTTATATCTTAGTTCATCCTTAGCTCTATTGTAAGACTTGCTCTTTCCAATATACTGCTCAACCACTTACAAAAATATTCATATCAATCACAAACAATCCATTACTCCTGGTTATCACACACAAAGCTCCACAACACCATTCTTCACTTTTGGACCAAATTGTCCAATGGTTCAGTCCTGGGTTGAACGGTACCATCCTAGGCTACCCACGAATTAGTTTTTCAATTTGTGTATCTTTTATGAGTTAATATCTCCATTATGTGTCGGCCCTAATGTAAAATTATATCCATTGAACCTTGTATAAGCAAGTCTAAGACAATCATTTACTCACATGGGAACCTAAAACTCACCTTACATTCTAAGTATAAATCACTCAGAAGGCAAGCAAAGATCTCCTAAACTTCCATAGAGCATGTTTAGACAATAGGAGCAACCCCCACACAGGTCTAAATCACTTCAAACCAGGTCCGAGAGTCAAGCTTTCCAAATCAAGGGCCTACAAAACCAAGCCAATACATAACAATTATCAAGTGTTCAAACTATCAAATATAGTTGCATCCATGCAGTATTATGTCACATCTCTAAGTGGAGAACTGTGTGTGGTTTGAGGCCTCTTCAAAGTATTGCCAATACATGCGGTGTATGAATTGTTTTTCAACCCAACCGCTAATCTATTTATAGGGTTATTACCAGAGCTTAGGGATTTATGCTAAGGTGGTTGATTTTAAAGGGTTTTACGCAAGATTGAGACCTAATATTTCGCAGCTAGCCTTATACTAGTTAGTTGCATAGGTCCTAGAAATTATATTGTGTCATTTGCAATATAAATCGAACCATCCAATAAAACAAAATTAGCCAAAT
Source organism: Taxus chinensis (assembly GCA_019776745.2). NCBI lineage: Eukaryota > Viridiplantae > Streptophyta > Pinopsida > Cupressales > Taxaceae > Taxus > Taxus chinensis. The sequence continues at coordinate 921,717,240 of CM034147.1, read as the reverse complement.
GGTTTATTCATGTGCAAAACATTTTCGTGATTGAGTATAGTGCAGTTTCAAAATCAAAGACAAAGCATCTACAAAAATATTTCCAACTAGTTCATCCCTATGTCAAATCCATATCAGCTTCTAGACCAGACAAAAAGTTAAGTGCACACATCTTCTTATATGTCATTCTATTTAGCATGTACTCTTATTGAATACAACTTTTGAATATCATTTTATATGTACTGCCAAATTTGAATGATTGAGCATTTATCTACTAGCAATCACATGTGAACAGTGCAATGGAGAGCCAAAGGGGGTGCAACAAGAAAGTTAAACTTGAAGGAGGGAAACATTACGGGAGGAAAAGGGGCGATAAAGAACATGTTTGAGGGAGGGGATGCATAGTTGGGGGCAAATAATATAAAGCTCTTATTTGTTACAACCAAGCACATATGAATGACATGTCATTTTTTTCAATCATTTAATGGAGAAAGGGGTTGTGGTGCATGTTAGAACATTAATATTAAGTGTCCTAGATATATATAAACCATAGTTTATAATTAAATAAATTAGAATATATAATATTTTAATTTATTTAATATAAACTTTAGGTTTATGGTTAAATTGTTTTTTTATATCAATTAAATTAACAGTCGGGGTGCTTCACGAGAAAGACACACCCGTTAAAACCATTTAAATTGACTTGAGAGATCGAGCTGAAATACAATTCACATGGGTGAATTATAATTGTGGAGAGGAGTGGGGTGAATAGAGAAATTATTACTGGACTGTAAAGTTTATTTCTCGTAAATGGAATCTTACCTTTCACCGTGATTTTTAACCCCTTTGGGTTTTTCCACATTAAATACATGTATCTCGTGTTATTTACTTTTCTTGCATTATAGTTTAATGTGATTTATTTAAATACATGAACATGTAATATTTAATTGATTAATTATTAATTAAGTGTTTGAACCTCACATGGTACCAAAGTTTGGGTTTAAATAGTTTAAAATTAATCAACGTTAAGATTTATTTAAATCATTTGTAATTGTGTCAATTGGTGGGTGGTTACAACCCACGACAATATAAATGTCTCCCTCCCTCCATTTAATCAACACCCTCTTACATTCTTCTTGAAAATGTTTGAAAATTTATTTGGTTGGCATTGAATAATCTTTTTCGGGACCCACTTCTACACACAAATAAGTTTTGTGTTTAAATACCTTCGCAAAAATTAATGTGTTTTCCAAATGTTTCTAATGTGCAAGAAAATAAAATTCCAAGGGCAAAAGTGAAGGTGTCCAAGTAGGAGACAATCTCCACAAAATATAGGAACTCCAATTTTTCTCATTGACCTGGGGACAATAACCTTGGAATGGAAACCAATTTTTTATTTAAATTTGGTGGCATGATATTTATTTAACCTTAACCTAAACTTGCATAAATCAAAAGAAGAAGCAGTAGTGACAATGTCAGAAACCTTGGTTGGAGTAAAAGAAGGATAAGAAGAGTGATCCATGAATTCAAAAGAAGGAGATAGATTTTGATACATTTTCAAAAGGTAGGTTTTGAATGGTCGGGTTCACCAAATGATTTAACAAAAATAAACTTTTGTAAAACCCTAATTGCAAAGTAACATATGATAATAAATGCTAAAATACATATTTGACACAAACAATAAGCTAATAAAATATGAAACCCTAAGTGTAAGAGAGATAGAAGAAAGGACTTACCTAATTTGCACTTGATCTAAAACTGATGCAGACTAGGAAAACTATTGAACAGGAAGTGAAGATTGTCGCAAATGCTAGAGATAAATTACAGACTATAGGAATATGGTCGGACACGGATGCCAACGATGCCCACGGCAGGATAGGGGCACCTGGGCATTGACGACCTCTATTGGGCCCATATGACTGTGAAAAATGGTCAGAATTTGATCTTCACTATGTCGTACAAGTGTCGTAAATATTCTGTGTTGATCACATGTGTGTCGCAATATGATCGTCGAGGTACTTGTAATTTACAAAACAAAGACTCACTTGTGAAACCCACAATACCACATCAAATCCAAAAAGAAAAGATGTAGATATGGGGAGTCAGACTGACCTCAGCGGTCACCCGACAGAGTGAGCTTACAACCGAGCATTGCACTATATCTCATACTCCATGTAGTTCTTGTGAGTATGAGAAAGAATCGTGCCCTCATGATGCCCTTGTACAAGTGCACTTGATAGCCTGTTGTAGCTAGATGTAAAAATGTAGATAGATGTGTGGATGGAATAAAGAAACTTCCCCTTCATATGTTGTGTATGCAGAAAATGCAGTCCCTTCTCCCTTGAATGGATGCTAGACAAATGCCATGAAGTGTTTTAGGTGCCTTTTGGATGCAAGCTTAGGTGATAGTAATAATGCTTAGAGCTTGGTCCTTTATTTTGAACACATGAGTATGTATTTATATTATTCCCTTGTTTGACATTTCGTAATTGACAATTGAAAGGCCAACCCATAAGAAAATAAGATGCCCAAAAGATAAAAGAGGCCCAAAAAGAGTAAGGTCAGAAAGAGGTCAAGGGGCACCCAGAGGGGACAAGGGTGCCTGGGCGGTGACATCTTGGTTGAGCGTGGTGTCCAAAGTCACAAAATATAAATGAGTAAAATACCGATTGGGATGTGGGTGTAAAAGACCAAATAAAAAACAAGAAGCAAAGGAAAGAGGCCAAAGACAATCGTTAATTACTAGTTTTGTTGCTTAGGAATCATATGAATACTAGTGTGTATTTAGGACCTAAAAATGTACCCAAGTACATGATTTTGTGTCTACATTTACCCCCACTTTATGTTGTTGAGTGAATACTCGATAACATAAAGTAGATAAGAGATGCGTACCTTTTGTTCCTGTAGAGTGTGATGGCGATAGCGTGCTGAAGAGAGAAGTGAAGCATGGAATAAATGCAAAGATGAAGCGTGGAAACTAGGAAAGGAAAGTGACCCTAGGGGTGAAGAGTATGTGTTGTACCATGTTGTACCTATTGTTATGCTTGTGATTGTTGCTTCTTTTAAGGACGAACCTGCAAAAAGAAGAGCAAGAGAGAAGTCAAAGTCGTGTATATGAAAAAATTGATCCAAATATGCAAAAGTAAGTGAAAATATATAAAAGTGTGTAAAAAGAAAGTGTGCACCTAATGTAGAAGAGTGTGAAAGGATATAAAAGTGTCTTGACCATGCTGTGAAGAGTGATTTTTTTGTGATCTCATGCCAAGAGTTATTTTTTTGGGTGGATTTCATGCCAAGAGTGAATTTTTTGGGTTATCTCACGCCAATTGTGATTTTTTTGGGCGATCTCATGCTAAAGAGCAAGTGTTGGGGAGAAAGGTCTAGTGTTACTCTCTTTCATGACTCTGCCTGATATACACCACTACAGATGGTGTGATCATTTTTTGTCATTGTTGTCCCTAATTTTTTTTAATGTATTGTTTGTTCTGATTGAAAATGGAGATATAATGAATTTTACTCGATGGAGGATTGTGCCTGTACTATGAAAATTGCTCTATAAATTCTTGTGAACTGTGTTGATATGAGAAATGATTGTACTGTGTGCCCCCAGGACATTACATGCATTCCCAAGAGAGGACACAAGTGCTCGGGCACTCCTTTCTGAGCCTGGGCGTTGGTGTCTGTGTTGTGCTGGGGAGGACCCAAGTCAAGCACTCTTCTGGGTCATTCTATGATTGTATGTTTGTATTGATTTTGTAATGTGTTGGAATAAACTGTAGCTCTGAGTTGTTGTATGGGGTGACTTATTCACCCATTGTATGTCCCCCCTAATTTGGGGCATATGCGACATCGATAAGAGTGTGAGGCCCAAAAGAGAGGCCTTAATGTTGATCTGAACCATAACATGGTATAAATTAAGGCACATGCAAACAAAGTGGCTAGATATATGTGTTAGTGGCAAAAGTAGCAATCATGTAATAGAAAAACATTATAACAAGAAAATGTGCATAGAAGCTAGACCACGAAAAATAGATTTCATACATGGTACATCGCTCACAATGTCATAAGGAAATCAAGGATGAAGCGACCAAAAACATACAAGCAATGATCAGACAAGACATTGAGCATAACTCACAAACAATAACATACAATAGAAAACAATGGTAAGCAAGATGTAATAGAAAACCATGGTGGCATATAGTCCTGCAAGGCAAATGTTGCACATGAAGCACCTGTTAGTATGTTAGAAAGATAAAAATTATGTCAAAGCATATATGTATCGATGTAAAGTAGTGTGCTAGTAAGAGTACATGAAGTAGTAAATAATGAAACAGTGACACTTGTAATGTGTGAGAAAGTAGATTCCCCCAGGAACCTTGGTGGGACTGGTAAGAGTTACAGTGCCAAGCATCATTACAACATGCGAAGATCTGTCGAAAGTATGCATTCACAACTAGAGAACAAGTGAACGCACATGTGTATATATAAAATATATATGCATACTGGATATCCAGATAACATAGTAAGAAAAGCGCAACAGGTAATTAGTATAGGCAAGAAAGAGTATGTGCAACCAAGATATGCAATGTGCAGTGTATGAGGGTGATGAAATGGTATGCAATGTGAATGTGATAGGAGCAGTGTGCCCCCATCAGATGTGTATGAGATAGGTATGAGATGAGGTGCATTTATAAAACACCCCTCAACAATCAAGAATGAACCATAGAACAAGAGTGTGTCATCGGGAAATGGTTTGAATATGTGTGCTAGAAAGACAGATCATGAAGCATAGAACGTAAAGAGTGAATGATGGCAATGTTCATTTCAGATTTTGAGCCTCAACAATTGAGTATAAACCATGGAACTAGAGTGTGTCATAGGGTAATGAAGATAGAATTTGTGTATCAATGTGTGTAAGAGAGGCTAGATGTAAAACATGGAGTGTAATGTGTATGTGTAGAGATTATAAAGAACTAGTAATGATTGAAAAGGGGGGGTGGATAAAGAGCAATGCCCCTCAAGTATGTGATATGGAAAAGAATCAAGTAAAATCATCTAGAAGTTCGTCATTGTCAAGATCATAACCAATTGGAGTTGGATCAAAGACTTGGTAAGAAATAGTGTGATGTTGATCTTATAAAGAGCCCTTATGGCATAAATTGTACATACCCATTGCATATTCTTCATTAGTGAAAGGTGGTTGTGGACAACCATGTGCATACCATCAAGCTAGATTTGGAGAATAGCCTAAGAAGGAGTCATTGCAAATAGAAATGTGGTTAAAAGGCATAGGAAATGTGATATCAATGTGATTTAGATCTCGTGTGCCACCAATGTAATCAAGCCAAGACTATATAAGTATGAGTGGAGAAGAATGAGGAGTGTGTGTAAGGAAGACTACTAAATGGAAGACCCAGGAGGCCATAAGCAACAATAAGGAAGATACATCTGTGATAAAGGTGAGGAGAATGAGGTGGAGGAAGGAGTTTAGCAAATGTGAAGCCTAACCGAGTCAAGTCACCATGTGTGCAAACAATCTTGGAACAAGTGGGGTCGAATGGTATATGAGGCCAATAAGAATTATGAATGAAGAGAATGCATGTGAAGGGATCCAAGTGTGGAGCATAAGGAACCTGAGGAGCTGTAACAATGACAAAATCTCAAATGTGTGTATTGTACCTTGGAAAGGAATCATGGCATTAGCGGATGGAGGAAGCTTCTTAAATATATTCGTCAAGGCCAATAACAACAAAAGTATCTTGAAAGTAGGATTCATCTATTTCAAGGGGTGTAAAGTTAAGATTGCATAATGTATCGTCGTTAAGTTCTACAACATCAGCCTCATCATCAAAATCATCAGTACTAACAGTGTCTTATTGTATAACATTATCAAGAATATTGGGAGGAGTGGAGTCCATGATAGGTGGAGAAGTAGCAGTTGTGGGGTTGGACATAGTGGATGGTAGAATATCATTAGTATGAGTAGGAAGGGATGGGGTGCATGAAGAATCAACATAAGAAGAAGAAGTAGGAGTGCTAGATTGACCGACATCATATGTACTAACTTTGTGATATGGAATTGGCTGGGATGGAGGGATGGGCGTGGCAGTGATAGGATTTATGAGGCAAAACTTGAATGGCTCAGGATCCGTAGTCATAATATGCCATAGCCATCATGTAAGAATTTAATGCACCGATCAATTGTAGATGGAACAACATGCATAACATGAATCAAGGATCTGCCAAGTAAGAAATTGTATGAAAATGTGGCATCAATGACAAAGAATACATTAGGAACCATTTTAGGCCCAACTTGTAAATGCAGGGTGATGGTGCCCATGCATGTACGAGTGGTGGAATCATAGCTACAAATGACTTAGAGAAGATTTGTTAATTATATTGTCAGGAATGCTCATTTACTTGAGGAGAGAGAGAGAGAGAGAGAGAGAGCATAGGTTTATAGTAGAGCCATTATCAATGAGTACACACTTAATACAGATGGCACCAATAGTAGCAGTGATAAGAAAATGTGTAAATGTATCATCAACAACAGAAGGAGGGATATCCTTATCACTAAAAGATATAGAATGTGGTAAATTTTAAGAGATTGAATGAGGTGAGAAAATGCAACAGGTGAATTATTGCTTTCAATATGAATAGAGCGAAGAGAGGCCTCTAATGTGTGAAGACAATCGGGTGCACTACGTAATAGATCATAAAGAGATATTTTTTTTGGTGTATTCTTAAGCTTCTTGATGATGTCATAACCCTTAGAGGTAGTGGAAGGAACTTCATAAGTGATAGGATTTGGGACATAAATGGGTGGAGCCGTAGGAGGACGAGTGTGATAAGTGGTAATGACATTGATTATCAGATCAGATATTGGAGTAACAAAGTCAAGGAGGATGTTGAGTATGAACTTGCATAAAATTAGAAGCAGTAGTAACAATTCTAGAAACCTTGGTTGGAGTAAAAGAAGGCTAAGAAGAATGATCCATGAATTCAAAAGAAGGAGATGGATTCTGATACATTTTTTGAAGGTGGGGTTTGAATGGTAGGGTCACCAAATGATTTAATGATTTTTTTTTTTGTAAAACCCTAATTACAGAGTAACATATGATAATAAATGCTAAAATACAGATTTAACACAAATAATAAGATAATAAAATATGAAACCCTAAGTGTAAGAGAGAGAGAGAGGAAAGGACTTAATTGATTTGCACTTGATCTGGGACTGATGCATACTAAGAAAACTGTTGAATAAGAAGTGAAGAGTGTCGCAATTGCTCGAGATAAATTACAGACTACAGGAATATGCCTGGACATGGGCACCCACAGAGGAATAGGGGCACCTAGGTGCCGACGGCCTCTACTAGGCGCCTATGAATGCAAAAATGGTCAAAATTTGATCTTCATTATGTTGTACAAGTGTCGCAAATATTTTATGTTGATCACCTATGTGTCATTGATCCCTTGTAGACCGGTCTTTCATTAAGAAAATTCAGAACCTTACTCCTCAAGAAGACCTATTTAACTTGAACCTAGTAACGAAAAGCCCTATTTGTTGGGATTAAAGATATAATTTTCAACATCTCATATTTCACTACGACACACATCGATGTTATCACCTACTACATTAGAATTTTTGTGATATCCCCTTTTTGGGACAAATAGAAATCTGCAGCACTCTCAGCACCAATCGAACTAAGAAGGATGAGATCTTTTTAATTCAACCTCAAATAACCTAATGCCAGTGTAATTACAACCCAAAATGGGGTTGGAATTAGCCAAGGTGGTGGGTTAGAAGGGATAACTAATTGAAAAACCAATCTTTACCAATTCATATTTTTATAGTAATGTTTATTGAATAAAAATAACCCATAGACAACTGAAACTTCAAAAATTCATATCTCATTCAATACTCAATATTTTTGAATGAAACCAAGTGCATAATAAACTAGAATTTAAGAGCTTTCTAATGCATAATCAACCATATTTTTCTGAGCTTTGAAACCCCACTAAAACAGACCTAGAAATATCAAATCAAATCGTCGGGGTTAGAGAAAAATATTTAAAATACGTCCAACACTTTCCTAGCTTCCAAACACACCCAAATCAATTTCCCTTGCTCTGAAATTAATGATAACATAAACCAGAATTTAGATCTAGCTTATTCACCCTCAAAACATGCCAAAATATTCTCCAATACAAGTTATCATAGTTGGAAAATAGCAGTAGTGAATAGAAGTGATAAAGTGCCTCAAACCCTTCCAAGATCACTTCAAAAATGAATGACAACATGCAAATTTATCCCAAAAATAAATGCGCCAATATATAAACCAAGTCGTCAAGAGTAAGATGAATAAATCATGCATACATTCACTCAAGAAACACTAGAAGGCTTCACACTCCCCAAAATATGGTGGTGTTGAATAAACAACTTTTTTATGAGTACTCATGGGCATACATCCCTTTTCAAGCATAAAGATAATTTTAATAAAAACATCAACATGCCCCTAAGGGGTCGCCACCATCTTCTTATATAGCTTTTACATTTCAAATCTCCAAGTTTCCCTCCTATTTTTGGCACAAATCTCTATGTGGGAGAGATACTTTTAAAATAGCCTTCTTTCCTAGAAATTCACACTCCAATTAAAACATTAATTTCCTCTTTTCAATATTTTAAATAAAAACATAAGAGGAGTATTAATTATTTGATTTAAAAACAAAAGGAGTAATGACATTTTCCCAATTTTTATTCTTTAATCCATGTGGAAGGGTGTATTAAAGGTATTCAATATTTAATTTAATTAATGTGCCAAAAAAGGGGACATTACAATTGCACTCTTGCTACCGGTCCTCAATACTAGATGGGTTGCAACTCACGTCATTAGCCTTGTGGGTCCATAGTATTCATAGTGTGTAGACAATACAAGTTTCATAAAAACTAAGAATTTTTTCTTGACTGGTGATATATTAGGGGTTTCCTACCAAGGCTCGTTTATCCAAGAGTGGTCTTCCTAATGGTTTATGTCTTTATTCCTCTAAACTAGAGACCGTTAAACACCTTTTGTGGGATTGTCCTTTTGCAAGATCATGTTGGCGACTCATGAAGTGTAGCTTGGAAGTGATTCTTCAAGGACCACTTCATTGGTGGGTTGTCTTGTTGGATAATTCCAATACTCTTATTAGCAGTCCTTTTAGGAGTATTTGAAATTGTGTGTAGATTTTTTCTATTGTTCATTATCTAGAAACTTAGATGCAATTATGTCTTCAAGAAACGAGGTATGCAAGTCAGATGTTTTTTTGGTCATACTTAGAGAAGTGAAGTTAGTCTGCAATTGTTTGCTAAAGGATTTATTTTGCTCAAGGAAGCTAAAAGTTTTCAAGTGACTATTATTCAAATTTCATTGTTGTACTTGTGGCCTTAAGGACTAGGTTGTAATTATCATTGTACTATTTTTTCTTTTGTACAACCTCTGTTGTAAATATTTTTATGTGAATATATGAAGCACATATTCAAAATAAAAAATAAACAATATACCTTTCTTGCAAAAAGAGTATCAACAAGAGAAAATTATGCAAGAAACCACTCTACAATAAGTGCAAATGTAAGTCATGAAAATAAAATTCAATAGGCCTGGATGGAATCCCCATAATATTTTGTATAAAGGACCATTAAAAAATAATGAAGGAAATCCTAAAAACCTCCAAGGGAGGACAAGATTTCAACATTTCTTACCTTTGCTCCTTGCAAAGAATTGAAAGCATGTAAGATCTTATTGAAAAAACAATGCCACAATCATAAACAAATAGTCTTATCCGATATATTGTTACATTACATTATTATTCCCATATGGATAGTGACATATTATATAGCTGAATAATATTAAATATTATTATATAAATGAATCTCTCTTTTGTTTTTGTGCATCCCTTTCCTCTGCATTTTTCATTTCACAACATGGTAGTCAAAGTGCTAATGGCTCTTGGACTTGTCTAACAAATGTGTGCATTTCAATTCCTATTACATTGATTTCTCTTTTCAGCATGAACTTCTAACATTGGTATCAAAGAATCTCTACACTTGGCTGCTTGTTAGGGTTCACACTTGCTTAGGAGCCCAGGCTGTGGAGGAGGAATTTCGTGAGGACATATTTTGAGGCGAGAAGTTGTTTATGAGTTAAATGAAGTAATACTTCGCGATTTCTAGACTTTTTGGAGGAAATGTCCCAACATTTCCAATAGGGCATTGGGTCATGTTTTAGTTATGGTATAGTCTGGAAAACATTCAAAAACTTGAGTCAATAATCACTGAGATAGCTACTTTTTTGGCTGGGAAAAATCACGAATAAAAACATTTGAGTCGTGAGGTAGGAATTTGCTATGCATAGGGAAAGGTGAGTGTAAGTCTAGTTCCGAACATCTTAATAGAAGGTATTTGCAGAATGTGAGCAATATAGTATTTGAAGGGCCCTCAGTGCATAATATCATGAAAAAACATGAGATTTATGGCATGGGAAGATAAGGAGTAGCAATTTTTGAACTGGATGCATTCTCTGAAAAAGATGATCTTAGCAGTCACGTTCCAATAATTATGCTAAAATAAATATCATTGCCCAGAATCATGAGGAAGAGGATCTAATCAATTCATCAAAGGTGGTCTAGGGAATTTAACAAAGAAAATGACTTATCAGGTACAATTCTAGATTTGCAATTTTTGAGGGTCTTTGCCAACTGCTAGGGCACACAATCTTGCATTTTTGAGTCCCCCCTTAGTCGTCTAGGGCCATAAGAGGAAAATTCGACCATGGTACCTTGTATATTCTTTTGTAAGGTGCATTAAACTTCCAATAGAACTACCTCCATATTTTATCGTGTTACCTCCTTCTCTGGAGTACAAAATTGTTTGTCACCATTTGGCCCATTCAGGTTAGTCTCCTCAATCACTGAAATAATTTTTGGGTCAAAATTGTTGACCACCCATGAATTTTGAGCTCCCACTTTTGTGTTAGGATTTTAAATTCCATTAGACAAATATCTCTTGGCCTCATATTGTTTCAACATGATAGTGCATTATACTCAATGAAACTACCTTGTAGAAGATCAGATAAAAACAAAGGGAAGTATTGATCCTGTTATTACTGGAAGAAAAGAGTATTACACTGAATGTAAGAATTCTAGCACACATGATGTATCCTTTTAGGGAAAGCTTAAAGACAAACCGAATGAAGTTTCAGTGTAGCCATTGTTGAACTGATCCACCAGATGTTGAAAGTGGTGAATTAGTACCATGAAGGGCATGCCCTCTCTTTACACATTATTAAGAAGCCCCCTTTCATCTAAAGGTGCAAAAAAGGTGGATCTAGTATAGATGAAGCTACAATTGTTATGTCCCTTTTTCGAGATAATTCCATTTGAAGACCTTGACCCATTTTTCTTCGTCATGGGTCCAAGCAAACAAGCTAAAGGAAGCCAACAATGTCATCGTGTGCTTAATTTTGTGTTTATTTCTTTAATTGGCATCACATTTGTTGGTGAGCCTAACACCCAACAATGATTTAAAAGTAAAAAGAGATTGGTGAGCATGTAGACTCCAAAAAGTAAAAAGAAAATAATAATAAAGTAAGTCTAATTGTGGTCTGCCTCATTTGAGAGCCCCAAGACTTGGTGCCGCCCTCTTATTATAAATAGAGATTGTTGGCATTAGTTTGGCATATGATGATTTTATGAATGTATATCTTGGTGAAGGTTGGCTAGTGTAGCTCCTTTTACTATCTCTCTTAATGACAAAACCCCTTAATTGAGGGCTTGTGTGGAGGACGGAAACCCTCTGGCGAGGGCAAAAACCCTCTCCCACGATTGTATTTTGCAAAGAGGCATTCAAGGAGCTAAATTAAAGGGTTTTGAAGGCACATAGTGGGTTTAAAACCCCAAAACAGGTCGTTGCTCTAGAAGGGTGTTGGCTGGCAGTAGTTAATGGTTTTTATACATTTATTTTAGTCACTAACAACCCACTAAAAATCTGAAAAGTGTTGTTTATTTTCAGCTTTGCATAGTTTCCTGGGAGTCCCCAAAAAGGGACATTACATACAAATCTGTTCCTTTATAGTATGTTGTAATGGTTTAGGTATTCCTGGTGTTTATTTACCCAGGGGGAAGTTTGTTTGCTAATTATGAAGGAATTTTTTTTACTTTTGGGGATAGGGGTGACAAAAAATTCTTGGTTGTGCTCTTTCCTGGCCCTTTGTATTAGGAGATTGTGCCATTTGTCCTATTTTTAAACCAATATTTTTATTTACAAAAAACCATACAGCAAAAAAATAAACAACCCAATTTATCCAAAAATGGAAAATGAAAGCTATGAACATCATGTCTTTATCTTACTGCATCAACTTGTCAACAAACAAAGCCTCTTAGTGAACAACTATATGTCCACTTTGAAATCCATAGATTTGATTGAAATGAAGAAAGTGGGATTCCTCAACTTTGAAAGAGCTATAAAGAATGGAAGTGCCCTATTCCCAAGAAATTTTACTCTAGCAAGGGATACCCTCAATCATCTATACTGAATACAAAAATGCTGAAGGTATTATGAAATTGAAGCTAATCTGATAAAAACTTTCATGCGTATCACCCAACATAAATTTGTAGATAACATAGTTTTCTACATAATCCACGAGTAAACAATTAGAAATTTGAAAATGAATCTCAATTGGCACATTAAACATTGAGAGAATAAATTAAAAAACATTTTCATCCACTGCCACCACATACCCAAACAAAGTTGGAAAAACAAATCAAATGAACATGTAAAATGTATAAATGACTGTAAATGCATTTTCAAAAAAATGGAAAATAATAAGGGTCCTCAGAATAATAGAATGTCTTTCGGAACAAAATTTCTAAAATCAGTCTCGAGTATGATCGCTATACATGCATATAGATGCATGGCTATACAATCTTATAGTTATTTAGAATCTTGTAGAGAATATTCCTCTTGGAAGGAACATAAATTAAGTAGAAAATTAACTCACTAAAATTGGGCAACAACAATCATACCAATAGGTAGAAGATTAGGGATACTTGTGTAACTCGATCACAATGATTGCTTCCCCAATTTCCAAAAGAGTGCAGTTGAATGGACAAATTGACATTTTGGAGAAACATAACTATAAAAGAAATCTCAGAATGGTAAAAATAATGATCAAATTTTAAATTAAAGGGGAGAATTGTTGTAATGTCCCTTTTTCCCACTTGAGAGCTATTATTTGGTCTTCTTGCCATTCCTTCTCCGTGGTAAGGAAGAGAAGAAGGAGGAGAAAATTGAGCTTCCATTTGATATGTTTTTACTAATTTTTTAATGTCCTTTTAGTGTTTTCTTTCTTATAACAGGTCAGTTGGGTTTTAATTAATCAATGGAAGCTAATGAAGGAAACAAATATCTTTAAGAGGTAGGCTTTTTCTAATTGAGCATTGGTGCCAAAATGGAGGATATACAAGGAGATTAGAGGCATCATTTGTAACTAGTCTTGGTGCATTTTATTCTACTTGGGCATAGAGAGCTAGTTGCTCCTTGTTCATCCACTTGAGGACAAAAACCCTCTTGTGAGGCTTCATTAAAGGGGAAAAACCCTTCATGTGGCTTGAGTGAAGGAAAAATACCCTTCATTATTGTTTGGTCTTAAGTGGAGAGTTGATTTGAAGATCTATTTGTAATTTCCAGTTGATATTTGAATTATTTAGGGTGGAGCAACCTACATTGTGTAGGGTTTGGAACTATTTGGTAGAATTTGAGAAATTTGGTTTCATAATCTAATTTGTAATATTTTTAAAGGCTGGAATCTGAAGTTTGATGAATTTTTGAAGGTTTCTAGACCCATATTTTTATATTTTTCTTGTGGTTGCAATTTCCAGTTCATATTTAATTTTCAAGCAATGTATTCTTCAACATTTCTTTGTGATTTTGGCTTCTAATATTCCATTATATATATATATATATATATATACTATATATATATATATATAATATTGGTGAGTTGGGTTGTGGTGATTTTTTGGCATTTTTGGTGATAGTTTCAAGTCACTGATTTTACTCTTTCAGTCTACTGCAATTTAAATTTCATATCTGCATTTAGTGTTTTTGGTTGAAAACCCTCAAAAGGGTTATTACAAATTGTGCAAATCCATAAAATGTCATTGCATGTCAAAACTTCATTTAAAAAACTGAATCATAACACTAATAAAAACGGGGGAAGAAAGTTTTTTTAATAAATTAGTATAACAAATAGAATATTATCTTTACATTCGACATAAAAAATCCATAGAAAGACAATTCTTCTCTATCATCTATGATCTCCTCTTGCAATGCCTATTTCCTATGCACTACATAGAAAATAATTACATACAAGTATATGCTTATATGTTTGGTAAATGGTCCAATGTTTTTAGTGAGAAAAATGAAATATGTCCTAACAATGAAGTGAATGATGATAGAACCATTTCATGTGCTTGATATCTTAGCCATGACCATTTACCTTGCCATTCATATATCCATACACAAGGAGGTCAATTCTAACAATATTCCATAACAAGAGAGTAGCTTAATAAGAAATTTATATGGTAAGAGTTGACTAGTAATAATGGAAATGGTTTAGATAGCCACAATGCTAATCTAGAGTCTAGACTTATAACTAAAATTAACTCCATAATCAATTTAAGTATTTGATATAATGATTCCTTCCTGATTTTTCCTTTACTCGTGACTCTATGGATACAAGTGTAGTTGTTCAATTCTCACATTAACCACTTGCAACTCAGTAGATTGTTCATTGATCTTCTTGAATACTCTACGTAACTAAGGTTAACTTGACTTGTAACAAACACAATAAAGCACATTGTTAGAGAACAACAAATTTCAAATGGTTTTAGGGATTGCGTTAATGTGATAATTTTTTATAAATATTCAGTAGCAAATACTCATCCTCAAAAGATAAAGAGAATATATAATGAAATGTAACTTGTTTATGTTGGAGGTGGAGAAAAGGGTTCTAACCTGGATAGTGTAAGATGGATTGACTGCTCTCATGGAAAAACTTCTCCTTTTTGAGGATGAATAGAGACACCTTTTAACATTGTCCCTATATCAGCTGTTCTCATATCAATTTGATGACTCAGTGACCTGTAGCCCATTGCAAAAATATATGGTGTCTTGACACTTCCCACTTTGTAGTAGGCAATTGAGCAAACCAACTACTTATTCCAACGCATAACAAGACTTTGAAATTGATAGGATTAATAGTATTCAAAGCTAACAAATTTATTAAAGCTCACAACAGTAGAAAAATTATTCCATATATGAGAACATTAGAAAGTGAACTTAAAATTGAGTTTAGGTGATGCTATAGATATAATACAACTTTACATATCAAAGGCATGTAAATGGCAAAACATTTAATTAATCACTAGATCACAAATGAAAACCAATTACATAATATGGGAGATATCATTAGGTGGGCATGGCTAACATAGAATTAAAACTTCTTCAACACTAGCAAGGATGGACTTAGGCCTAAGCTATCTGCAGTACACATGGCAAGACAAGGGAGATTAAAACATGCAACTTCTTTTCTGAGTGTAGTTTACATGTTGAGGTTTACTACATGTCTTATATTTAATTAAGAGAATGTGTGATGTATATGGAATAAAATCGATACTAAGTCCCCCCATCCCCAAACCCTCTAGGATGTTTCCAAACTCTAGGTGACGTATGCCCACGTAACACTACTAAGTTCAAATTGAAAAATGCCCAAATTACTAATTATAGCATTGAAACAGAAAACAATGGACCTTGTGAAAATCTGATCCAAATCTAAAGAAAGGGATAAGATACTAAAAAATGTATAATTAAGTGTTATTGATGGTGAAATAATTTTTCGAATGTAAATTATGGTTTTCCCACCAACGGTCACAGGGCAAAGCCCCCTCCTTATGTATAGGGAGGCTCCCATTATTTAAATGTAAACTAACTAAAAGTTTTGGGGTGGCCATTAGGCCGAGGATCACACAAGAATACTCCACTAAACCTGTGACAAAGTGCTTGTACGGGGCACAAGGAAAGAATTTGTTATGAGGAGAGGTAAAGGGGAGGTTAGTGAGAATAAGGGAAAGAGGGAGTTAATGTTATGAGTAGGCTTACCAAAATTCAGACACATCACACCAGAGTTAAGGTCCATATTGAATTAGAAGAACACAACAATGCTAACAATGATAAGACCTAACAAATCATAAACACGGAATTATATAGATTCATCAAGGACAAAAGTTCCTTCTTGGTTATGCAATTTCATCATGTTTACAAAGTTGGAAATTAAAGAGGGTGGAGGAACGTAGACATAGAAAATAGAGGGAAATGTAGCTGCCATGCCCCTTTTCTCCAAATTAATTAGAATAGTCGGAGTTGCGGGAAATTCTTCTCCATGAAATGAAAAGAGAAAAGCAAGGATAAGACTTATAATCAGTCTTTTTATCATTTTATGATGTTTTTAGTAAAGTTGAACTCAAGTATATGGGTTGGCAAAGGCATAATTTAAAAAAAGAAGAACATGTAAGGAGGAAGTTTACAATAGGATCCTTAGTATTTTTTTTATGTCTTTTAATAAATAATTATAGAGTGTATATGGGTCGGCCATGGTGGAGAAAAGTGACATGAAAGGTCATGTCTTTTCAATTTTGGTGCCACCCTTAGAAAATGTATAAATAAGGGTTTAAGGGGCAACATTTGGGATAGGAACATTCATTTGAAAATTTAGATTTTGAGATAGAACTCTTATTATTTCTCCATGTGGGATGTAAACACCATATAAGGTCCATTGGAAGGACGAAAACCCTCTCTAATTGACTTTAAACATTTATATTCACAGATTATCATTGAATTAAAGATCTTTTTGAGCATGTTCATATTTATTGCAATTATTTCTACCTATTCGACTAGCATGTGATTGAAATATAATTTGTTAAATGAAATAAATATCAAATAAATTCACTATATCAACTCACCATACATTTTTAAGGTTGAATCTATCTTTTCATGCAAATCGAGGCACTATTTCATGTAAATTTAACCATTATATGATTGGTGCGATGTCCCAGATTGCACACTTATTTACAATAGTTTGATTTCTACCTAAATCAATTTGATTTGGCTTGAATTCAGTTCAAAATTCTTTAATAATTCTTACTAAAGGTTTTTTGGATACTTGTTGAAGATTTTTGGCACTTATTTCCTTAATTTTATTCCGCCGTGATAAATTTCCAGTCTGCTACAAATTAAAATCAGAATTCTGGAATTTTATTTAAGTCTCTCAAAAAGGGACATCACAGTGGTATCAGAGCATGGATTCTCAAAAGGTTGGGGTTTCTATAATCACGGAGGTGGAATATTTCTTCAAAAAATACCAAGCTCTACCAGTAGACATCTGTAATGCCATGCCATTTCTAGATTTCATAAGATGGGAATTCAATATTCTAGGTGTGCATGTGAATGGCCATAAATACCTCCCTCAAAAGATAAATAACATCAGTGTTAGTGATGAAAGAAATATTGGAGAACAAGAAGCAGTAATGGAAGAAATCCATATAAGGCAGTCCACTGGTCCACTTGTAGTAGCAAGCAAAAAAGACCTGAAGATGAAGAATTAAGCTCGAGGGGGGACCACCAAGACATCCCAAGCACTTGTGAAGAAGGTACGAAGGAAGAAGAAGTGGATGAAATCTTTGTTGAAGGACCTGAGGATCGAATACAATTCAGATGTGTTGCTCCCTAGCTTGTCTTTACAAAGAACTGATCACCATCATCAATTCAATTCAAATATGGGCATATTATGGATCACATTGAATGGTAAGGAGAACCCACATCCTATCCATGCATACAAAAATACAAGTACAAGAGCTATGATAGAAGTGACAAAGGATAACCATCCCTCCAAAATACATGGTTTGAACGCTAAGAAATGGGAGAAAACTCCAAATAAAGAGCAACATGAAGAGGCTAGACTACTCCTAGCAGTAGCAAAAAGGACAATTGAGGGAGATATCAACATTGTTAAAGCACCAAGACATGTGAGAATTGACAAGAAATCATCAAGCAAATATTCAATAAAGGTAAGCTCCCGGAAAGTCTAAAATCATGGAGGTATGATGTTTTTGAAATATTGTTGGCATGCTGATTTGAACTCATAAGTTTTGAGCAGCCCTGAGCATGCAAATATTTCAGTTTGGGCCTATATATTAATTCAGATTTTTCACCATGAGTGGATAATTAGAAACACTCGAGTTTCATATATGGTGAGTCCACTTTGGCCACTAATGATGAGATACCTTTGTGTACATCACCTTTCATGGGATGAAGAGGAAAGGGGTGTTATTATTTGCTTTAGAGCACTTTCAGATTGTGATGAGGCTAACAAGGAGGGTGAAATTGGACATGATGGCATTTTGGTAGGAGCACCAAATTACAACTCTTTAATTGAAGGTGATCTACATGGGTACATGGTAAGCTCCACATTTAATATAAAGGATGTGTGCATATAATTGGTGTGGAATGAATGCTACTCCTTTGATCTGGGCATAATAACCTAGCTAAGTAGGTTGGTTTATGGTGTATTAAGCTTGCCAATAAAAGCCTATATGTTACTGATTTGGAATAGTAGACATGTTATACAATAAATCAGTGCCTTTCATTAGTCATTCATGTTAAGAAGAGTTTCTTACACCATATATTTTGGCCTATATGTTGGAAGGATAAGCACAATGAAAGATCACCAATAATGTTTTTCTTCCAAAACAAATTTTTAATGAATTGTAAATGACAAACTAGGGCTGTTAAAACCCTTGGAGGTCGAACTAGGGAAAATGTGAATTAAATATAGCTAAAGTGACTAGGGTTTTGAATAAAACTCAATGTAAAATACTTTAAAAATTTATTCTTTCCATCCCAATCGATTGCTAGTATTTTTAAAGGCCAAAATATGCTAGAAATCAAATTTAATTGCAGGTAAATAATTCTGAAAAACAGGGCTGAAATTTGAATACAAATTGGCCATAAACTCCTAAAAAATTGCTCAGAAAAATATAAATTTGCAGCTCTCTGATTTATAAAAATATAGAGATGTTTGACAATAATTTCCAAAGGAAAATACCTCTAGAATATGCCCCAAACAACCCCTAAACTGGGTCGATCCAAATACCACAAATTAATTACCAAAAAAACACCAAATACTACTGGAAACTTGACTGAAAATCTGAATTAGCTCACTAGAAATTCCTGAGTGAAAGCTCCTCCCAATCCCTTGGGGTTTTCGTTTGCAAGAGATAAATTCTCAAGGGTTTTCATCCTTGGAATTTTTACAAAAGCTGGAAGCTCTTTGCAATGAAAATATGATAATAAAAATCTGGATATCCTCTCCTCAAGTCGACCTCTCCATATAAAGGAGAAATGGCCCAAACAACCTCCAATAACATCCAATGAGATCCCTTGACTCTCCCTAGGTCAGTCACATTTTTCTAAGGAGGCTTTATCGCACACTTTTCTATTTTTTCATTACTTGGGCAAGTCGCATTTTTCACTAGATGAATACATTTAATTTTTAATTGACTTTTCCCAAGTTCTAATCTTTTATTATTTTTTATTATTTTATTGTATGTGCATTATAATTTTATATTTTAATATTTTTCACTATACAAATAAAATAAATAAAATTTAATTACCTTGATTTCACCCTTTGGTCATCGGGTAAGAATGGGCGTAAGGTCTTCACTCGAACTACTCGAAAAGAGGGACATTACAGTCCTCCCTTCCCTAGATTGCTTGCCCCCAAGCAATCACAAGTAGCAATCATGCACCCTCATCAGTTCCTAGATCCCAAATCAGCCTAAGCCTTTTGAATGGCTTCACATACACTATACCAAATTGTTCAACTGTTGCAAAAAATAACTCATGCAACTTACTTGTGAAAAGTACCATGATCCTCCTCATGTATGCCCCAAATTTCTGGTACTCCTCATTATGTCCTTGTTGTCCCATGCTGAAATGAAGTGAAAAATCCTCATATATGTCTTTGTTAGGTGATTCCTTGTCCACAACTATCATAGACATGGTTGGCATTTGATGGGGAAGTGTGTATTTGAGTGCCTTCATGGTAACTTGTTTATCTTCATGTTGGAAACTCAACTCTATAGCTTGCAAATCTTGGGTGATTCTTCTTAATGAATGAAACCATTGCATTCCAAGTACCACATTGTTATCCTTCAAATCAATAGCATAGACATCATCATGAAGAGTGTATTGACCAAATAGAATGTTGATTTTGCTCACTTTCTTTTTGCAAGGAATAGTGAGACCACCTGATGTAATCACATTGAAGCCATCAAAATGATCATAATGCAAGCCTCTTAAATTCACCAATCCTTCATCCACGAAGTTGTGTGTGGATCCACTATCAAGGAGTGCCATTATCTTACTCTTGAACATGGTACCTTTGAATATGAATGGATTGTACCTTGGTGCTACTGAAAGATAAGTGATTTTACCTCCATACTCTGTGTTTGGTGTTGGCTGCTCCTCTTCTTTTTCTGAATCAATATTATCATCCCCATCTGAAATAACCTCTATGAGATGAATCTTTCCTTTACCATTCCTTTACCAAGGCAATTATGTCTAGGTTCCCAATGATCCTTACAATGAAAGCAAATTTTCTTCCTCCTCAACTCATTACAAGTCTCCTGATCCATCTTTGGTGTAGACTCACCCTTTGAAGAAGTGGGCTGCTCACTTCCCTACTGCTCTGACTTTTCATTCTTGAAATCCTTCTTTTGTGGCTGAAATGGAGTAGTATCCAAGTCCATGGATGTCTGAATAGCCTCGTGCAAGGTCCTAGTCTTAAGATCCTTGACAAAACCTCTCAATCTATCATGAAGCCCCTCAATAAACAACATAACTACTCTCTTCTTACGCATCTCTGGTACCATCACTGCAATACATTGAAATTTTTTGATGTATGTATCAACGTGCCCACTATGTCGAAGTTATGTCAATTCCCTGTAATAATGCTCCACATCCTTACGATCAAATCTCACAATTAACCTCTCACTAAACTCCCTATATGATCGCAGAAGATCATGATTCTACATGACTAGCCCATGGTGCCGCCAATCGTACACTACTCCCTCAAGGTGCAACATGGCAAACTGGATAGCCTCCTACTCCTGTATAGGCTTGAGAGTGAGGTATGTGTCGAGCTTGTGAATCCATGCTCTGGCACTGATCTTTCCACTACCATCAAATGTCGAAAGGGTCACCTTGTTGGTGGCATGTTTCAACTCCTTGTTCTATTGTGCTCTAGGCCTCTATACTTGTCTAACTCTGAAGCTCTCTCCCATCTGAGCACCATACTGATGAAGGGGAAAGGCATTCCGTATATCTTCTGGTAAAGCCGTCCATTTATCATTAGTTGCCATAACGTTATCTTGGAAATTTGAATTCTCCAGTGGGTCCTCAACCACTGGTGGTTCCTCTCTAGGTAGGAAACTAGGCTACATAGGCCTATCTACAGTCCTGATAGATCTCCTCTCCTCTGTATGTCTCCTCTCATGGGTAGGGGAATCTCTCATGCTACCAACCTCTGTAGGTGCCCTTTTGTGCCTCATGTGACTGCTAGCCATTGATGTGGATCTATCCCTTCTATCCCTTCTATCACGTTGGTCTCTTACATCCATCCTGCTCATCAACTGCTACATACTCCGAATCACGTCCCTGAAAATCTCATGATCTGGGTCAACCCATTCATCCCAGGGAGGGCTAAGTGATCCACCTCTTCAGTCCATGGTTTCAAAACTACTACTTGTATCCAAACCTGTTATGAGATGTGTTTGTCTCCTTGTATTATACATGTGGGGTCCAAATTCTCTCGATTGAATCAATTAAACCCAAAGTTCGAAGGATAAGAGCAGCTCCTAGAAAATTTCCAATCCATTTCTTCTCAACATACCAAAACAATTTACAATTCCAGAGAGGATAGCGGATGAGTTCTCTGTGCATTATACAAAAAGGTGCTCTCAACTCCACATCTCCATAAGATCAAATAAGGTATGTGCTGATTTTTTGATGATCAATGTGGCTGAGTTTAAAGATCAAGGATGGCATTCGTTGAGAGAGTTCACTCTCAATTATCAAAGCATGAAGATAAGCCACATGGACCAAGGGTCATTACACAAAATCTCATTGTAAGATTGGAACTCATCAGTATCGGTGGAGTATATTGAGAACAAGATTTCTAAATATGTGATTGGTAGATAAATCTGTAAAGGAAGACACCAGGTGATGGTTGGGTTTTATTCCTTAGGACAAACCAAATCTAGTTGATACTTGAATCATGGGTGAAGAGTAAGATCTGGAGGGCTAATCATGATAATCCATGGGCCAATCATCGAGGCCACTTCATGAGAAAAAACAAGCTTGAAGAAAAGAATTTTATTCCTTTTCATTACTTGTGGAATTTAGAAGATGCTTGTGTGATATTTTCCAAAAGGCATAAGTTTGAGGGAAATTTTGTATATTCTCTGTATGGGTGGACATAAGGATATTATGGGAAACTTGCAGTTGTTCACAAAATCACTAGAATGGAGGAGGATGGTTCTAATTTTTAATTATATGCCCCCATAATAAGGTACAATTTTTGCTTAGTCTATTTAGTTTACACTATAACAAAGTCAAACAAAGTTTGGGGGTATTTAGAGATAAAAAAGTCAGAGGAACTTGCTTTCCCCAAAGGTCACATGGAGTATGAGTTCCACTTGGAGAATGATGAAATCAAAAGTTTATGAGTATGATTTTCTAGAATTTGAGGAAAATACAACTACTAAATCATGGGTTCATTGCTCCTAATTTTTCATGCTATGCAAATCAAATTTCAGTCTCTTCTTATCTCATGGAATTGCTTCCCTTAATGAGTTTTTAGATTGATGATTGCTATACCATGATTAGAGGATCGCATGTGCAAAAAATAGAAATGAGCGACAGTAAATTGGTTTTTTTTAGTGCATTCCTTCATGGGATATCAAGAGAGGAAGGTTTCAATTGAATAAATAAATAAAATTAAGTTATGATGTATCATTTTCAGACTTGTACATCCTGATTTTTGGAGGAAAAATGCTTGATTACAACCATGTTTAGGACAACCACTAGATTCATGAAGATTGTGGAACTCCCAACAACAAGAAGACAATTGTAAGGCCAGAGGGAGTGTTGTTAAACACTAAAATTTCTTCTAAGGTGTTTGTTTCTTGTGTAGGTACAAAGATGAAGACTACAAGGATCATATGGGATCCATGTAATTGTGATTGCTTGGGGACAAGCAATCTTGGGGAGGGAGGATTGTCATGTCCCTTTTCTCCAAATTAATAGCATAATTGCAGCTGCGGGAAATTATTCTCCATGAAATGAAAAGAGAAAAGCAAGGAGAAGACTTATAATCAGTCTTTTATCATTTTATGATGTTTTTAGTAAAGTTGAACTCAAGTATATGGGTTGGCAAAGGTAGAATAAAAAGAAGAAGAACATGTAAGGAGGAAGTTTACAATAGTATTCTTCGTATTTTTTTATGTCTTTTAATAAATAATTATAGAGTGTATGGGTCAGCCATGGTGGAGAAAAGTGACATGAAAGGTCACGAGGTATATGAAGGGTCATGTCTTTTCAATTTTGGTGCCACCCTTAGAAAATGTATAAATAGGGGTTTAGGGGCAACATTTGGGATAAGAACATTCATTTGAAAATTTAGATTTTGAGATAGAACTCTCATTATTTCTCCGTGTGGGATGAAAACCCCATATGAGGTCCATTGGAAGGACGAAAACCCTCTCCAATTGACTTTAAACATTTATATTCGCAGATTATCATTGAATTAAAGATCTTTTTTAGCATGTTCAAATTTATTGTAAATATTTCTACCTATTTGACTGGCATGTGATTGAAATATAATTTTTTAAGTGCAATAAATATCAAATCAATTCACTATATCAAGTCACCATACATTTTTAAGGTTGAATATGTCTTTTCACGTAAATCGAGGCATTGTTTCATGCAAATCGAACCATTATATGACTAGTGTGATGTCCCAAATTACACATTTATTTACAGCAGTTCAATTCCTACCTAAATCAATTCGATTTGGCTTAAATTCAGTTAAAAATTGTTTGATAATTGTTGCTAAAGGTTTTTTGGATACTTGTTGAAGATTTTTGGCACTTATTTCTATAATTTTATTCCGCTGTAATAAATTTCCAGTCTGCTACAAATTAAAATCAGAACTCTAGAATTTTATTTAAGTCTCAAAAAGGGACATTCCATTAGCTTTTATTTCTTGATTTAGTAGTGGTAAATCTCAACAACATACATTCAATCAACAATTGCTAACCCCTTGGAGTAGAGAAGTCATTCCAATTTATAGCATTGCAAAAATTTCTCTTCCTCTTACCCTCACGTGACTTTTCGCCTCACCACCGTTTGTGACTTTTCACATTCTTTTAGAAATGAAATTAAGTCCTTTTCTTATTTTTTGAAAAGGGACTTTTACAATATAACACTAAGTCACTTAAGTGAATAAGACAAAAGAGTGAAAACGTACATTCTTAATAAAGGAATAGAATGTTGGAGAGAGAGAGAGAGCGAGGAGAGAGAAGAAGAGATAGAGAAGTAAAAATACGGAGATGAGAAAGCTCTTTCTGATGAAGAAATTGCTTTTGGTGGATTCTGAATGAAGATGAAGCCTTCTGATGGACCTCTGGGGAAATGCTTCATGAATGAGAATCTTGACCTTTTACATCCCGTTAAGCTAAAATGAGGTGATTGCAATGTCCTCCTTCTTGAAGTATGATCACTCTACAAGGTTTTGAATGAATGTTTAAGAACACTACCTCATGAATAGAATCAAGTGAAACTTGAGATGACTGCTCATCCCTTCATACATGATGCTCTATCTGAAGATCATCCTCCACTTGCCCTTCTTGGCTCCTAAAACCTCCTTGAATAGAATTAGCTCATACACCCTCTTACTCATATGTTTCTCATGGGAATAGATTTCTTCTTCCTGATATAAGGGAGTTGAAGGAATACCTAGGGACGAGCTCCATGTTCTTTGACCTCCAAACTGCACTGAAAGAAGTCTCCTCTTGAATGATCAACAGTTGTAGCCTATCGGGCACACTGAGAGAAGATGTGAGAAGCACTTGATGAGTGAACCACTTAAAAACCATGGAGGATGTCTTCCCTCACTTGAAACAATCATCTCAATCCATGAAACATTGCGATGCATCTTTATAATGTCCCCTTTTAGGACAAGTTAGGAAATAATATAAATCTGATCACACACTGTTGGAAAATAATTACTTTTCAAACCTCAACTGCTGCAATTTTCAAAAATTCATATATTTGGCTAGAGAATTCCAAATGAGCTGAAATTTTGGATATTGGATCAAAAAAATATGAAGAATAATATGAAAAAATCAGATTTCACACAACGAACACGAAAACCTAATTTCCCCCTAAAAAGTAGGTTTCCCAACACATTTAGGGCACCAAATATACTCCAAAAATTATAGAATCACTTTCTCATTATTTCTCTTAATTTCTACAATCACATTCAATATTAAATTGACTCCAAACTACATATCTGAAATTAATATTTAATTGCTAGCAACCAAATAGCTGTCAGACAACTGAAATCTTCTAAAATTCATAACTCCTTCAATATTTCATGTTTTCCCTTAAAATAAAATGCAAATAATTGTATAAATTAAGATTTTTCCAAAGAACTAAAGATCTGAATTCTATGATAACTGTAAACCCTCCAAAACACCCCCCAAAATCCCCAAACCAGTCGCTAGGGTTAGAATAAATTGCATAAGTAATTTTCAACACTTAATAATCCTTCAATACACTCAAAATAGCTGCCCAAACTTAGCAAAAATAAGCCAACATAGATTAGATCTTGAATGCAGATGATTTACCCTTAAAACATGCCAAAATAAGACCCATATCAAGTTGCTATGGTTGGAATAATTACAACATTAAAGTCAGACCATAAGGACATCAAAAATCACCACTAATCATTCAAATATCATCATCAAACCAACTCACCAATGTTAGCAGGTATAAATTGTGCATAGAACATACTTCAACACAAGAGAACTCAACAAATGGAATAAGAGAGAATACTTCAATTGATCAAAACCAACTCACTAACTTCCCACGCAAGAGAGAGGGAGAGAGAAATCATTAATGGACATGGATCACAACTCCAAGCATGGAGTATCAAATAAATATCATCATAACATAAGTCTAACAATGATCCTATCACTCCTTTTATAAGCAAGGAGGCACAAAATTTGAAATCCCTTTGAGAAGGAAATTATTAAATAAAAGCAGTTTATTTTCCCTAGGTGTGGTGTCCCCTTTTCAAAAGGGTGATTTTAATATTTAAAAGCCACCTAAATATTATTTAATTACTTCCCCTTTTTAATTTGCATTTTGGGAATTTAATTAAATAATTAAATAAATATTGCTTTATAATGTCGAATGATAAAAATCACTCTCCAGGTAATATTATAAAATTATTTAATATAATTTTCCCCTTGCAACATCCCTAAAGCCCACGGGGAATGATAGGCTAAGGGTATTCAAAAATGGGGACATTACTCTTTGACTAACCACATACATGAAATGAACTTGATGCACTTGTGTAAAATGAGACAATTGCCCGCACAATGCAACTATGATGATCTTTTCACCTTGAGCATATTAATAATAAATGAGACGCAATGCCCTATCCTTTTGACACCAAGGTGAAGGAGAGAGATATTGAATACATTTTCCTTCACTTCTATGATCAAGCACCCGCATGAGGTGGAACAAAATATCCTCCAAGACCAAAATACACACTGAGACCAAAATTGGGAACCAAGAGGGATTTCCTTCCGCTTGAGTCATGAATTAACTTTCAAACCTCTTGAAATCATGAAATTATCCCCATCACTCTTATGAGGAAGTATCCTGAAAAATGACCACCACATAGTGACATGCGAAGATTTATAGGTACTTCAAAATTGGCATCTTCACTTTGAAACACCTTACACTTACCACATCCAGAAATGTGGGAATTTGCTTGTAAGATGAAAATTTGACATCTATGAATATTAGGACCAGAAAGGCATGAGGAAGAGGAGAATATTTGATCATATTAAGCTCACCTGGGTCATTTATAATTTTTAGCAAGTCACACATGGGTGTCCATTTCCTAGCAATTTTGCCAATTTTGCCATTTTTGAATGTTTTGCACAAGGAATGTCTTGAAAAACTGGAAACAAAATTTTCCTCAGACTTACTATTTTAGTAAGCTATATGATACAAATTTACTAAAAATAGAAAGTGGTCTTCCGGGTGTCATATCAGAATGAAACCAATTCTAGAAGTTTCTATTTTTTATTTCAAAGCTTTGTTCCAATATTTGAGAGATTTCAATTGCCAGATTTTTGTAGATCTGAGAAAAGGTGATTTTAGCTTGAAAACTTGATGTGGCTGTAAAAAATGAATGGATGCATCAATGGGGGCATGTATACACTCTTCTTAAAGGTGTTTTTAGAAGGAATCTATGGTTAAAATATTGAGGAAAACAAAGCTTGGAAACATGAGTTATGAGTAAAACTAGATTTGGATGTTTAGGGCACAAAAGATTTTTTTTGTGTTTCAACGTGATGAACCAGCTCTTAAAACCTCTTTTATGGCTGCCAAGGAGTCAATTTATGTTTTATAAGTTCATGTTTTATGATTTTGAGTTGTGGTGAGTGAGAGTGAGTGAATTTATATTTCTTAACTCACTTGTAACTATACTACTCAATGGGGGTCAAAATGGAGTTTAAATCTGGTATTTCATGGTGCAAAGGGACATGAGGGACAACCAAGGTAGCAAAGGGAACTTTGGAGCAAGATGGTGAAAGTGTGCATGAGAATGAAAAAGTTAGGCAAGCACCCAGGGAGCTGAAAAAGGTCACATGAAAAACCAAAAAGAGGGTTTGCTCATGGGCTCTCATTTTTGTTCCCTCAGTCCCCTTGGGAAAAAGGGACAAGAGGGACACAAAAGGGTGCTTGGAGAGAGATGATGACAAGTGGAAAAATTTGAATAGGCCTGAGGAAACAGGGTTAGCTAGATAAGCACCCTGCAGAGCTGGAAAGGGTCACATGAAAAACCACAGATGAGGCTTGCTTATGGGCACTCATTTTTGTCCCCTCTGTCCCCTTGGGACAAAGGAATGCGAGGGACAAAAAAGGGCACTTGGAGAGAGATGATGAAAAGTGACAGTAAAAAATTTGACTAAGTATGGAGCTTGCACACTCTTCACGAGTGAGAACTTGAAATCTTCGCCCCCAGAGCTTGGAATGGTCATTCAAGATGAAATTTTATATGAATCGGACTCTAAAGATCATTCTAAGACTAATGGAATAGGTTTCAGATCCTGATTCTTCCTTCAAATCCAAAAAAAAATCTTTTTTTATCAAGATAGTGAGGTACACCTACAAAAGTTGAGCTGCCTTGAGAAACTCTTTGGTCTTAGAAAAAAATTGATTCTTCCACCATGTAGATAATTCTTCATATTTTCATTACATATTTTTTTGCATTCTAACTCCTTATGGAGCTCCCAGAATCATCTGGACAAGTTCAAGTTCATAATTGATTGTTCATTCCTTACACCTGAAAACCTGCTATTGCACAAACTGTCCCTAAACTACCAAATATTCCCTAAATCTCCCTAAATTAATTCTAACACATTCAATTCTCTCTAATACCACCTCCAGATATTTACGAGTTTTTCAGAACCTTCTCAGAGGATGCACATGTGCCTTGAAATGGCCAAAATTGGCCTTTCAAGGATTCCCAAAGAACTAGTCTTCTGTTGCACTTCACCGAATGGAATAAAGGACTTTACCACACCATTTTGAAAACTCGTACATGTTTATTCAATGTATTAGGAGAACCTGCAAGGTCAAGATGATCATGAACCAAAAGACAGGTTGACTACAAGAGGGGTTCAAAAAGGCTTTGAAGCAAGTTTTCACATCGTGGCTTAATTGTCATGTTTGAAATTTTTGGCTGGTCAAAATGCATGACAATAGTGATATAGCAGATGTAGGAGTAAAAAATAAATAAAGTGAAGACATATATAATCATTTGTAAAAAAACAAAAAATATTGTCATAAAGAATTGTAATCAAAATTGTATGCGATGGTGGGACACAAAAAGGGGAGGGATGGAAGTATCTTGAAAATCCAAGGAGAAAGGTTACTGAAAGGGGAAGGTTGTAGCAAAACATTTAGAAATATGAAAAATCCTGAAAGAACATTTGAAAATCCAAGGGGAAAGGTTACTACAAGAGGACAAATGTACCAATAAAAATTAAAATATAAAAATGACAAAGTTAAAGTAATCATAAATGTAACAATATGCAAAATTGGTGTAGTGATTCATTCTCTCATTAACCATAGCAACCAAAGTCTCAGAATGAACATTACAATCATATTATGATACTCATACTACATCCTAGTGTCACAATAATACAAATGTCAGAAAACCAAAGCTTTATGTAATGTTACCTTTTCCAAAATAGTTCGATTGGAAGACTTTGAGCCCATTCCACTTCACGTGGGCAAGAAGAAAATAAGCAAGGGGAGTAATGGTCATGTTTTTCAATTATTTTCGTGTGCAATGCTTTCTTCTTTAGTAGAGTTCTATATAAAGTCAGGTCGTCTGGGTTAAGAAGATGAAAAGCCAAATGAAAAATAGAAGAGAAGGATCCCTTATGAGGTCAGTCATATTTTGGGGGCCTTTTAATTGGTTTTGGCACCACAATAAGGTATAAAAAGGGTTCACTTGGCACATTTGTGCATCATCATCATCTTGTCTAAAAATAACTTAACATGGCTTTTGGGCTGATTACTCAACTACTTCCACTTAAGGGAAAAAATCCTTTTGTGTGGCTAACAAAGAAAACAAAAACCTTCCTTTTTTTATTGAAGAAAGAAAACAAAAACCTTCCTTTTTTTATTGAAGAAAGAAAACTCTTCAATTTTTTGGCTAGATTTTCTGCACAGCTAAAACCTAGGCAATCATGAGATAAATCTCCCTCATTTACCGATGAGGCTCTCGTGTAAGATTTGGCAATAAAGTATGCTAGTATTTATTTATGAGTTTTACTTTAACCATGCAGCTCATGAACCATAGCTGTATAGTTTTGTAGCAAGTGAGCAACTGTTTTAAGAAAGGAAATATCTAAAGAAGAAGGAAGTAATAAAAACACAGGAAAACAAGAGGGAAGATGTGCAACCCAATCAATAGATTACAGAGTTGATTACATGCACGTAGATAGGTCCAATAGATATTAACACTCAAAATTTTAAGCAAAGACAACTTTCAAATCTAGATCTAAGATAATACAAAGTTTATAAAAAGATCTAAGACAATAAGCTAGAAACAAAATGCACCGTGACACAAATTTCTCCAGAAATATGCTCCTTTCTATTCCTTTTCTTCAGATAGCTATCATGGGCTTCAACACAAAGTTTGGAACACAAGAATGCTACTTACAAATTCCGATCCTTAACCCAAAGGTTCTTCCTCTACTTATAGAATGTAGAAGGGAAAATACAAATGGGAAACTCAACTGAACTAGAACATAAACAAGAAGTAAAGATAACATCTGGAAATCATCTTCCTCTAATTCCTCTTCAAGTGACATGCATCCAGATCCGTAGTCAAACTTATACACATCTGTCACTTAACTTATAGAATCGTTCCACATAACTTAAAGTAATGGTTTCAAAACCAACAACTTTAAAGTTTTACAATTTACATCCGGGAACGTGGAAAATAAAAGAAGAAAGAGTAGAAGAAGAAAGATTCACCAGCTGTAACATCTACATCTTCTTTTTGTTTTGATATTGAATATATTTGTTGAACATGTAATTCAACAACATCCCATCTATCTTAGTCACAAATTCCTTTTCTGTCTTGAATTGCAGCAAGCCTTCTTTCAATACCCTAATGCACGCTTCCACATCTTCCAGGCTAGGCCTAAACTTCTCAATATCTGACTGCAACATCACCAACTTACTGATGGAATCCATCGTGAAAGGCCTAATAGCTCCATCAATTCTCCCTTGCACCATCAGAAGAGATCCCTCCATGGAATTAGGAACTTTGCTGGGAATGATCCTTGTGTATGAAGAAACGTTTCCGACCACTTCCTCATTGGTGAAAGCAATGACATTGTCTGGTAAAGATGATGCCATACTCTTGATTGCATGCATCCTTTTCAGCATAATTCTGTAGATCTCCAAATGGAAAGATACTTCAAACTCAAGCTTCTTCCCCTTCTTAATTGATCCATTGGGCACAATTCGTTCTGCAATCAACACCTCTCTTAACAGCTTATTTATTTCAGCCAAAGTACTTAGTAACTATGTTCATATCTATCATGCTTGTTACCAATTGCTTCAGCTGATCTGATGCATCTTTCATAACCTTTAGACGGGATGGCACCTCTCCGAGCTGTACAGAAGCTTGGCGAATGATTAGACTCTTCCATTCATCAATAGCTTTAATATGGTTACTTGTAACTTCTACTTCCTACATCAGATGATCACTCACCTGCTTTTGTGCTGAAATTGGCTAAGTGGAAGATTTGGCAACCTTGGCAATGATCTCACACAACTAAGATACCTACTTCTGAAGTTCAACTTTCTCGACCTTTTCTTTGTTAAGCCTAAGGAATAAAGCATCTATCAACGTCTGTGTGTCCTGCTTCAATCCTTTTGTGGTGGCTTGACCTATGGGTACTCTGGTCACTATTATATCTTCTATTGTGAGCTCATCCTTCCTCTTCCCTTCTGCTAGAACTGACATCTTAACGAACTTCTGCTCTGACTCCTCAATGATTAACCTTGAAGTTACCGTAGCAACTTTATGTTTTCTATCTTTTCCGCCTAGATTCAGGAGTAGTTGCAAGTCGTGTTCCTCCAAGTTGATCTCTTTTCTAGCCTTTGGAACTAATTGCAAAGCCAACCATTCCGAGAAATTACTTCTCGTAGAATGAGAAGTTGCCGAGTGTACCACTATCTTGTGCTTTGATTCCTCTACATCTGAAACTGCTACAGTGTTATGGCTGCCGTCCTCTGAATTGTCCAAAGACAAATCTCTTTCAAATTCTGCCATCTATAGCTTCAACGTTTCTTCAGGAAGAGGTGCCGAATGGAGTGGCTGAGGAGAAAAGACGAATGTTATCAGATTCAACGAAGGAACGGTAGTATCTTGCTGAGGTGCGACAGTCGGTGAAGTAGTACTTGCTGTTGGAGAAGTCAGAACGAATACCATAGTAGTAGAAGTGATCTTCTCTCTCGAATGAGACTTTTTGTGCACTTTAATATTTTCAGGCCTCCTGCTGCTTTCTCCTTTGTGCTTCCTCTTGAGGGAATCTCCTGTGTCGAAGTTTCCCATGATCTAATTCATCAATGCTTCATCAAGGCAATATCCTTTCGTCAGCAACCAGTTTGAAGTATTGACCAGAACGGCGGCAGACCTTTCCTTGATCATATGACAACCACCTATGCTCTCTTAAAGTATAGCTCTATCTCCTCACATCCGATGGTATGCGTCAAGTAACACAGGCCCATCATCTTTAAGATCCGTAGGTATCCGTGTTAACCAAAAGTCAAACACTTTCCGTGCTGATAACTTGTTGAAATCTTTCTTTCTAACCTTGTACTCACTTCTGCACTTCATCCAGAAATCTTCCAATGAAGGTACATGCACGTACTCTTGGGAGATTATCTTCCTTGCCACTCCATATGGATCGAAGTTCAGTCATGTTGGGAAGAAATCCAGCTCGTACTTAGAGAACATTTCAGCTTCAATTCCTCGGGCTTTATGAATACTTTGGCAGCTGTAATAGCCCACAGTGATTGGGAAGAAGCCTGTAGACTTGTGTCATTTCGACTATAGGTCATGCATCTCCACGAGTTATCTGCTCAACTCCATGATGACCAATTTGTCACTTGGATGTCTAGGCAACTTAACTGGTTCTCTTGAAAAGCCCGTGACCCTGAGGTATGTAAAGTCCAAAAACTAGATGAAGATACTGCCAATCTTGGATACAACTTCCCAAACTTCCTTGCTTACCATGTTGGCCTTTAGATCACCATTCAACCTATAAATAAATCCGTAGAAGAATCCATTAGTGACCACTTTATAATCTTTGTAGCATGAAGGTATAGTAAGTTGTGGATAACACTCAAGAATAGGATCCTTGGAAGCACACCACGTCTATCCAGCTTGGAGAAGACAGCTTGTGAAGTTGCCGCATATACCAAATACAAAGTCATTTTGAAGCTGTAAGTACACCTCACATTTTGGAGCTGCTCACTAATGTTGTCACTAATGATTTCTGACTAGTTGATTATTGAATCTGCTTTGTTGATTTCAATGGTCCTGATGAAATCATATATCCATGTGTGGAAGTTGTGAGCATTAGCTTTGCCATTCATCTTGCATAACAATTTGGCAATATCATCCACCTCTTATACTAGATTGAATCGTGGAAGAGTTCTTGGAAACTTGGATGGAGATCTGGACTTCTTCATGTATCTGCTGTTCATTATGCCCACACAGTCAATTTTATGCTTTTCCCATATGTTGTCGGCATCTTGTATGCTTATAGTAGTCACCACTTGTTGTGCTGGAATATTCAGACAATAATTGATGAACTGTGCATCTAACTGGATTATTGTCTTTCCCGCAACATCTCGGACTAATCTGGATATTGGATGGTAAGACCTAGCACATTCTATGATGAATTCTGGCAACTGGGCTGTGAATGGAAATGTTGTAGCTTGAATGATTCCACTACTTTTGACTGCACGCATGAGGGAAGTCTTTCCAGCTCTGCATCTGTCAATCAATTTGGAAAGAGGCTCTGGACCTAGATTTGTATCTCTAATGTCAACAAACTTAGAAGTGATGCATGACTCTGCTGAGTTTTCTTTTTCATCCCGCTTTGTCATGGCTGTATCTCTCTTTGTCTGAGCAATTCTTTTTCTCTTTATTTGACCGGAATTCTTTACAACCAGTGTAGATCTAGAGATTTATTCAGATTCGGAGGATATGTTCAATGTATTGGACATTGATTTAAGCTCCCTTTCTCTTATAAAAGCACATGTAATGAATTCCTACAATTAATTCAGACAAAGATAACAACCAAAACATGAACCCTTGATTTTAATTATAAAAATATGCATATATCAAGCCTGCTGCCCCAAAATTTGATGTTTTGTTTGCATGCAAAGAAAGCATGAATTTTTTCAACTTCACCTGAGCACCTGTACCACTATGTAGACAATTAATCAGACACAAATCAAGCTCCTTCAAACCTAGGTGCCAAACTTTGAAGCTTTATGGCAGTGAAAAACCTTCTTCTAAGCAAAATTCCTCTTTAATTGGGCGCCAAAATTACCTGGGCTGCACTTCCTTGCTAAATAATTAATTATTTCATCCTTATGGTAGCCCATACTTATATAACCTTCATCATTCTATAATTAATTATTGCCCCTCCTATTCCTGACAATTAATTAATTAATTATCATGCTTTTCTCTTCAATTCGAGCGCCTATTTTTTGTATGCTCATGGCTGCCATTAAATAAATTAAATTTATTTAATTTTAGCTTTCTACTTCCAGTCCACATTGACTTCACAGTGTGCTTTGACCTTATGCACCAAAAATAGGAATTAATTCCATTAATTAATACTTTAAAAAGTATTATCTCTCCTCAATATGGGTCACACTTTTTTGCATGAGAGGGGGTTGTATTAAATAAATTAAATTTATTTAATTTTAGAATTTTATTTCCAATCTTCTTTATCCTTTCATCATGCGTTGACTTTTCCTCATGTTTAGGCACCAAAATTAGGTGAATAAACATTAATAAATATTGTTAAATGCATTATTATTCACCCAAGGTGGGTAGCACTTTTTGGCAAGGGTGAATTCTATTTTTAAAAGTCAATTTCTAATGGGATTATTCACCCTGTACTACAGCTCCAAAAATCTCATGATCCACTTAAGCCGTTTGACTTTCATAATGAGATTTTTTACTCTGCAAGTTAGGCAAGAAATTTCCATCAATACCTTAAGTGATTTTCTTTTATTTCATAATGAGAATTTTCACCCTACAAGGCAGGTAAGAAATTTCCGCCTGTCTACTGCCTCTAATAATCTCATCATGACTTAAGTGGCTTTGCCCTCATGGAAAAAAGTACCCTGCTAGGCAGGTACAAAATTCTCCCCTGTCTGCTGCTACCAAAAATCACATTGTAGCTTAAAACCTTCTTTTCCCAAAAATACAACCTGCCCAGAAGAAGCTTTTTCGTGCATGACTTTGTCTTTTTAGAGAGAACCAGACCTCTAGTGGTAAATTCCTTCTGGCATAATGTTCATAAATGATCTTTAGATACTCCAGGCAAGAAATCAGACTAAACCGACAAAGGAATTGACATAGAGAAATTTCACAGAAAACAAAATGGGAAAACACCAAAAATGCAAAATGTTGCTAGAAGTCATAGATAAAGCCCAAGATTCATTCCTGGTTAAAACCCTACTGGCATATGGGAATATTGACATGTAAGACCACAACAGGGTTAAACTGAAGCACAATTTGCCTCAAACAAGACTCAAAATAATTAAATAAAAATTTTCCATAGGCAAACCCCAGCGACAGAATATAACGATTTCGGGCATCTGGGTATTTGGCAAAATTGGCTAATATGACTCTCTGGGAATATCTTGACACAATACAGACACTTTCTGGCAATTAACACACAAAATGACCCATTATTTTAAAATTACAATTTTTTTTACATAGGGTAGTTCCAAATTTCAGGGTGAAATCTGGCGACACCATTATCTAAAGATCCACTGAAGTAAGAAGCAAATACACCGTGGATAAAAAGTTCTCCAGATATCTATCTTTATTCAATTCCCCATCTTTCACAAAAATGACATCAAGGGCTACACCACAAAGTCTGGAACTCAAGAATGCTAATTAACAAATTGTGATTCTTTTTTTTTTTTCTAACCTGTAGACTCTTCCTCTATTTATAGTGTATAGAGGGAAATTACAAATATGAAGCTTTCAATGAACTATCACATGTGGAAGCTATGAAAAAGAGAAGCAACTGGCAATATTTTTCCCTAAAATTTCACTTTGCATGACATGCATCTGAAGACTAAATCAATGCTCTGCATGTTTGCCATATATTCCCAAGTAATTGAATTTTTCAGTAACTTGAAGTAATGGATTTTAAACCAATCACTTAAGTTTTACAATTTAATTGATTGCTTAATTACTTTGTTGGAGAAAATAAGAAAAAGAAGAAGAAAGTGGAGAAGAAAGTTGCTGCAACACTCCCAGTCTTGTTCTTCTTCCATACTCTACATGTTGATACAACCTGTATTGCACCTCTGCCTCATGAATGATATATCTTCCTTGAATCTGAGATGTGTTTTCTCTCATATGCTGTTGAAACCTTTCCTTTGATTCTCAGCAAACTGGATTTGGAAGTAGCTGATTGAGATTTTGCTTGCGGGTGTTGCCTCTGACCCGTCTTCCATTTTTATCCCTGAAGCTTTTGCAATTCTTCTCTAGTACATACATTAATAAAATTCTTGTCGTAAAAAACTCAGACAAAACTCATCACCTTTTATTTTTAATTGCATATGAGTAATTTTAAATTCTAGAAAGAACTCCGGGTGAAGGAAAATACAAGTAAATTCAATCAAGGCTTCAACTGGAAGATTGGGAGCACATGCACAAGCTCTTGAAATGAATTTTCCATGTAATGACTTCCACATGGGCTGCGTTAAAAACACGAGGATGAATTGTTTGTCAGAAACCCTTACAATTATGAGAGCTAGATCTATTTCTTCCTCTGATTCTGAAGATCTATTCAATGTATCAGATATCGACTTCTTCTTTCTTCACCAATATGGGCATAAATGAAATATTCCTACAAATAACTCAGAAAAGTATGCAGTCCATAACATGAATATCTAATTTCTTCACCAAGATCTTATTATAAATCCTATTGCCCTCTATTTTTAGACTTTGCTTGTATGCCAAGTAAACTAAAAATATTATTTTATTTACTCGTGCACTCACATCAACATGCATATAGCCAAAATAATAAAAAAGAAGCATTTCCAACTCTAGGCACTAAAATTGGATGCTTCCCGACAATTAAAAGAAGTCAGCTTTTAGGCATTTAGCTATGCCAGAATGGGTCGCACTTTTTGGCTAGGAATTGTGGGAAAAATATGAGGGCAAGGAAGTGGGAATTGTTATCCTTCTAAGCAGCTGAAAAATTCTCATTTGTACTTTAAGTGATTTAACTTTAATAATGTGAAAAAACAACCTTCTAGGAAGCCTTAAAATTCTCACCTTCCTAGCAACTCCAAAATTCCCATTTGCACTTAAGTGATTTAACTTTAGTAATGGAAGAAACAACCTTCCAAGAAGCCTCAAAATTCCCACCTTCCTAGCAGCTCCAAAATTTCCATTAGCACTTAAGTGATTTAACTTTAATAATGGGAAAAAACAACCTTCTAGGAAGGCTCCAAATTCCCACCTTTCTGGCAGCTCCAAAATTTCCATTTGCACTTAAATTACTTGAATTCCATCATGGGAATTTCTTACCTTCCAGGAAATGCCAAAATTCTCATTTGCACTTAAGTGATTTAAATTTAATAGTAGGAAAAAACAACCTTCCAGGAAGGCTCCAAATTCCCACCTTCCTGGTAACTCCAAAATTCTCATCTACACTTAAGTGATTTAACTTTAATAATGAGAAAAAACAACCTTTTAGGAAGGCTCCAAATTCTCATCTTTTTGGTAGCACCAAAATTCCCACTTTTCACTTAAATGACTTGACTTTCATGATGGGAATTTTTACCTTCCAGGAAGCCTTCAAATTCCCACCTACCAGGCAGTGCCGAAATTTTCATTTGCATGGAGAAGTCATCCTTCCCAAAAAGTGCGACTTAGCATAATTTTTTTTTTTTCTAGAAAGTGTGACTTGCATGAAGAAAGCTTCTTCCCAAAAAGTGCGACTTGCATGACTTCTGCTTTTAAAGTTGTGTGAAAACTCATCAGCAATATTTTATTTCTATTTTTGGATTTTCGGTGAAGAAAACACAAGCACAAAAATAAATTTTTCCATTTTTCGAAAGGGTTCGGGAAGATATAGCAGCAAAAACTTGTATGTGCCATAACTTTCACTTTGTGGCTCCGTTTTACGTGTCATTTTCTCTAAAAGTGCATATTTTCTCAAGCTTTATGCATTGATGACAATATCTTTCTTATTTTCATTAAATCTATTTTTGCACCCATTTGGACCAAGCAACTTCTTGCAATCTCCTGAAAGAATCCAGAGCTCTGATCACATTTAGACACATTAGTTAGCAACTAATTTAACACTAGATAACTTCTCAAAACCCTAGGCCTGAGAAAATGTATGATAGGAAGAATGAATAGGCTACGGGAATCGCCGGAGAAAACAAATCAAAACACAAACATAGAAATAAAATAAAACAAAAAAGTTACGGGTAATTGCTCAAAAAATTTCTCCAATTAGCTGATTTGTAAAAATTCTTCCCCTCGGGTGAATGTTCTATGGTAATAATGATAGAATGAAGTGCTTTATGTAACCTAAATCCTCCAATTTTAGCTCAATCTATTTTAAAAAGAACTTTATTTATTAATAAATAAATAAATAAAACACTTTTAGACAAATTCTGGTGAAGGGATTGAGTGAGTTTTAACATGTGAGTATTAGTCAAATTTAGCTTTTATGACTCTCTGGGGATACCTTAGAGCAATGTAAACAACTGCAGGAAAAACAAACACAAAACGATCCATTACTTTGAAAAGAATGAATTTTTTAAAAAGGGTAGTACCAGATTTTAGGGTGAAATCTCGGGGACACCAAATTCATTAAGGATTCTTCGTCCTAGGGTTTTCAAAGTGTTTCGAGAAGATTGATTTTGTAGGTTTTCAACTAGGGTTTGATTCTACAATGATTTCAGCCCATCTCCTAAGGAAGCAACCCACCTTGTGGAGGAGTTAGGGGGTTTCTAGGGCATAACGACATCTAACTCAACCATCATTACATTCCTCATGTTTTTAGCAGCCATAATCTATATTTGGAATTCAAAGTTGGGCTTGGAATCATTCATTTCCAGTCCTTTTTGTAAGGGTGATCTTTGCTATCATTTTATTTGATTAAATAAATTTCTAGCTACGGTTCGAAAGTTTATTTTCTGGTTAATATTAGTTCTAAAATATTTCTAAGTCACCCTACATGTTTTAGATGGTGTGAGTGATGCCTTTTTGAATAGTTATTGTTTTTTCCTTGCTGCTGCTATAAAAATCAGACTGTTGTTCACTGTTATCCTAATTTTCAATTGGCTGTCATAAAATTCAGTTTACTATCTAATAGGGTTTGTGTTATTTTCCTTTCTTTTCAGTTAGAGCTCAAAAAGGGAAATTGCACTGTAAAAACTATGGCCCAATATGATTAGTCTTGTATAAAATTTACTAGTAGTATTATCTACATCACACAATGATACAAAAAGATAAACTCAAAATATATCAAATGTGTCAATATAGGATCAAATGGGCTATGCTCCATCTTCTACCTCCATACACTCCAACAAGGATTTCCCTTCATCAATGTCATCAATATCACTGAACTCAAGTTCGTCAAATATACTCAATGGCATCCCAACCAACCCTATTTTTCTATCTAGATATTTGTCCTAATCAAATTGTGTAATATATCTTTTAAAGCTTCAACTTTTATTTTGCTTTAGTTGATTTGTTTTAAGAAAGAATAATTATCCATGAAAACAAGTAGATGACGTCCCAACCACATTTCCATGTCCCCGACCCCTTCCTCGTCCCCTAGAGAACTAATAGGTGGTAATACATCCTCCTGGAACATCATGTTACCTCATGTATTGTAGAATAGAAAATGAACAGTCAATAAGAAAGATGGGGTGATTGTTGGAACATAATGATTAAGTGGTCTGACCAACCCTTAATGTATATGGGTCCATCACTAATATATAGGTTAATATTTAATAATATGAAATATTTATATTTCTACACCTTATATAAAAAGGACTTTAGGTCCTTATTTGATATATTCAAGAAATATATCAAAGGTGTGCAAATCAAGTGATTTGGTTTTACCCTCAGTACACAGGGTTTCAAAGGATGAGGTAATCTTATTGGATGTAAAATAAGTTCTCTAAAGTAAAAGGTTATTTTCAAAATAGTTTTTACCCTGTTGAAGTTTTCCACTATAAATACTGTGTCACATGTGTTATTTATTTCCTGTAAGTATATATTTATTTACTTATGTTATGATGTAATCTTTATTTAAATATTTATTGTAACATTATGTAATATATAAGTTGATTAAATCCGTATTTATTAGTATCCTCAAATTCTAACATGGTAACAAAGTGAGGTAAATTAATTAAATTAAGATCAAATGTTGTATATTTTATTTATTTAATTTTTACGGGTATTTAAAAGTATCCGGTCCCCCTTTTTTCCCCAATTTATTTTGGCATTACATTTATGTAATTAAACTCTTGGTAAATTTTTTAGGGTTTTTCAATTTTAAACCCCTATTTTTTTGGGTGGGGGAGATATAATATGATATGATTCTTACTTTCATTTATATTTTATAAATTATATGAAATTAATATTTGTTTGGAGATTGATGTGTGCACATGTGAAAGGGGCTTTAAATATTTACCTGCGTGAAAATCACATACAGAAAAAGACATGATTTATTACTATATGAAATAATTTTCATATTTTCTATAATTTCAAATGTTTGCAAGTTAAATATTTTGGAAGGTAAATTCATACTCGTGTTTTTTGGTCCCCTCTAACAGAATTCAATTTGAAAAACTATAGTTTATAGTTAATCTATAACTATATCCTATATAATTTGACAACTCTATTATTAATTTTAAATAAATATATATAAAATATAGAATAAGGTTTATATAATAATTTATATAAACATCATATTAAGATTTATATAGTTTTGGAAAAAAATTATATAGTAAAAACCTTTAACCATATTAAAATTACATGGGATTGAGGTAAGAGTCAACAAACCATATTCTAAGCCTAAGTTTAAATCATATTTAAACTTATAAATATAGGCATATATAATTTTAAAAAAAAAAGAAACAAACCTAAGTTTAAATCATATTATATATGGTTAGTTTAAACCGCTTAAAATATACATTTTATTAGATTTGGTTTATATATGTTTAAAAAAAAACTTAAGTGCTTACTTTTT
Organism: Taxus chinensis; assembly: GCA_019776745.2. Classification (NCBI taxonomy): domain Eukaryota; kingdom Viridiplantae; phylum Streptophyta; class Pinopsida; order Cupressales; family Taxaceae; genus Taxus; species Taxus chinensis. The sequence goes on along the minus strand of CM034147.1, from coordinate 921,675,726 downwards.
TTAGAAAGGGGGCCTGTGTTTATTGCTTGGCCATAAAGAGATTATTTTTTAAATCTTAATACTTATTAAATAAAACCTAACATGTGTTCCTAACCATTTATATTATCCATGTAAGGGGGCGACCTCATTCATTTATATCTTATAATTTATACAAACTATATAAATAAACTTCTTTAAAGGTTTTGTTTTATATAAGAGTGGGAGTGGAGAATAAAATGAGATAATATCTCAGGGATAAATGTGGAACTCTCAAGTATAAATGAAGAAATACAAAAAAATGGTTAGTTTATTGGTGGATAAGAATTCTATAAAATATTTTACAATATTTTCGTAGTTTTACATGTGTGTAAGGTAAAATTAAGAGTAAATGAAGGGAGGAGACAATGTTCATGAAAATAGGGACTTGAATTTATTTCATTGGTCGGGTGAAATTACTTGTCCCCTCTGTAAAATATGCAGGTTAATTTATACTCTCATAAATCTACTTGCACCTGGTAAAATTCTTTTAACCTGGTCTATGCTCTTTAAACCCCTTTAATAAGGGTTATGCATTTTTTATATAAAAAAATATACTATAGTTTATAATTTTTATTAACTATATGTTATTTTTTATTTACATTCTATAAACTATATACTTTTTTTTTTTTTCAAAAAAGTGTATATATTTTTACATTATAAATTATAATAGGTTATTATAATGTGTTAAAATATAACCTCCCTAATATTATACAGAAGAATATATTATAGAATTTCACATTCTAGAAATACACAACAAGTTTTAGCTTCATTAAATTTGACAGTCAAATGACCGTCACGGTAGACCAAACATAAGACAATATGATGGTCATTTAGATGTCAAATTTAAGCTCCTAGGTTTCACGAAACTTTCATTGTTTTAAAATTGACGGTCAAATGACCGTCACGACAGACCAAAAAATAAGCCATTATGACGGTCATTTCGACGTCAAATTTAAGTTGGCCAGATTTTTGTCTACATTAATTTTTTCCATAAATTTGAAGTTATGCATTCTTAGGGGTCTCTTCTTCTCTTCTAGATGGTCGAAAATATTTTTTTATATAGATCTGAGGTATACTGCAGAGCCATTTATATTGCGGTTTATTATTTTAATCATAGGAGGTTAATTAATATGCATTGTAATGACAAAATTAGTTATGATCAAATAATTTCTTTAGATCTATAAAATTTAGATATGATTCTATTAAAAGTGTTATTTTTATTATCGATAAATATGTATCTAACTCTATGGTACATTGTATATTATAATGGGGTGTGTTTTACAAGTTTAGGAAAACAATGACATCCAACTATTTCTGTATTGACAAAACCTAAATCCTGAATAAAACCAACTATAACATTTGGGTCAAAATAAAATTTAATGTGAAAAACTCTTGATGATTGTTTCTAGATCCAAGGTTGCTCCCATCGGTTGTCAAGCAATTATATATAACATGGATACATTCTTGCAACAATGTAAGAGGCTCTTTCTATGATTCTACGCAATGTGAACAATGAGTACCTTTTACACATTGATAATATCGAACATCTGAAAGAGGTATGGACACAACTATAATCCATTCATGAAGGATACTTGGTATATCAAAGATAGTAACAAGATTAGAATAGCTGGAGTAATTAAAATAAAAGTTCTGTATATTTTTGATGATTTCTCTTTTGCATTTTATTTTTATCTCAAAGTTTGAACGATTCAAAACTGTGGCATGAAAGGTTAGGACATGTTAATTATCGAAGCTTATATGAAATGTCTAGATATAATCTAGTGAAAAGTTTACATGCGTTGTATTCTTCTCTTGAAGTTACTTCATTAAATACTTCTAAATGATGGCTTTGATTATGATTTAGTAAATGGTCATGATGATGTTTTGATGCTATAGATATTTATGAAACTCTTATTTTCCTAGATAAGAAATTAAATTGGGCTCAATCTATGTTAGAAAGTTAAAATCCTATTAACCTTAGGAAAATGACCTAAAGCCATCATATGTACCATGCATTAATTACTTTGTATGAACCTGAGCTGTGAAGTATTATAAGGTTTAGATGGATATACAAAGTAAAATATAATGCTGATGGTAGTATTAACAAACATAAAGCTAGACTTGTTGCTAGAGGTTTCACTTAGAAACCTGGTATTGAGACATTTTCTATAGCTAAAATGAGTACTATTAGGGTCTTATTTGCAATTACCGCTCAATTTGGGTGAGAAATCCACTAAATGGATAAGAAAAATATTTTTTTGAATTACGATTTAAAAGAAGAACTTTACATGTTTCAACCTAAAGGATTTGAAGAAACTGGTAAAGAAAACTATGATTGTAAGTTGAAAAATACTTGTATGGTTTAAAACAAACTCTTAGAGCTTGATATGCAAAAATTGTTTTCTTCTTTAAGCTGTTGGTTTTGTTAATTATTCTTCTAACAATGATATATTCATTAAGCAATAAGGCTCGCATATTATAATTATATGTATATATGTTGATGATTTGCTTATGTTTGGTGACAATTATGATTTAATTCATAGGATTAAAGAGAAATTGAAGCAGTACTTTGAAATGAATGAGTTAGGTTTTTCATATCATGTTATTTGTATGACTGTATTTAATTTTATTGTTATTTTTCAAAACACAATATGCAACCATTATATTGAAAAAATTTCTTATGATTGATTATAAACCATTTTATACTTCAATGGAATTTGGAATAAATATTAATCCTAAATCTATATATGAAAAAGGTTGATCCTATTTTATATACGCTATTAGTTGATAGTTTGATTTATCTAACTATAACTAGATCAGATATTTCTTATACAGTAGGAATTACTTCAAAGTTTATGCAGGAACCTTTTTTAGATAACATTGGAATCTTGCAAAAAGAGTTTTTAGATATTTGAAAGGAACAATCAATTATGGGTTGCATTATAATAAGAATGAAAATGCCATCTTATATAGATTTTGTGATTATAACCATACCGATGTTGTGTTATAAAATATACTAGATATTTATTCAAGTTTTTTAGTGTAGGAACTATTACTTGGAACAATAAATACAATCAAAAGTCTCCATTTGTTCTACTAAGGTAGAGAAGTACAATGGAAGTAGTAAAGAAGCCATGTAGCTGTAATGACTATTGGTAGAGATATACATGTAAGCTAAAGGAAGTATTTCTTTTATATGTGGTGGTCAGAGTTGTATTACTCTTGATTAAGAATCTAGTTCATCGTCAGAGGATGAAGAACATTGAGATACATATACGCTTCACCCGTGAGAAGGTGCAAAGTGATGAGATAAATCTCAAGTTCATGTGGACTGAAGAGAAGGTTGCTGACATCTTCACAAAGTCCTTGAGTGCTGCAAAGTTTTGTCATGTTCGTGAAAAATCTTAGATTTTTAGAGTTTTCATTGAGGGGGAGTGTGCATGACAATGTCACCTCCTAATGAGAACTTAGTTTTTGTAAAAAGAAATTCAAACATATGTAAAAGACCTTCAAGCAAGTGTAAAAAAACCTTTAGGTAAGTGTTAAAAAAACCTTCAAGCATGTATACCTCCTCAGCTTCTTTTTTAGAAAGAAATGTAGAAAGATTTTAAAGGTGGTCTTTAGTAAACTCTTTAGTGCTATTGAGTTTACTGGTAAACATCCAGTACAAGCATATTATTAAGGAGGTCCTTGATTGTAAAAGACTCCTATATGCTTGGGTTCAATAACCTTTTATGAGAACCTGCGAGAGCATGTAAAATTCACAAATCATACTTAGCCACTGATCATGGGATGATCTTTGAGATTCCAAATCCTTTTGTACCAAAAGGTAATTTGAGTATGATGAAGGTGTTATAATTCCTTCAACTGATATGCTAGCCTAAAACCTTTATGGTTTACGGATTGTAAACCCTGTAGTGTACCACGGACAGGTAATCTATTGACATATGTTATGTTATCCCACTTAACATTAAGGGGGAGTGTTGGAACATAATGATTAAGTGGTCTGGCCAACCCTTAATGTATATGGGTCCATCACTAATATATAGGTTAATAGTTAAAAATATGAAATATTTATATTTCTATTATTAAATATGTTAACCTAGGTATATACTTTAGATTAAATATTTAATATCATGAAATGATTATATTTCTAATATTAAATATTATAAACCTAGGTGTATATGTCAACCATATTTAGGTTGAAAAGGTGGGTCAGGATACATACCCGATCACCCTTATATAAAAAGGACGTTAGGTCCTCATTTGATATATTCGGAGAAATATATCAAAGGAGTGCAAATCAAGTGATTTGGTTTTACCCTTAGTAAATAGGGTTTTAAAGGAGGAGGTGATCTTACTGGATGTAAAACAAGTTCTCTAAAGTACAAGGTTATTTTCAAAGTGGTTTTTACCCTATTGGGGTTTTCCGCTATAAATATTGTGTCACCTGTGTTATTTATTTCTTGTAAGTATTTCTTTATTTACTTATGTTATGATGTAATATTTATTGTAAATATCTATTGTAACATATGTAATATGTAAGTTGATTAAATCCGTATTTATTAGAATCCTCAAATTCTAATAGTGATTACTCTTTTAATGTTACTATGACATCAAACATTGACGATTATGTCAAAACTTGTCCCTAGAGATGTACACATATAGTCTCACAAGGACTACCACCCCTTGAAATTAGAAGGGAAACGATGGACATTTTATTGGGGTTAAAGCACACTAAATTGATGATGTTAAGAAAAACCTCTCAAGTTGGCTTGCCAAATGGATCAATTGCCATTCATTGGTAATTAATGGGCTCCATTGCATCAAGTTTTTAATACAATGGAAATTTCTCTAGCCAAAATCAAGTGAAACATCTCCTCTTCTTGACGATATTTCCCAATAAGGCAAAATTGTAAAGATATGTGTTTATTCAATCTTCAATGATAGGGTGAATGTACGGATGCACTTCTGAGACAACCAAGAAAAATGGTTGTATTTTTAAGACAAAAAATTGTATATACGCATGTATGTAAGTGTGTTATACATTTAAAATATAAAAAACAATATTAAAATTACATATTTTATAATTTTATATTGTATAATTAAACTATTAAATGTTCTGAAGAGAAAAATATCAAATAATAATAGAGTCCATGACATTGAACAATGAACATTGAAAATCAAGTGAAATACGGAAATACGAATATGGAATTGTAAATATGAATGTTTGATTGTTATATTGTCAATAATCATGAACATAAATATTTATCAAATGTCCTAGTTTCTTAACTTTTACAAATATGTTTTTCTTTCTTTCAACAATTTTAGCATGGGGGGCATCAAGAAATTCATGGGAGATCTCCAACAAATTTGGGACATCCCTTGATACATTTCCCCCCCCAAAATGGAAAACATCTCCAAAACACCAAAAAAGTTATCAAACATCTTGGGGACATGATTAAAAACAAAGGAAAAAGGGAATGCGAAGGAGCATCTTCTGTGTCTGCACGTCCCCAAAATGTTTGGGATGTCCAGAGGATCCCTATAAGGCAAGATATGCATCCTAGTGGAACACTATGTATAGACTAATTGTTTTTATGTATGATTTACATTTTAATAAACTCATCTCCCTCGACAAATAGTTCAATTGTAGTTGACTAAAATAATTGTTGCTAGCATTTAATCTTCTTAAGGCTAGTACAAGCAATACTTATTTTTGTATGACTAAACACCTTGTAATTTTGGTTAATGGTAATTGTATTCGGTTGTAGGTGGATGAACATTTGCAAATATTAAAAAAAATTCCATAATAATGGTGTGATTTTGAAATTGTGACACAACTTCCATGGTGCTCCATTGTGCAAGGTTGTCCAAGCCAGATATCAAAAATATTCAATAATGCCACATCACAAAAGCCTTCATTCTTAAAAAGCCTAATAGCATATGGATAGAAATATTGTTGAGTGACATGCATCTTTCCTTCCTCTTCCATCCACCTAGGTATGCAAGATCAAGATGAGGCGTCATTGGCATATTTGACATTCTTGCATCAATGGAAATCATGTCTTGTTGGCTACAAAAAAATTCAATGGACGCCATTTATTAACATATGTGCATTAAATAGACATGCCTTTTCTTCTTCAAGATCATATCTTAATGTTGTTACATGTGTATAGGCAATAACAACATATTAATTTGCATCTAGTAGACTTTTTTTACCATTCTCTTTTGTCACTGTTGTTTTCCGAGTCGTTAGTGTTTTTGAATACCACATTAATGACTACATCTAAGTTATGGTCACCAACATTTTTTGATTTTATGACTTATTAACAAAAGAAACCTTCTACGATGACAAATCCTTAGATTTTTTCTATGTTGTTAAATATGATGGAACATTTTATTTCCACATCCCTTTGCTTCTCAAGCAAAACTTTAAGTTTTACCTTCAAATGATACCTTCACATGTTCTAGCATGACGTGATCCACCAAATAATCCTTTGATCTCAAGAATAGAATATTGGGATTGTTGGCTAGAATTCCTGCACAGCTGAAAACCTAGGCAGTCATGAGATAAATCTCCCTCATTTACCGGTGAGGCTCTCGTGTAAGATGTTTATCAATCTGATAAGTATGAAACTTTAATAACTATTTGCAGGGGTTTTACTTTAATCACAAAGCTCATGAACCATAGCTAAGCAATTCTGCAGCAAGTAAGCAGCTGTTTATGAAGTATTTGCAGAAGGGGGAAATAATGGAATTTAGGAAAGAAGAAAGAAAGATATGTAATTCAACCAATAGTTTACAGAGTTGGTCTCATACATATAGATTAAATAAACAAGTAGATCTCACAATATTCAGAAGCAAAGGAAAAGAAAAGCTTCTAATCTAAATCTCAGATAACACAAATTTTATCCAAAGATCCACACAGAAGTAAGAAGCAAATGCACCGTGGACACAAAGTTCTCTGGAAATCTACCTTTATTCAATTCCTCAACTTTCACAAAAATGACATCAAGGGCTGCAACACAAAGTCTGGAACTCAAGAATGTTGATTAACAAATTGTGATCTTTTTAACCCGTAGGTTCTTCCTCCATTTATAGTGTATGGAGGGGGAAATTACAAATAGGAAACTATAACTGAACTCACACATGTGGAAGCTATAAAGGAAACAACTGATAATATTTCCCCTGGAATTCCTCTCTAAGTGACATGCATCTGAAGACTAGATCAAAGTTGTGCACATCTGCCACTTATCTAAAGAACCTTTTCAAATAACTTAAAGTAATGGCTTTTAAACCAATTACTTTAATTTTACAATTTCATCAGAGAACATAAGAAATGAGAGAAGAAAGAAGAGAAGAAAGAAAATATGCAAGTTGTAACACCTCACGCTTTCCTTTTGTTCTGATATTGAATATACTTATCGAACATGTAATTCAATGTTTTCCCATCTGTTTTAACAATAGACTCTTTCTCAGTCTTGAACTGCAACAATCCTTTAGATAAAGTATCAATGCTTGCCTTCACTTCCTCCAAACTAGGCCCGAATTCTTTGATGTCTGCTTGAAGTCTCACTAGTTTGCTAATTGAATCCAAACGTGAAAGGCATGACAGCTTCATCAATCTTCTTCTGAACAATTAAAAGAAATTCCTCAAGAGAAGTAGGCAACTTGTTTGGAATGATTCTCGTATAGTGAGGAATACCATCAACTACCTCTTCCTTAGTGAAAGCAACTACATTATATGGCAATGAAAATATCTTATCTTCGAGCAACTGCATTCTTTTCAGCATAAGCTTGAGAATCTCCATGCGGAAAGAAACCACAATCTCCAATTGCTTACCCTTTTCCACCAATCCATCAGGGACAAGTTGTTCTGCAATCAAAACATCCTCTGACAGTGAATTTATCTTAACTAAGATATCCAGGTTACTCTCAGCCACTATATTCTCATCTACTATGCTTGTCATCAATTGCTTTAGCTGAGATAATGCCCTTTCCATAACTTCTAGGCTAGTTGGTACTTCCTTGAGATGTTTTGAGGCTTGGTGGATGATTTGGCTTTTCCACTCATTAATAGCTTTGACCTGATTACCTACATCTTCAACCTCTTCAATCAGATGGCTACTCACTTGCTCATGTACTAAAACTGGTTGAGAGGAAGGTTTGGCAACCTTAGTGATGATCTCACACTAACTGGGAAATATGCTCTTGAAGTCTGGCTTTCTCTGCCTTCTCTTTGTCAAGCTTGAGGAATAAAACGTCTATTAATGTCTATATATCTTGCTTTAATCCTTTTGTGGTGATTTGACCCAATGGAACACTTTGGTTACTGATATGTCTGCCACCGTTAGCTCTCCCTTTTGCTTCCCTTCGGCTAGAACTGACAACTCAACAAATTCTATGCCCTGATTCTTCAATAATCAATCTTGAAGTTACCTTGGCAACTTTAGGTCTTCTATCTTTTCCACCTAAACTCATGAGCAACTGCAAGTCATGTTCTTCCAAGTTGATCTCTTCTCTAGCTTATGGGACTATTTGCAAAGCCAACCAGGATGAGAAATTGCTCTTTGAGGAATGAGAAGTCACTGGATGTACCACCATCTCATGCTCAGAATCTGCTGCATCTGAATTCACCACAGTGTTATGGCTGCCCTCTTTTGAATTGTCCAAAGACAATGCTCTTTCAAACTCTCCCATTTGTGCTTTCAACTTCTCCGCAGGGAGAGGTGAAGATTTGGGTGGCTGAGAAAAAATACGAACAATGCCGGATTCAACAGTGGAATGATAATATCTTCCTGAGGTCCTGGGGCTGCCAAAGTGCTGTGAGTTGACGCCAGAGAAGCTTCGTTTGAAAGTGGCACTGGTATAATGGATGTAGACTTGCTCTTTTCCAGTACCTGAGACTTCTTGTACACCTTGAGCTTCTCTGGTCTTCTGCTACTTTCACCTTCATGTTTTCTTTTGTTGGGATCCCCTGCAATGAAATTCCCTGTGATCTGGTTCATCAAAGCCTCGTCCATGCAATACCCCTTTGTTAACAACCAATTTGAGGTGTTAACCAGGACTGTGGAATACCTCTCCTCAATCGTCTGACAACCGCCTACACTTTCTTGAAGAGCAGCTCTATCTCCTCCCATTTGATGGTATGTGTCAAGTACCACATGCCCATCATCTGTGAGATTTGTAGGTATCTGTGCTAAACCATAGTCAGAAACCTGTTGTGCTGATAACCTATTAAAATCTCTCTTTCTGACTTCGTATTCGTTGCTGCACTTCATCCAAAAGTCTTCCAGTGAAGGTACATGTGAGTATTCTTGGGAGACTCGTCCTCTTTGCTATCCCATATGGGTCAAAGTTCATTCGTGCTAGGAAGAACTCATGCTCATACCCAAAAACATTTCTACTTCAACTCCTCTGGCTTTGTGGATGCTCTGGCAACTATAATGACCCACTGTGACTGAAAGCTACTTGTAGATTTGTGTTGTTTTGATTGTAAGTCATGCATCTCCACGAGTTGCTTGCACAACTCCATGATGACCCACTTGTCACTTGGGTACTTTGGCAACTTAACTGGTTCTCCTGAGAAACCACTAACCCTAAGATATGTGAAGTCCGCAAACTGGATGAAGATACAACCATGCTGGGAGCAACTTCCCAAGCTTCTTTGCTCACTCTGTTGGTCTTCAGATCACCATTTAATTTGTAAATGAATCTGTAGAAGAATCCATCGTTGACTACCCTGTAATCCTTGTAGCATTCAGGAATTGTCAACTGCATGAAGCACTCATAAATATGATCTTTTGACAATATGCCCCGTCTATCCAGTTTGGAAAATATCCCCTGAGAGGCTGTTGCATATACAAGGTATGAAGTCATTTTGAAGTTGAATGTCCGCCTCACACTTCAGAGTTGCTCGCTGATGTTGTCATTGATGATCTCTGCCCAATTAATTATCAAATCAACTATGTTGATCTCAATGGTCCTCACAAAGGCATACATCCATGAGCGGAAGTTATTGGTATTAGCTTCCCATTTATCCTGCAAAGCAATTTGGTGATATCATCAACTTCCTGCACAAGATTGGATCGTGGAAGAGTCCTCGGGAATTTCGATGGTGGTCTGGGCTTCTTCATGTATTTGCTATTCATTATACCCATGCAATCTGCTTTATGCTTTTCCCATCTATTACCAGCATCCTGCATGCTAATTGCAATCACCACTGGCCGTGTCGGAAGCTTGAGGCAATAATTAATGAATTGTGCATCCAACCTGATTATTGTCTTTCTTGCAGCATCTCGGACTGTCCTAGAAAGAGGATGATAAGACCTTGCACACTCCATAACAAACTCAGGCAATTGGGTTGTGACCAAAACATGTTGCAGCTTGAATAATCCCACTACTCTTTATTGCCCGCATAAGAGATGATCTTCCGGTGGCTTTGGATTTGTCAATTAAATCAGTGATAGGTTCAGGGCCTATGTTTGTATCATTGATTTCAGTAAGCCTGGAAACAATGCATGATTCTGCTGACCCTTCTCTTTCATCACGCTTCATCATGCCTGAAACAATCTTTGTCTGAGCTCTTTTTCTTTTATTTTTGCCAGAAGACCTTGCAATTGGATCAATTTGTGCAGAACCTGCAATTCCTCCTGATTCAAAAGATATATTCAATGTATCTGACATTGATTTTGCCTTCTTTTCACCAATATGAGCACCTGTGATGAATACCTGTAAATGATTCAGACAAATATGGAGTCCATGACATGAATACGTAATTTCTATCACCAAAATCTGCTTATAAAGCCTGCTGCCCTAAAATTTGAGACTTTGCTTGCATGCCAAGCAAGCTAAAATATTATTTAATTCACCTGGGCACTTATACCAACATGTAGATGCTCTGAATAATAAAAAGCAAGCTTCTCCAACCTAGGCGCCAAAATTGGAAGCTTCCCGGCAATAAAAAAATATTTTTTAATGCAAACCACTCCTTCCTTTGGTGCTAAAACTTCTCCAGGGCAGCATGCTCCATCAAAAAGAATTAATTGTCTCCTCCTTATGGCGTCCCATGCTTATATAGATAACTGCATGCTAAATTTAATAATTGCCTCTTCTTCTTTCAATATTTTTGGCAATTATTAATAATAAGTTACTGTCCATTTTATCTCTCAATTTGGGGTGGGTCACCCAAGTTTAAACATAGGAAGGCAAAGCAATGATTTAGCTTAAAAATCTTTTCCTTAAGTGATTTGACAATTGGGAAAAAACAACCTTTTCTTTATTTTTAGCATGCTTCTTTGTCTTGAATAAAACTTTCTTTGGTAATTCCCCTTCCTTAGCCCTTCCTTCCAAAAAGTGCTTTGACTTTTTCTAAAAATGCGACTTGCATGGGTAATTTCCTTGATGCGAATTCCAACTTTAGCTAGGAATAATAAAAATAAATATCATTAAATGCATGCACTTATGCCAAGGTGGGTCACACTTTTTGGCTAGAAGTCAAGTTAAAAATAAGAAGGCAAAGCAATGGGAATTTTTACCCTTCTAGGCAGCTCCAAAAATTCCATCTTTCACTTAAGTGATTTGACTTTAATGATGGGAAAAAACAACCTTCCAGGAAGGCTCAAAATTCCCATCTTCCTTCCACCACCAAAATTCCCATTGACACTTAAAAACCTTCCTTCCAAAAAGTGCGACTTGCATAAAAGAGAGCTCTTTTCTAAAAATGCGACTTGCATGGGTGAATAAAACTTCTTTGATGGGAATTCTTACCCTTCCTGGCAGCCCCAAAATTCCCATTTGTACTTTAAGTGATTTATCTTTCATAATGGGAAAAAACTACCTTCCAGGAAGGCTCCAAATTCCCACCTTCCTTCCAACACAAAATTCCCATTGGCACTTAAGTGATTTAACTTTAATGATGGAAAAAAACAACCTTCCAGGAAGGCTCTAAATTCCCATCTTCCTTCCACCACCAAAATTCCCATTGGCAGCTTAAAAACCTTCCTTCCAAAAAGTGTACGACTTGCATCCTAGAAGCTTATTTCACAAAAGTGCGACTTGCATCCTTCCTTCTTTGTCAGAAATTAGCACTCCATGATTAATTTCTTCCTTTGTCTGAGGCCATGGACGGCTTCCAGAAATTCCAGGCAATTAAACAGGCTATACAGAACGAACAAATAGATCAAGGGGAATTAACAGACAAACTGCAGAGAAAATTGAAAACAAACACAAAAGAAATAAATAAAAATGAAAAACGTTGCCAGAAGTTATAAACAATTGCTTTGAAAATAACCTGCCGAATAACTGGTTAGTAAAAACTCTTCCTCGGTGAATACCCTACTGAGAGGTGGAAATACTGACATGAAAATCTTCAACACGGTTCAATTTCAACACAATTTATTTTAAACAGAACTTTATTTATTTAATAAATAAATAAATAAAATTCTCTCAGACAAAACCCGATGGAGAAATAAAACGAGTTTTAACATGTGGGTATTTGTCAAAATTGGCTTATATGATTATCTGGGAATACTTTAAAGCAATGGAGACAACTGCAGGCAATAAAAACACAAAACGACCCGTTACTTTGAAAAGAACAAAATTTTTTAAAAGGGGTAGTCCCAGATTTCAGGGTGAAATCTTGGGGACACTAGGGATTTATTTTCATCTACTCTTGAAACTACAAAAACCTGATAGTACTCAATAGATAAGAATACTTGCTTGTTTTCATAAAGCAAAAGAACTCAAGTACTCGCCCGAGTGCAACAAGAGATCAACGTGTCCCCCATTATGAATATAACCCATGAATATACACAATGTGTGTGAATTGTACACTTAAAACCCTAACAATTATCATATAACATGCATAATGAACCAAATAAAGAAAAATACTATCCATTTCCATATAAGAGTCAAAGCATTCTCAATGAGCTCATATATTATATAATCACGGAAGCATACACTACATTCAATTACAATGTTTTTCCATTAACATCACATAAAGCTTTACAAAGTACAATCTTTCTCTTCTCTTCTTCTCTAACCACATGCATTTAACAAGTTCTCTAGATTAGCATCCCAAAACTTGAAGTCAAAGGAAATATTTATATTGTTTCTATACCCCTCCCATGACTTCCATTTGTTACCTAGATGGATCCAGTTGTCATTCTTCTACAAGGTTCTAAAAGAACCTTTGCATTCTCCAATGTGTTCCTCCTCTGGATTAATATTTGATCATCCGCGAACGTCTTTGTCTAGTGTTCCTCCACCTACCGCCTTTTGTGGAATTATTCTTAACCTTTGTATTATGTGCAGGTGTATTTGAACATCCTCTTTTCTCTGACATAGGGCTTCCCCACTCACCTTTGTACATGTGTTCCACACTTGCATAACTCCATACTTAGCCAAGCATACCAAGTCTCTACCATGGTATGCACAACCTTGGGCTCAACAAAAATTCCTATAAATATCCCCACTAAGAGAGCCCAAAAGAATCCAACATATCTGTATGATTCTCTAAAATTATAGATGCCTCTATATGTAGTCTTTTATTTAATAATACTAGGGTTAGAGAAAACCCTAAACCCACTTCATACACATTAGGTTGACTAATAACCATTTATAACTTATTTTTCTTATGTTACCTTGTAATATCCCCTTTTATGGGACATTTACGAAGACAAAGAATTAAATACCTTCAACCCATTTTCTCTCCCTTTGGGTTTGAGGATGAAGCCAGGGGATTGTTTTGAGATGTCTATTGTCTATTATTTGCATTGTAACCCCTTGGCATGCCTAGTGCTACAAGTGGGAGTCTCTAGTTAGTTTAAACATGTGCACATATGTTAGTTAATTTCTATATTTAATTAGAAAATAATAAAGAGCGCATAAAGTTAGTCTTTTAATATTTTAATTGAGTTTTATTAGTTTTCCCTCCAAAAGGAAAAAGGTCGGTCATTTGAATGTTGCACCCCTTATCTTATAAAACAAGGTTGCATGGCCATCTTTTGGGGATGTTGATTTGATCATTTATGTCTTTCCATGCTTGGAGAAATGGGATGTATGCCCTAGCTCTTCATTGTGCTCTCTTTCTCTCTCTCACATTCGATTTGGAATTGAAGTAAATCTAATTTGATAAGAATCCATTAGTGTATGTGTTGCATCTATTGTGTAGAAAATTACTTGGGAAAGTATTCCTAACCCTAGCAAATTGATTGTTGAAAGAAATATGAATTTGTTTGCATATTTTGATGGTTAAGCAAGTGAATTTCATATCTGCCATGGTTGCTTGATTTATTTCAATCTTTTGCGCCAAGTTTAGAGGGTAATAGTCTTTGGTTATGCTCCTTTTCTCTTCGTTGGCCATTGCTGGTTATTCCCAACCATAGTGGTATCCCCGAGATTTGACCCTGAAATCTGGGACTACCCCTTTTATAAAAAAATCATTCTTTTCAAGTAACGGGTTGTGTTTTGTGTTTGTTTTGTCTATAGTTGTTTGCATTGCTCCAAGGTATCCCTAGAAAGCCATAACAGTCAAATTCGCCAAGTACCCACATGTTGAAGCTCACTTAATTCCTTCGTCAAACCTTGTCTGCAAGCATTTTATTTATTTATATTAAATAAATAAAGTTATTTTAAAAATAGGTTGAGCTAAAATTAGAGGATTTAAGTTATATAAATCTCTTCACCCCATCATTATTACCACATAACATGCACCTGGGGGGAAGAATTTTTGCGGATCAACTAATTGGAGATTTTTTTTGAGCAATTACCCGCAGCTTCTTTTGTTTTGTTTTATTTCTTTTTGTCAGTGTTTTGGTTTGTTTTCTCTGGCAATTCCTGTAGCCTATTCATTCTTCTTATCAGGCCTTTTCCTGGGCCTAAGGTTTTGAAAAGCTATCCAATATTTCTAATTCCTAATCTATCTAAAGGTGATTAGAGCTCAGGATTCCTTCAGGAGATTGCAAGAGGTTGCTTGATCTAAAAAGGTGCTATAATGGATTATATGACAATATGAGAAATATTACCACCAATGTGTAGGGCTTGAGAAAATATGCACTTTCAGATAAAACAACACCTAAAATGGAGTCACAGAGTAAAAGTTATGGCACTTGCAAGTGTTTGCTGCTACATCTTCCTGGACCCTTTCCAAAAAATAAAAAAAATATTCTATACTTGTGTTTTCTTCACCGAAAATCCAAAAATGGAAAGAAATGCTTCTTAGACCAAGTTGCACTTTTTGGAGTTGTCGTGACTTATGTTTTTCCACGCGAAAGCTGGGAAGAGAAGCCAATACAAGTCACACTTTTTGGGAAAGAAGTTTTCTTCATGCTAGTCACATTTTTTGGGAAGGATGATTTCTCCATGCAAGTGGGAATTTTGGGGCTGCTTGGAAGGTGGGGAATTTTAGAGCGGCCTACAAGGTGGAAATTTGGAGGCTTCTTGGAAGGTTAAATTTTCCCAAAATGTTAGTCAAATCACTTAAGAGAAAATTCATAATTTTGGGGCTTCTTGGAAGAGTGAATTTTTCAACTTCCTTGCCCTCATATTTTTTCCACAAAAGCAAGTTAATTCACCAAAGTGAAAAGTGGGAATTTTGGGGCTGCCTAGAAGGGTGAATTTTTCCACTTCCTTGTCCTCATATTTTTTCCACAATTCCTAGCCAAAAAATGCAACCCATTCTGGCATAACTAAAGGCCTAAAATATATTTTCTTTTCATTGTTGGGAAGCATCTAGTTTTGACGCCTAGGGTTGGAAAGACTTCCTTTTTATCATTCTAGATTTCTACATGTTGATGTGAGTGCACATATAAAAAAATTTTTTAGCTTGCTTGGTATGCAAGCAAAGTCTAAAAACAGAGGGCATCAAGCTTTATAATCAGATTCCGGTGAAGAATTTAGATATTCATGCTATGGACTACATACTTGTCTGAATTATTTGCAGGAACACTTCATTTATTCCCATATGGGTGAAGAAAGCAGAAGTCAATATCTGATACATTAAATATATCTTCAAAATCAGAGGAAGAAATAGATCCAACTCTCATAATTGCAAAGAGCTTACGGAAAAAATTGCATCCTCTTGTTTCTAACGCAACCCATGTGGAAGTCATTACATGGAAAATTCCTTTTAGGAGCTTGTGCATGTGCTCCCAATCTTGCAGTTGAAGCATTCATTGAATTCCCTTGTATTTGCCTTTACCCGGAGTGCTTTCCAGAATTTAAAATTTCTCATATGAAATTAAAAATAAAAGGTGATGAGTTTTGTCTGAATTGTTTACGACAAGAATTTTTATTGGTGCATGTACTAGAGAAGAATTATAAAAGCTTCAGGGATAAAAGGGAAGACAAGTCAGAGGCAACACCCGCAAGAAAAATCACAGTTAGCTACTTCCAGATCCAGTTTGGTGAGAATCAAAGGAAAGGATTCAACCGTACGTAGGAGAAAAAGCATCTCAGATTCAATGCAAAGATATCATTTAGATCATTCATGAGGCAGAGGTGCAATACATGTTGAATCAACATGTAGAGAATGTAAGAAGAACAAGATTGGGAGTGTTGCAACAACTTTCTTCTAATTTCTTCTCCTCTTTTTTCTTCTTTCTCTTATTTTCTCCGACAAAGTAATTGAGTAATCAATTAAATTGTAAAACTTAAGTAATTGGTTTAAAATTCGTTACTTCAAGTTACTGGAAGAATTCAATTACTTGGAAATAGGTGGTAGACATCCAAATAGAAGGTTCTATTTTCAGTTGTAAGGCATGCATGTCATCCAAAGAGGAATTCTAGGGGAAATACTGACAATTGTTTTCTTTACGACTTACACATGCAATACTTCATTGAAAGTTTCATATTTGTAATTACCCTCTATAGAATATAAATAGAGGAAGAAGCTATGGGTTAAAGAATCACAATTTTGCTAATCAACATTCTTGAGTTCTAGACTTTGTGTTGTAGTCCTTGATGTCATTTCTGTGAGACCTGAGGAATTGAATAAAGGTGGATTTCCAGAGAACTTTGTGTCCATGATGCATTTACTTCTTACTTTTGTGTGGATTTTTAGATAAATTTTGTGTTAGATGAGATTTAGTTTATGATTTTTTCTTTTCCTTTCATTCTGAATATTGTGAGATCTATTTGTTTATTTTATTTATGTGTATGAGGCCAACTCTGAAAACTATTGGTTGAATTACAAATCTTCCTTTTCTTCTTTCCCAAATTCCATTGTTTCCCCCTTCTGAAAATACTTCATAAACAAATGTCTACTTGCTGCTGAATTGCTTAGCTATGGTTCATGAGCTTTGTAATTAAATTAAAATCCCATGCCAATAGTTATTAGCATTCATACTTACCAGATTGATAAACATATTACACGGGAGCCTCATTGGTAAATGAAGGAGATTTATCTCATGAATGCCTAGGTTTTTTAGTTGTGCAAAAAATCTAGCCTACACACAATGACTTGGGAAAGATAAATTTGTGACACATTTTGATGCTTAATAATTGTGATTTCAGTTCAGATTCATTCTTGGTATTTTTATGCATCAAAACAAGATCTTAGAGGGTAAAAATAGTTAAGGGAAGTGCTGGTTATTAATTTATTAATTTCTTCTAACCCTAGCGCCCAAATCTGGAATATTAAGTGTTATTTTGAAGGAGTTTTAGTGCTAAAAAAATACTATCTTTAGCTCATTGGAAAGGGAAAAATATTTAGTTTATTGTGCATTTTGTTTCATGCAAAAAGACTGAGTATCAAGAGAGTTATGCATTTTTGAAGTTTTCAGTGGTTTTGTTGGCTATATTTTCTACACAATCAAAAACCTAGGCAGTCATTAGATAAATATTCCTCATTTACTAGTGAGGCTCCTGTGTAAGATTTCTATCAATTATGGATCTTAATAACTATTTGTGGGTTTTACTTTAATTGCAAAGTTCATAAACCATAGCTAAGCAATTTTGCAACAAGTAAGCAATTGTTAATGAAGTATTTTCAACCAAGGGGGAAATAATAGAGCTTGGGGAAGGAGAAATGAAGACGTGTGATCCGGCCAATAGTTTATAGAGCTGGTCTTATACACATAGACAAAACAAATAGATCTCACAATACAGAAGTAAAGGAAAAGGAAAGGAAAAGCTTCTAATATAAATCTTAGATAACACAAAGTTTATCTAAAAATCCATACAAAAGTAAGAAGAAATGCACCGTTGACACAAAGTTCTCCAGAAATCCACTTCTATTCAATTCCTCTGCTTTCACAGAAAAGACATCAAAGGTTACAACACAAATTCTAAAATTCAAGAATGCTGATTATAAATTATGATCCTTCAAACCGTAGGTTCTTCCTCCATTTATAGTATATGGAGGGGAAATTAAAAATAGGAAACTATAACTGAACTCACACATGTGAAAGTTGTAAAGGAAATAACTGGAAATATTTCCCCTAGAATTCCTCTCTAAGTGACACGTATCTGGAGAATAAGTCAAAGTTGTGAACATCTGCCACTTATCTTAAAGAACCTTTTCAAATAATTTAAAGTAATGGCTTTTAAACCAATTACTTTAATTTTGTAATTTCATCCGAGAACAAAGGAGAGAAGAAAGGAGAAGAAAGAAAATATGTCAGTTGTAACACCTCACACTTTCCTTTTGTTCTGATATTGAATATACTTGTCGAACATGTAATTAAGTGTTTTCCCATCTATTTTAACAATAACGTCTTTCTCAGTCTTGAACATGTAATGCTTGCCTCCACTTCCTCCAAACTAAGCCCAAATTATTTGATGTCTGCTTGAAGTCTCGTTAGTTTTCTAATTGAATCCAACATGGAAGGCATGACGACTTTGTAAATCTGCTTCTGAATAATTAAAAGTAATTCTTCAAGAGGAAACATGCAACTTGTTTGGAATGATTCTCGTATAGTGGGGAATACCATCAACTACCTCTTCCTCGGTGAAAGAAACTACATTATCTGGCAATGAAAATATCTTATCTTTAAGCAACTGTATTATTTTCAGCATAAGCTTGAGAATCTCCATGCAAAAATAAACCACAATCTCCAACTGCTTACCCTTTTCCACCAATCCATCAGACACAAGTTGTTCTGTAATCAAAACATCCATCGATAGTGAATTTATTTTAACCAAGATATCCAGATTACTCTCGGCCATTATATTCTCATCCACTATGTTTGTCATCAATTACTTTAGTTGAGATAATGATCTTTCCATAACCTCCAAGCTAGTTGGTACTTCCTTGAGCTGTTTTGAGGCTTGGTGGATGATATGGATTTTCCACTCATTAATAACTTTGACCTGATTACCTACATCGTCAACCTCTTTAACTAGATGGCTACTCATGTGTTCATGTACTAAAATTGGCAGAGAGGAAGGTTTGGCAACCTTAGTGATGATCTCACATTACTGGGAAATCTACTCTTAAAGTATGGCTTTCTCTACCTTCTCCTTGTCAAGCTTAAGGAATAAAGTGTCTATTAATGTCTGTGTATCTTTCTTTAATCCTTTTATGGTGATTTGACCCAATGATACTTTGGTTTCTAATATGTCTGCTACTGTTACCTCTCCCTTTTTCTTCCCTTCGGCTGAAATTGATAATTCAGAAAACTTTTGACCTGATTCTTCAATCACCAACCTTGAAGTTATTTTAGCAGTTTTAAACCTTTTGCATCTACCTCCCAAGCTCATGAGCAACTGCAAGTCTTCCTCTTCTAATTTTATTTCTTTTCTAGCCTCTGGAACTGTCTATAGAGCCAACCAAGATGAGAAAATACTTTTCATGGAATGAGACACCTCAGTATGTACTACCATTTCCTACTCAGGCTCTGCTGCATATGAATTCATCTCCATAGTATGTTTGTCTTCTCCCATGTCATCCAAAGATAATGCACGTTCAAATTATTTCATTTGTTCCTTCAATTCCTCCATAGAAGGAGGAAGCGAAGAAAGCAAAAAGGAGAAGAATATACGAATGACGTTGGTTTCAGTGCTTGACTACTCATGACTTCTGGTGCTGTTGGAACTGCTGAAGTACTGTGGGTTGACGCAGGAGAAGCTTTAACTAAGAGTGTCATTGGTGAAGTGGATGTAAACTTATATTTTTCTGATGTTCGAGCCTTCTTATGAACCTTTAGCTTTTCTAGCCTTCGGCTACTTTCACCTCCATGCTTATTTTTGCTATTGATATTCCCTCCATTGAAATTTCCTGTGATTTAGTTCATCATGGCCTTATCCAAACAATAACTTTTTGTCAACAAATAATTGGAAGTATTGACTAAAACTACCGAAGATATCTCCTCAATGGTATGAGATCCACCCACATTCATTTGAAGCACAACTTTGTCTCTTCCCATATGATGATATGAATCAAGCACTACATGCCCATCATTTGGAAGGTTTGTGGGTATCCTCGCCAAATCATAGTCAGAAATTTGTTGAGATGATAATATGCTGAAATCTCTCTTTCTGACTTTGTATTCATTCCTACATTTCATCCAAAAATCCTCTAGGGTAGGAATGTGTGCAAACTCCTGGGAAAATTTTTTCCTTGCTATTTCATAAGAATCAAAATTCATTTGAGCTGAGAAGAATTCATGATCATAACCAAGGAACATCTCTGCTTCAACCCCTCTAGCTTTGTGGATGTTATGACAACTATAATTACCCACTACGACCAAGAAAATAACTGTAGATTTATGACACTTTATTTGTAAGTCGTGCAACTCTAATATTTTCCCGCATAATTGCATGATAATCCACTAATCATTTGGATATCTCAGCAGCTTGACTGGTTCTCCTGAGAAACCTGTAATCCTAATATATGTGAAATTGACAAACTGGATGAAAATACAACCATGTTGGGAGATGACTTCCCATGCTTCCTTGCTTAATCTATTTCTCTTTAGATCACTGTTCAACTTGCAAATGAATCCATTGAGGAAACCATCATTCATTTCCTTATAATCATTATAACATTCAAGGATTGTCAGTTGTGGGAAACAATCATAAATAGGAATAAAGTGTCTATTAATGTCTTTGTATCTTTCTTTAATCCTTTTATGGTGATTTGACCCAATGATACTTTGGTTTCTAATATGTCTGCTACTATTACCTCTCCCTTTTTCTTCCCTTCGGCTGAAATTGATAATTCAGAAAACTTTTGACCTGATTCTTCAATCACCAACCTTGAAGTTATTTTAGCAATTTTAAACCTTTTGCATCTACCTCCCAAGCTCATGAGCAACTGCAAGTCTTCCTCTTCTAAGTTTATTTATTTTCTAGCCTCTGGAACTGTCTATAGAGCCAACCAAGATGAGAAAATACTTTTCATGGAATGAGACACCTCAGTATGTACTACCATTTCCTACTCAGGCTCTGCTGCATATGAATTCATCTCCATAGTATGTTTGTCTTCTCCCATGTCATCCAAAGATAATGCACGTTCAAATTATTTCATTTGTTCCTTCAATTCCTCGATAGAAGGAGGAAGCGAAGAAAGCAAAAAGGAGAAGAATATATGAATGACGTTGGTTTCAGTGCTTGACTACTCATGACTTCTGGTGCTGCTGGAACTGCTGAAGTACTGTGGGTTGACGCAGGAGAAGCTTTAACTAAGAGTGTCATTGGTGAAGTGGATGTAAAATTATATTTTTTTGATGTTCGAGCCTTCTTTTGAACTTTAGCTTTTCTAGCCTTCGGCTACTTTCACCTCCATGCTTATTTTTGCTATTGATATTCCCTCCATTGAAATTTCCTGTGATTTAGTTCATCATGGCATTATCCAAACAATAACTTTTTGTCAACAAATAATTGGAAGTATTGACTAAAACTACCGAAGATATCTCCTCAATGGTATGAGATCCACCCACATTCATTTGAAGCACAACTTTGTCTCTTCCCATATGATGATATGAATCAAGAACTACATGCCCATCATTTGGAAGGTTTGTGGGTATCCTCACCAAATCATAGTCAGAAATTTGTTGAGATGATAATATGCTGAAATCTCTCTTTCTGACTTTGTATTCATTCCTACATTTCATCCAAAAATCCTCCAGGGTAGGAATGTGTGCACACTCCTGGGAAATTTTTTTCCTTGCTATTTCATAAGGATCAAAATTCATTTGAGCTGAGAAGAATTCATGATCATAACCAAGGAACATCTCTGCTTCAACCCCTCTAGCTTTGTGGATGTTATGACAACTATAATTACCCACTACGACCAAGAAAATAACCGTAGATTTATGACACTTTATTTGTAAGTCGTGCAACTCTAATATTTTCTCGCATAATTGCATGATAATCCACTAATCATTTGGATATCTCAGCAGCTTGACTGGTTCTCCTAAGAAACCTGTAATCCTAATATATGTGAAATTGACAAACTGGATGAAAATACAACCATGCTGGGAGATGACTTCCCATGCTTCCTTGCTTAATCTATTTCTCTTTAGATCACTGTTCAACTTGCAAATGAATCCATTGAGGAAACCATCATTCACTGCCTTATAATCATTATAGCATTCAAGGATTGTCAGTTGTGGGAAACAATCATAAATAGGATCTTTTGAAAGTATGCCCCTTTTATTTGGTTTGGAAATTATCCCTTGCGAGGTTGTGGCATATACCAGGTACGAAGTCATTTTGAAATTGAAATTTCACCTCACACTTTTGAGTTGCTCACTGATGATCTCTGACCAATCAATTATCGAATCACCTTTATTAATTTCAATTGTTCTGATAAAGGCATACATCCATGGGTGCAAATTATGGGCATTTTCTTCCCCATGTATCCTGCAAAGCAACTAGGTAATATCATCAACCTCCTACACCAAAAATGACCATAGAAGGCTCCTTGGGAATTTTGACGATGATCTTGGCTTCTTCATATATCTATTATTCATTATACCCGTGCAATTTGCTTTATTCTTTTCCCATCTGTCACAAGCTTCCTACATGCCAATTGTAATCACCACGGGCCGTGTGCAGAATATTGAGGAAAAAAATCAATGAATTTAGGATCCAATTTGATCATCGTCTTTCTTGTCGTGTCTGGATTGTCCTAGAAAGAGGATGATAAAACTTTGCACATTCCAGAATGAATTTAGGTAACTGGTCTATGGCTGGAAACACTGTTACTTGAATAATTTCATTGCTCTTCATTGCCCACATAAGAAGTGATCTTCCAATGGCCTTGGATCTATCGATCAAATTGGAGATAGGTTTAAGCCCTATATCTGTATCATTGATCTTGACAAGCCTAGAAGTTATGCATGATTCTGCTGAATCCTCTCTTTCATCATGTTGCATTATGTTTGAAACAATATTTGTCTTGAGATTTTTTTCTTTTATTTTTGACATAAGACCTCGCAATTGGATCAATTCGTGTAGAACTTGCCATTCCTCTTGATTCAGAGGATATATTCAATGTATTTGACATTGATTTTTCCTTCTTTTCACCAATATGAGCACCTGTGATGAATACCTACAAATGATCCAGACAAATATAGAGTCCATGGCATGAATACTTAATTTATATCACCAAAATCTTCTTATAAAGCTTGTTGCCCTAAAATTTGAGACTTTTCTTGCATGCCCAACAAGCTAAAATATTATTTAATTCACCTGGGCACTTATACCAACATGCAGATACTCTGAATAATAAAAATAAAGCTTCTCCAACCCTAGGCACCAAAACTAGAAGCTTCCCGACAATAAAAAATATTTTTTAATGCAAATCACTCCTTCCCTTGGTGCCAAAACTCTCCAGGGCAGCATGCTCCATGAAAAATAATTAATTGTCTCCTCCTTATGGCGTCCCATGCTTATATAGATAATTGCATGGTATATTTAATAATTGCTTGTTCCTATTTTTGGCAATTATTAATAATAAGTTGTGTTTTTTTCTCTAAATTTGGGCACCCAAGTTTGCATGCTTTAGCTTGCTTTTCCATGCAATTCTTTTATTTATTTTTAGAATGCGTCTTTGTCTTCTCTTTATTCCATCAACTTTCTTTGAATTTCCATCTATTTTTAGTGCCAACTTTAGCTAGGAATAATAACAATAAATATCATTAAATGCATGCACTTATGCCAAGGTGGGTCACACTTTTTGGATATAAGCCAAGGGAAAAATACAAGGAGCAGGCAAGTAATATTTTAACCCGCCTACTGGGGTGTAATTTTCCATTTTTTAGTTAAGTCATCATGTTAAATATTAACTTGCTAGCTAGCTTCCAAAAAAGTGTGACTTGCATGGGTGAATTTGACTTGCTTTAAGGGAAACACATGGGGGGCATGCGGATTAAATTTTAACATGCCTACTGGGTTACACTTTTCCATTTTTCACTTAAGTCACCATGCAAAATATTAGCCTGCCTACTAGGGTCCAAATTCCCGTATTCCACTTAAGTTTTCATTGTGCCAAATATTCCAAGTTTCCAGGCAAGCCAAAAAGTGCAACTTGATTTGAAGTCAAATCAGTCCCTTGTGGGAAAATTATGAGGTGCAGGCAGGTAAAATTTTAACCTGCCTGCTGGGGTATATTTTCCCGTATTCCACTTAAGTCATTATGAAAAATATTCCAAACTACCAAGAAACTTTAAAAATGTGACTTGCATTAATAAACCATCATTCCTAAAAAGTGCGACTTGCATCTGTGTTGCTGCTTCAAAAACTGACACTTCATATCTAACTTCAAATTCGTCTGAAGTCATGGATGACTTATGAAAACTCTATGTAATTAAACTGGCTATACAGAACGAATGAACGGATCAAGGGGAATTTAACAAACATACTGCAAAGAAAACCAAAAACAAACACAAAATAAATAAATAAAAACAAAAAATGTTGGTAGAAGTTGCAGACAATTGCTTCTTAAAATAACCTGTCGGATAACTGGTTCGTAAAAACTCTTCCCTGGTGAATACCCTACTGAGAGTGGGAATACTGGCATGAAAATTTTCAATAGGGTTCAATTGCAACACAATTTATTTAAACTAGAACTTGATTTATTTAATAAATAATTAAATAAAATTCTCTTAGACAAAACCCGACATAGAAATAAAACAAGTTTTAGCATGTGGGTATTTGTCGAAATTGGCTCATATGTTTCTCTGAGAACACTTTAATGTAATGGAAACAACTGCAGGAAATAAAAACACAAAATGACTGGTTACTTTGAAAAGAACAAAATTTTAAAAAATGGGTAGTCCCAGATTTCAAGGTGAAATCTTGGGGACATCAGGTTTACAACTATTTTAAATCAAATCACTATTGTTATAAAAATCAGAATTAAGAAGAATATGAATATGATTGTCTCCACCAATCTAGCTCACCACCTTGACCACTTTCAACCCCATTTGGGTTGTAATTGGTTCACATTGGGCTATTTTAGGTTGATTCAAAAGGATCTAATCCTTCTTAAGTTGATTTTTAATTAAATGTTGCAAATTCCCAATTGTCTTAAAAAGGGTACATCACAGTGGTATCAAAGCAACTTTCCTCTACTCTTGTGGGGGTTTGTGTTTGCACATCTAGATATATAGTCTATGAATCACGGAGTTAACACACAAAGGAGATGTGAAAATGTAGTTTTACAGATTGGGGAAATGGCTTGATCCTCCACACCTCTCAAAAGACGTTTTGCTCAACATTTTAAAGGAAGTGGAAAATTGTTTGTCCATGGTAGGAAAATTAGTATTATGGCTCCATGTTTTCAATGATGGACTCTTTGGTGACTCATTTGGATAGATCCGAAATGTTGAGACATGATGAGGTGGATGTGAGGCTCATGGTCATCACTTGCATTAGTGAAATTACAAAGATCACATCCTCGAGTTTTCCATACAGTGACACCACCATGGAAGAAATTTTTAAGCTCATGATAGGGAGTTTTCAAAGGCTTTGGGACATCACAGACCCTTACTTTGGTAAGAGGGTTAAAATCTTGGAGAATATGGCAAAGGTGAGATCTTTTATACCAATGTTATATCTTGATTGTGATGATCTTATTCTTAATATGTTTGAAGTATTCTTTGCTATCATACATGATAATCATTCAGAAAATATAAGGGGTTGCAATGTAAACTATCATGTATTTGGTTTTAAATGAACATGAGGCCCCTCCTCAACATTTTTTGTCTATACTTAAGGAAGGTATGAGATAAGAACATCATGGATTGCTCATATGCTAGTCAAAGGTGTTCTAGATCAATGTTCAAACAAGTTGCAGACATATATGGTAGCAAAGTCTCCCATGAAGAGAGAAGGATCAGATCTACAAGGTATGAACATATTGGTACTTAATGATGGTTTTTTGACATCTAATGGTTGCATGCATGATGAAGGGAAAATGATGGAAAAGAAGCATGTGATAGAAGACAAAGAGAGGATAGTTCCCTGTAAGGATTCCTATGAAGGAATCAACAAAACAAAAAATCATATTTAAGGGAAGTTTTTCAACAACTTCATGAACCATTTGAAGGGCAAGAAGAAAGCATGGACAAGAACATCACTAAAGAAGGAAAAAAATAGAATTGAAGAGGGAACATGAGGATGGCATGGGTGGAAGTTATACCCATGGAGAAGAGGAATTTTCAGGTACTTTATACCATTCTCAGCTTGTTGTTCTATGCGTAATAGCAGTCATTAGGGAGTAACTAAATGTCTTCATTCACTCAAAAATGAAGTTTAAGAAAACCCCACACAAATAAAAAATAAGGTTGCATGATTCCAAGGTAGAAGGTGATGTTTGGTTTGAAAATTCTAAGGAGTATGAAAGTGTTCCATGGTACAAAATTATACAAATGATGCTTATTAGACCACCATTGTGGACACATCTATATGAAGGTTTCTCCATAATATTTGGTTTGATGTGGTGACTAGAGGTGTGCTTCAATGTGTGGATGATATAGTGGGTGAGCATGCTGATTTTTTTGATCCAGCTGCAGTGGAAATAACCCCATGCATATTACTCTAAAGTGAGTGGGATGATAGCTGTGTAGAGCATGCATGACATTCTGAGCCCCAGCCTTGGGCCGAGTTAGTGTAGGATTTTTTGGCGAGATTGGTGGAGTACCAAGCCTAGTATGCACTGGTGTTGGTAGATAATGCACATTACATGAGTGATTGGCACACTATCGAATGAGTCACAATCTATAAATCATGAGGATAATAGAGGAGCCTTGAGCTCTCAAACTCCTATGTATGTTGAGAGTAGTGATGAGGATTAGTGAGTGCACGAAGGGGTGATGCCCTTGACATATTGTATTGACCTTTTTTGCATACTGAACATATGCTACACATATATATATATATTATTTTTGCATACTTTTTCTGGCATACTAGCAACACACACACACACACATATGGATATTGATATATTTACTTGTGGAAAAATTTTGTTTGGCATAAGTGCTATAAAATTTGTAGCATAATTGATGATATAGATAGATGTATGTGGTGATATTATGATTGTTAGATGTATATGATTTGTGTTTTTACATGGTTATGTATTAGTTGATGTTATGATGTGCACATTGTTATTATTTAGATGATGTATATTGATTGTTAAGATTGATAAGTAAAATGTGTGGTGTGTAAGAAAGATAAGGTAGGTGTGATTAGAATACATGTGAATTTAATGATGATTGATGGATTAAGGAATTGCTTGCACCACTAGTGATATAGTTATCAGAACGCATAATTGGTGGCATGTACATAACCTCCACATAAGATACCATAATAATATAGGACAGGAAACATATTCTTAAGAAAGAAGGGTAGTCCTCATATATACCGTGGGGTACTTAGTGAAAGGGTAGCAATTATAAAATGCAATATATAGTGAGTGTAAGATAAAGGTGTGTTGAAACATTGTGATAGAGAAAAAAGTTGAATTAGGAGTGGTTAGTCACTCTATATACCAAAAATGCAATGCCCTCAATGTGAATCATACACGAAGATTTTCTCAACTAGATGTGTTGTCGATGATGGTTCAAAGAATTTGTGTATCAGTCACATGTGTAACTTTTGGTAAAAAATTGGCAAAATTCTATGGAAAACCATTTATATGTAGTATCTGGTGGCTCTTGTGGATGAATAACTTCATCATGAGAAACATCACTTGATGTATCGATGGAATAATGCTTAGTGAGAGTAACACTTGCTACATGACGATGTTGCAGGATGGTGAAGAATATGTCTTAATGGCATGTATGGAAACTGATAATTCCTTTTTCCTCAAGTAACTTAAGTTTCTGATCCAACGTGCATAACAATCATTGTCACGGTGTCCATTAATGTGATGGAAAGTTGTAAAAAGGCCTTCCCTTTTCTCGTTCAAGCTAGTGATGGGGATGATGGTCATTAGGTGGTAACCAAATTGAATACTTATCAACTAGTTTGAGTAGGATGTCATGTGACTGATACATAGATTTGTTCAAAATATACATGTTTAAGCTAAAGGCATAGGAATATCATTTGTGATAACTCTTGGTTTAGGCTCAGGGATGATAAAAAGTGTTACTATGATGCAAAACCTTAACTGATCATCGTTAGATACTAATTTTGGTTGTGCATCATAATCATGCATAGTAATGGAAGCAACTATAATATCCTCATTTAAATGAGGCATTAGGTTAATGTGGAAGTGTAAGATCTCTCTCTATCAATAACACATATAAAATATCAGTAAATGAGTCACAAGTATCATAGAGTAATTATTCCATTAAGAGGTCATACATGAGACCTCAACAAAATATGGATTGCATCTCCAAGTCAATGGGTTGATATAATAATAAGTACATGTTTACTTTGAAACATAAGATATAGTCAGATACATGTTTATCCTCGTTTCATTAATGTAAAAAGGAGTAAACACTCATATGTAGCTCCTAGGGTGCTCTATTGTACCTATGCAGTGGTCTAGAAAAGCATCTTCAAGTTCTATAAAAGGTACTTAGAGACCCACTAGGAACATGAGTAAACCAATACATAACATATCCTATGATACTCTTAGGGAAATATTTCCAAGATGAAAAGATATGTTCTGCATTTCCTTATGTGAAGAAATAAGGTACCCTATAATGCTGTGATATGTAGTGTAAAGATCATGAAGTTCCATCAAATAATTGGAATAAGAGTGTGACTAAATTCCTAGGGAATTGCATATTGGAAATATTTAATGTTAAATATGGATTGCAATAAATAGTATTGGAATAAATTCTAGCATAAAACTTTTTCTATATAGAGGTAAAGGCTGATGTAATTTACATTCCATAAATCTTCTACCACATTGCATATAGAGAGAGGAACTCTTGAGGAGGTGTACATAACATAGGTCATATAGAGGCCCATTCAAGGGTTGTACCTTACCATTAGATAGTGGCCATAGGAACACTATTGCATTTGGACTTAATCATGGGGGTGAAGCATCATTTGAAATCACAATAGGTAGAACTTGGGGTTCTATGGGTTTGGTCCCACATTGAGGTGTCTAAAGGAAAATTACTATTATCCACAAGAAAAAGCCCATCCACACTAGGAGAGGAAACTAGACCTTGTGTATCACATGTAATTTCCAGGAGGATCAATATGTTCATTTTTGATGCCAAGAGAATAGAAACAATGTTATCATTATGCACATTATCATTGACAAAGATGAAGGAGAAGTAATCAATAGAATCATTACATTTAATTTCACAGAGACAAGTAGATCACACAAGATGTATCAATCATAGTATGTACAATAGGAAATCAAGTTGTATCTTTGTTTTCATTCAAGATTATTAGTAGAAACATTAATGGTGCAAGTAGTACACACAACAAAATGGAGTCAATAGGAACGGACTGAGAAGAACATTGATGGATAAAGCCTTGAATATGCTAAGTGAAATAGAAGCGCTTGAAGCATCAATTTTATTAGTTTTGTATTTAAGAGCAGGTGAGTATTGCTTGTTAAAATTGGTGAATCGCCCACCATCATCAACACTGAGAGGATATGAATCACCAAGAAGCTTGTCAGTCACTTGGAAATTCATCCCTGAAACACTTCTAGGTCATTTTTTACTGTGACGCGTATGGGGCTCATTCCAAAGAAAAAGAGGACAAAGCTCGACTACAAATCTGAAGTAATATCATCTTCATTGGATATTAGAAATTGCGTTTAAGGGGTACAAGTTATGGAATCCTAAAACCAGCGAATGCTATGCCTATAGCTAGAATGTGGTCTTCAGACGAATTGAAGAGGGATTCCTACGCAAAATGTTCTGCATCAGTGGTGATCAGCTATGTAGGATACATTACCAACAAAGCAACAAAAAGATGAGTAAGAAACACCATGTGGTAGTGAGACTTAGAAACTGCAAGTGATCTTGATATCTCACTATGAGGTTATTGATGAAGATGTGGAAGTAGGCAGAATGAACCTGGTTTACTCTAGACACAAACATCACGCACTTGGGTACATTTCTAGGTCCTAAACACATACTAGCATTCATATGATTCCTAAGTAAGAAAACTAGTAATTGACGACTATCTTTGGCCTCTTGTCTTGTTTCTTGTTTTCTATTTGGTCTTACATACCCTACAACCCAGTCGGTATTTTACTTATTTATCTTTTATGGCTCTAGACACTAGCCCAGCTAGGATAGGAGTTCCCAGGTGCCTCTGTCCCCTCTGGGCGCCCCTGACCCTTTCTTACCTTACTCACTTCTTTTGGGTCTCTTTTATCTTTTGGGAATATTTTTCACTTATGGGTCGTCCTTCCAGTTGTTAATTACAAAATTCAAACAAGGGAATCATATAAATACATATCTATGTGTTCAAAATAAAGGACCAAGCTCTAAGAAATTACTATCATCACCTAAGCTTGCATCCAAAAGACACCTAAAGAACTTCAAGGCATACATCTAGCATCCATTCAAGGGACAAGGGACTACATTTTTTGCATACACTGCATAAGAAGGGGAAGTTTCTTTATTCCATCCACACATTCTATCTACATTCTTACATCTAGCTACAACCCGCTATCAAGTGCACTTGCACAAGGGCATCCTAGGACACAATTCTTACACACACACTCACTAGAACTACATGGAGTCTGAGATGTAGTATGCAACGCTTCAGTCATAAGTTCACTCTGTTGGGTGATCTGCATCGAGGTTAGTCCAACTCCCCATATTGCATCTTTATTTTTTGGATTTGATGTGGTATTGTGGGTTTTGCAGGTGATATTTATTTTTGTAGGTTACAGGTACCCTTCAGCGATCAACTATCAGCGACACACAGGCGATCAACAAAAAATAGAATATTTGTGACACTTGTGCGAAAATCAGGTTTTGACCATTTACGTAGTCACATGCACCCAGTAGAGTCTCTAGCACCTATGTGCCCTTGTCCTAGCCATGGGCAGCCGTGTCTGACCATATTCCTATAGTCCCATAATTTATCTTGAGCAATTTGGTGAACAATCAATTCACTTCCTATTTAGCATCATTTCCCTAGATCAGACTAGTTCCAGGATCAATGCGTAAATTAGCTAAGTCCTTTCTCCTTCCTCTTTGCTTAGGGTTTCAAATATTACATCTGCTTATTTCTTGTGTTAAATTTGTATTTTATCATTTATTATCATATGTGACTCTGCAATATTTAGGATTTAATAAATTCAAATTAAATTAAATCATTTGGTGAACCCTACATTCGAATACACTTAGATCCTTCTTTTTCTTCTCTCATGGCTCCTAAAAATCCTCAAATCTCCTTGCATGACTTGCTTCAAATGCACCCACATTACAAAGTTGTTCTCCAAAAAACCCTAGACACTATGTATCTCCCTTGCAATACGTTGCACCGTAATCAAGTAAGTGCCATTTTCGATCGTCTATCTGATGACTCTATCACTCCTAATCCTCCATCCAATCAACCCATCCTTAGAGTCCATTCAAGCTTTACATTCAAGATAAAATTCAAGATTTGCATTGTTTATTTCAAGACAAAATTCAAGCTATGGAAACAACGATTACATCTCTTAAATCTGAAATCCAAGATCTCAAGGATGCTTCTCAAGCCCATGCTAGTTCTTCTTCTACATCTCATCTCTACTTCTATGACTTCTACATGTGCTCATATCAGTGAACCTCAAGTCTTGCCGCTACCCACAAGCCTCTTCAAGTTTGATTTCAATGCTAAGCAACATGATATTCTTCCTCAACTCCTCACTCATCAATTGATCAAATTGCCATCTACTCATTACTATCCTCCTTATCAACTTGCAAAACCATAAGGGATCCCCATATTGCAATTATCATCGAATTAATGGACATAATGAAAATGATTGTTATGCTCTAAAATGACAAATTGACCACCTTAAGCATTATGGTCTCATTTCATTTGCTACACAAAATGCTACTACATGTTCATCTCCAATTGCTAAATCCCATTGGGTTCCTAAATCTGATTCATCTATGTCTAGTGAGCATCATTCCATAATTACTAATGTTCCTACTCTGATAAGTCAAGAGCTCATATCCCCATTCCAACTAAGCAACTTCCTCTCAAAATCCGTCCAACCCATCCTTCTCTTAAGTCTTCTATTGCATGTCACCAACTCCAACTAAGCAAATTCCTCTAAAAATTAGTCCAACCTCTCCTCCTCTCAAGTCTTCTACAACATTATCAATCCCACATAAGCTACCACCATTCAAGATCCCTCTCCATCCTACTCCACTTCCCATTTCCAATTCATTTTTTCAAACAAAACTATTCCTTATATTGATGGCCAAGACACATTTTCAAGCTCCACCACCATGGCATGGTCCCTTCTCACATCACTCACATAGATCTCCATCACTCACATACTTGGGGGGCATCCTAACTTCTCCCCCCTTTTGTATTAGCTATCAAGTGTCTCTATCATCTCATGCACTTGACACACCACACTTAAGGTCTAATATTTCCATAATGCGATTGCAATGCTTCGATAAAACATTGTCATCTTTCCTAAGCATTCAATACAAACCCAAGGGTTTGATACACATCATTCATTGTATCTTCATGTCATTACCCTATGAAACCTTTTCCCTATGACTACTAGTTCCATGGTTCATACTCGACTGCTGAGGGTCTAAATCTGAAATGAACCTCACATCATTCACTCTTTTACACTCTATGCTTCATGATCTATCTTTCTAGCA
This sequence comes from Taxus chinensis, assembly GCA_019776745.2. Classification (NCBI taxonomy): domain Eukaryota; kingdom Viridiplantae; phylum Streptophyta; class Pinopsida; order Cupressales; family Taxaceae; genus Taxus; species Taxus chinensis. The sequence continues at coordinate 921,642,499 of CM034147.1, read as the reverse complement.
CACATTTTCAAACCATTTCCTGATGACACACTCTTGTTCTATGGTTCATTCTTGATTGTTGAGGGGTATTTTATAAATGAACCTCATCTCATACTCATTCACATCTGCTAGGGGGCACGATTGCTCCTATCACATTCATATTACATACCATTCCATTTCACTCACAATTGCATATTGCATATCTTGGTTGCACTTATTCTTGCTTGCTTATACTTACATGATACACTTTGTTTCCCATGCTAGACAGATACTTAGTATGTCAATATATTTTCTATATACACATGCGCATTCACTTGGTCTCTTAGTTGTGAATGTAAATTTCTTATAGGATCCTTACATGCTACAATGATGCTTGGCATTATACCTCTTACCAGTCCCACCGAGGCTCCTGATGGCATCTATTTTCTCATACGCATTACAAGTGTTATTGTTTCATTATTTACTACTTCTACTTTCTAGCACACTACTTACTATCGATACATACATGCTTTGACATACTTTTTATCTTTCTAACATGCTAATAGGTGCTTCATGTGTCAAATTTTCCTTGCAAGACTATATGCCACCATGGTTGTCTGTTACATTTTGCTTGACACTGTTTTCTATTGTATGTTATTGTTTGCGGGCTATGCCCTATGTCTTTTTTGATCACTGTTTGTATGCTTTTGGCCGCTTCAAACCTGATTGTCTTGTGACATTGTGAGTGATGTCCCATGTTTAAAATCCACTTTTTACGGTCTATCTTGTATGCACACTTGCTTGTTATATATTTTTATATTGCATGCTTTCTATTTTTGTACTAACACATGTATCTAGCCACTTTGTTTGCATGTGCCTTGGTTTCTAGCATGCACATCCCCTTCCCCATTGCAAGGATATAGTTCACTTCAGCATCAAGGTCCTCTCTTTTAGGCCACACACTCCTATTTACATCACATGCACCCCAAACAAGGGGGGCATACATTGGGTGAATCAATCACCCCATACAACAGCTCAGAGCTACAACACAGTCTAACACAGACAGTTACAATCACAGAACAAACTGACCTAGAATCTGACTTGGGTCCTCAATCACAACACAGACACCAATTCCCAAGCTTAGACATGAAAACAACCCTAGGCACCTGTGTCCTCCCCTCGGTGCTAATGTCTTGGGGGAAGATACAATTATCTCATATCAGCACAATTCACAATAAGCCTTCAGAGTAGTTTTTTACAATATCAAGACATAGTCGTCCAACAAATAGAATACATTCTATCTCCTACATTTCAATCAATTGGTAAAACATTCAAAACAAATTCAGGGACAACATGAACAAAATAGGGACACACCATCTTAGTGGTGTTTATTGGGCAGAGTCATGGAAGGAGAGTAACATTAGACCTCTCTCCCCAACACTTTCTCTTTGGCATGAGATCGCCTAAAAAACTCACACTTGGCGTGAGATCACCCAAAAAACTCACACTTTCGCATGAGATCACCCAAAAAACTCGCTCTTGGCATGAGATCGCCCCCAAAAAACTCACTCTACACAACATTTTAGGACACTTTTTCTATCCTTTTACACTCTTGGCTACATTAGGTGCACACTTTCCTTTTACACACTTTTACATACTTATGCACAATTTTTACTTAGATCTAATTTATCATATACACAGACTTTGACTACTCTCTTGCTCTTCTTTTTGTAGGTTTTCCTTACAAGAAGTAGCAACAAAGAATCACAAGCACAATAACAAGTATAACACATACAACACATACGCTTCACCCCTAGGGTCACTTTCTCTTCCTAGTTTCCACACCTCATTTTTGCATCATTCCATGCTTCACTTGTCCACTCGGCACGCATTCTTTCACCATGCACACTTCTACATGGTTATCAGCTACACATCTCTTATCTACTGTATGTCATCGACTATTCACTCAACAACATAAAGTGGGGGGAAAATGTAGACACAAAATCATGCACTTGGGTACATTTCTAGGTCCTAAACACATACTAGCATTCATATGATTCCTAAGCAAGAAAACTAGTAATTGACAATTATCTTTTGCCTCTTGTATTTGTTTCTTGCTTTCTATTTGGTCTTACATACCCCACATCCTAGTCGGTATTTTACTTATTTATCTTTTATGGCTCCAGACACCAGCACCCAACTAGGACAGGAGCACCCAGGCACCCTTATCCCCTCTGGATGCCATTGACCCTTTTCCACCTTACTCACTTCTTTTGGGTATCTTTTATATTTTGGGCACCTTTTTTCACTCATGGGTTAGCCTTCCAATTATCAATTACAAAATTCAAATAAGGGAACCATATAAATGCATAACTATGTGTTCAAAATAAAGGACCAAACTCTAAGCATATACTATCATTGTAGACACAAAATCATGCACTTTAGACATTATTTAGTCTCAGTCTCATACTACTATTTAGAAGGTTTTGGAGTGAAGAAAGTACTAATTAACTCCCGTCTCTTGGTCATTTTATTTGATTTGTGTCGTCATTCCCAACATCCACCACATACATGCCCAGTCAAATTTTTATCACTTTCCATCATTGTATCTTTGATTTGGGCACCCAGATTAGTACTAGGGCACCTTGATCCCACCAGGGGTGACCCAATCCTTTTTGAACTTTCCCACCACATTTTGGGCACTTTCTATCCATTTTAGCTTCTTATATTTTTGGTGGTTGGCAATTTTGGGGTTAATTACAAAATTAGATCAAGGTAACCCTATAAATATAAAGCTATGAGACCATAATGAGGGGCCAAGAAGTAGTAACTACTATAATCCACCTAGGGTTGCATTCATCTAAAGCATTTGAAGATCATTGGCATTCATCTAGCTCCATCATAAAGGGAAAATTTGGTTCATCTACATCACACAAGCATATGAGGGGATTCTATTCTATTCCATCCACCATTCTACTAGATTTTTACATCTAGTTATTGCTCGCTACTTCACAAAGTATGACTGACACAAGTGCACCGAGGGAACATGATGTACACACTTACCAGAACTACATTTGGGTTCAAAATGTAGTGCAATGGTCAGTTAGTAAGCCCACTATTGCAGGAGCTGAAGTCAGTCTGACCCATTCATTTACATTCTTATTTTTTAGGGTTTTAATACTCCTTGTGGTATTTTTACATGTATTCTATTCATCTTGGATTATTAGCGACACCTGATGCAATGCAATGAACCTCATGTGACAGAAAAAATAGGTTTTAAATCACTTACAGGACCTATGAAACTCAGTTTCATACCTTTTACATAGACTAGAGCACCCATTCTGCAGATAAGAGCACCCACATGCACCTTAGTCCCTCTCCAGGCGCTCTAGTTGAGCGAGATAACTTGGATCCATCCTTTTCGGGGCCTCTACATAGTTGTTATTGCTTCCTGTTTCCCTAGTCACCTCTGTGATACACTCTTACAAGTCCATCAAATTAGCTAAGTCATTTCCATACTTCTCTTGCATAGTAAGGTTTTTAATTTCATTAGATTAGTTGTTTGGCTCATTTTCTATAAATTTATTTAGTATATTTACATGATGTTCTAGATTAGATTAACTACCATTATTCCCCACATCTTAGCTAATTTTAGTTAATCACTTTGGTGAGCCTCACGTTTTGATTCTTTCTTTTGACCATGTCATCTCCTTATTAAGTTATGGCTCAATCTTCTTATCCTACCTTTGCACCTACTAAGGTCTCAAGCATAGTTACTACTGCTGCTGATTTCAAGTGCGTGTGCACCCAACATCCTCCTCACTTTGTCACACCTAGGGATGGCCCATCCATCAATGTAGTTACTACTTATCATACTCATCCTAATCCACCTACGACTCCACCCATGTATATTCCTCCGGCCATTACTTCGGAAGCTCCTCCCACTACTTCTAAGGGCTATGACATCATTGAACAACTTAAAAATACGCCCGCTAATATCTCTCTTTATGAATTGTTGTGTAATACACCAGATTGTTGTAACACACTAGAAGCTTCCCTTTGTGCCATTCATATTGAAAGTGATAATTCTGCTATGGCATTTGCACATCTCATACAGTCTCTTCATAATTTTACCACATGATATATCTTTCACTGATGAGGATTTGTCACCTTTTTCTAAAAGAAATCTGTGCACTCCTTTGCTCATTACTACCATTATTAGTACTACTTGCATTAAACAAGTCCTCATTTATAATGGATTACCTGTCAATTTATGTGGTCATTCTCTTTTAAAGTGATTGGGTATTAACAATAATTTTAATTTATAGGAATTCTACCCTCATTTGAGGTTACGATCCCACCATTCGCACATGCCTAGGGAATATCTCATTACATATTTAGGTTGGGCCTAAGACTATTCTCACTAAGATCTATGTTATCGATGTCTCCTTTGAGTTTAATCTCTTGTTAGGTAGGCCTTGGATTCATGCAATGCACGTGGTTCCATATAATATTCACCAATGTGTCAAGTTCTTACATGATGGCTATGAACATACTATCACCGCAGATCCGAAGCCATTCAAATATTGTCACATAGACCACATTACTTCTATGCACATACCACCTTCACAATGTATTCCATATAGTAGACTTGACACATATGACATTGGTAAGTCTAGCACATCACAATCTCCTCCTACCACTCTCAATGCTTCAGCTATCTCTACTCACACTACGACTATTATTTAACCTATGGTATCAAATCCTATTAATGTCCCTTCTCCACCAATCATGACACCCTCTATTACTCCATCTACGGTGCCCCCTACCAACACACTTGATAGTACTATACAACATGATGATGTTCACACCGATGATTATGAGGATTTTTGATGACGAATTTGACGTTATTGAACTTATAGACGAAGCTTTAAGACAACTCAATTTTTCTCCTCTTGGCGTTGATGACTCTTATTTTGAAGAAACCTTTGTGGCCGATGGCCAATGTGAATATAGGTTCAAGACCCATCCCTCTACTAATGCTATGCTACTATACTGAGGGTCTGTAAATATTATATACACTATTTCATCTTCTCCTCCATGGGTTTCAGCTCCGCTGCCTCCTTTTACATGCACCCTATTCATCAACATGTTCTTTTGGACAACACATCCCTATCGATTCTACTTGCTTAAACACTATTTGTACATGTGATAGTTTGGCTAGGTTTGATATGACGCTTAATGACATCTTACCACAAAAAACATTAGTACCACATATTTATCATGGCTATTTTCACATTACGAAAACTTATGGCTTGCCATGTCTTTTCATTTGACTAGTCTATTTTTGTGTGTACCCATTGTGACTCTCCACTCACACTTGGATAGTCCTGGCTTGACTATATTGGTGGTACAATAGATGCTCATTACTCTTTTCTCACATTTCCTATTCCTTTTGGAAATATCTCTATTCATAATGATTCTTCTCCTATTTATAGCTCAAAATATCTCTCGTTGGCATGCTCATGGTTGTCCACTGATCACATTTACCAATGAAGTATGTGCAATGAATGTGTACACACTCCGCCATAATGGGTCCCTATATGACCCTCCTCACTCTATAAATTATTAGGTTTCCGATGCTGCTCCAGTAGGTTTCAATCATGACAATGATGATCTACTTAATATCGACACATAGTCATCTTCCTTATCATACACTTGGGGGGCATATCATTTAACACAACCCTCATTCTCACATCCTTACATAGTACTACATCACATCTCTTAACATTTACACATACATCACCTTATCATCTACTCATCTCTCATCTTTACATTCTCATACATCAATCTCCTAAAAAATGTGTATTAATTCATACTTTAGTGTCATCACTACCCAATGACACACTCTTGTGCTTCAGTTCACACTTGACTATTGAGGGCTTACTACACACGAACCCCACACACTGCACAATAGTTACTACACTCTGTGTCTATTCACACATCACACATATTACATCACATATTCTATAGTTAGTTTACATCATTTTTACATTTACACATCTACATGTTGCACATCATAATAGTCCTCATCATAAATCTATCATTACATACCTCTCATCATACACATCACATAGCGTGAATCTCACACTATTAGTCTATCCATACACAACTTGCATTACATATTGTATTGCATATCACACATTCTACTTGATAACACCCCAAACTTTTACAAAGAATATAGTACGAATAACTAGGAAAGGCTAACACCATTTCCACCTATAGTCAAGCTTCTAAGTTCTAGTAATGTAACATCAATGATAAAATCTTAAAAGCGATGCTTATGACTGTAAACTAAATGGAATTAAACACTAATCTACAAAGCATCCTTACTATGTATGAATTCATAACTAACATAGACATAAATAGATCTAAGAGGGCAATAAAATTGAGTTTGTTGCTACTCAAAATAAGGTGAAATGGTTTCTCCAAATGACTACAAGATCATATTGGATACCCATCTACTAACACCATTGAATATTTTAGGCAAAGATTGATCTTGGTGATAAATCATATTTCTTATATGAGATGCAAATCAAAGCATGGTGTCAAATTGGAAGGTAGTACTTAGTCTTATTTATAGTTTTTCCTTTGAGGAAAACTAGCATCTTGGTGCATATGGGACTAAAAGCAAAAATTAGATTAAGAATTGCTAATCATGATAAAGCTTTGATAATCAAAATTAGTGAATTAACAAGTGATTAAGATGTGAGGAGCCTTAATCAACCGCTTAGGGTAAATTAGAAGGCTAGGATAAGATTTTGAAGCTTGCTGAGACATTGTAGAGGATGGTGAGGTGATTTTGAGTGGCTGGAAGGGGGGTTTGAGCCAATAATAGGGTATATTGACCAAAACAAGGGTAAAATAGGCTTAATTAGCTAATAAGCGCTAATTGTCTATTTGGAAGAGGAGTTTGACTTACGATTTGTTGCAAAGTGGCATCCTGAATGTGAAAGAGGTTAGACATCAACAATGTGATGTTAATTGAAAAAAATGGTAAGAAAACATTAGTTAATTAGTAGAAATAATCTAATTATAATGGAATTGGTAATAATGAGAGTGATTTGCGTGCATTTGGCAATAAGATTGCAAAAGTGAAATTTAGGTGTCTAAATTTGCCCCTGTTTGAGGTGAAGTATGTAACTTCTCTTCAAATATAGTAGACATGCATAAACAGGTAAATTTTTGAATAAAAATTAGTAGGATGAAGGATGACAACACCCCAAAATTTTACAAAGCAAATAATATGACTAATTAGCAAAGGCTTACACCATTGCCACCTATAGTCAAACTTTTAACTTCTAAGAATGTAACATCAATGATCAAAGCTTAAAAGTATGCTTATGAATGTAAATTAAATGGAATTAAACACTAATCCACAAAGCATCCTTATTATGTATGAATTGCTAACTAACATAGACCTAAATAGATCTAAGAGGGAAATCAAATTGGGTTTGTTGTTGCTCCAAATAAGGTGAAATGGTCTCTCCAAATGACTACAAAATCATAATGGATACCCATATACTAACCCCATTGAAAACTTTAGGAAAGGATTGAGCTTGGCTATAAATCATATTTCTTATATGAGATGCAAATCAAAGCATGGGGTCAAATTGGAAGGTAGTACTTAGTCTTACTTATAGTTTTTCCTTTGAGGAAAACTAGCATCTTGGTGCATGTGGGACTCAAAGAAAAAATTAGATTAAGAATATCTAATCACAATTAAGCTTTGTTAATCATAATTAGTGAATTAACAAGTGATTAAGATGTGAGGAGCCTTAATCAACCACTTAGGGTCAATTATAAGGCTATGATAAGATTTTGAAGCTTGCTGAGATGTTGTAGAGGGAAGTGGGGTGAATTTGAGTGGTTGGAAGAGGGGTTTAAGCCAATAATAGGGTATATTGACCAAAACAAGGGTAAAATAGGCTTAAGTAGCTAATAATCTCTAATTGTTTGTTTGGAAGAGGATTTTGACTTACGATTCATTGTAAAGTGGCATCCTGAATGTGAAAGAGGTTAGGAAATCAATAATGTGATTTTAATTGAACAAAATGGTAAGAAAAATTAGTTAATTAGCATAAATCACTAATTACAATGGAATTGTTAAGAATGAGAGTGATTTGCGTGTGTTTGGCAATAAGATTGCAAAAGCGGAATTTAAGTGTCTACACTACTCAACATATGGTTTTCTATCATCACCTCTACTATATAATCTTCTACGTGGTACACTCACTACCATATGATGCACTTTTGTTCCTCAGTCCATAATCAACTGCCCGAGGGTTTACAAATCAAATGGACCTTATCATACTCACATGTTTCTCACTCAACCTTCCATCATGTGACATTCATAGGTTAGTGACATACACTATAGGCTAAATGGTCACCTATTCCTATCATCTTGTAGTGGTATGCATTTTAGGATACATCATCACTCTTTTAATCATCTTGTCATGATATACGCTTTGGTTATAGGGTTCATGCACATACCCCACTTCTAGGTCACATGTCATCAATACACATACACAATCATCACAATGCGTTAGACACAATACACACTATTTGACTATTTCTCGATGATGCACTCTTGTTTATGGCTCATTCTTGACTGCTGAGGGGGAAAACCAAATGAACATGTTATCCATTTTTATCCCCTTGGTAAAATGGAAAACTGGAGAAAATTGAAACCAGAGAAAATGGTGAAATTTAGTTTTTTCTGGGGGATTCAGTCCATTTTTTCTTAACTCCCTAACCTAGAAAATTCTAAGGAGTTAGTGAAAAATTGAGAAAACCAAAGAAAGCCGTGCCGCAGAAAGAGAAATCCACAAAAAGAGAAAGACATGTGTCAGAAAATAAGTGCCACAGAAAGTCGTGCCGTAGAGAACAAAAATCTGTGGAAAGCCACATAAGAAGAAAACAACAGAAAGAGAAAGCTAGAGATTTCCACAAAAAGAGAAAGCCACAAAATGCCATAGAAGGAGACATTCGTAGAATATCGCAGAAAGAGAAATCCACAAAAAGAGAATGCCACAGAAGGAGAATGTCACAGAATGAGAAATCCACAGAAGGAGAAAGCCGTAGAAAATGTTTGTGGAAGACTGAAGTTGTAGAAAACTGGAAAATATATGGAACAAAGGAAAATGATAGTTTTTCATGTGAAATTTAAAATGGCCATAACGTCTGACCCGTTGCTCCATTTTTTGCAAAATTTATATCATTGGAAAGGTCTCAATGTCCTCTATGCAATGAAAATAAGAAAATGTATCCAACACAAAAATACATGTTCTAGGACCAACCACCATAATTAATGAAGTATGACACCCCATTTCTTCTTCTTGAAGCTAGAGTATGTGGGGTAAATGATTTGTAAGGATGCCCATGCCTTTTTTAGACCATTTAATGAAATTTGTTGGTGGGTGAGAGAAAAAATATGAGTTTCAATGTTTCTCTCTTTTCCCACCACTTCTATATATTGTAACCTCTTCTCATTTTTGAGGGGAGATATTTCTAGGAATTAGAGAAACTCTTGCATTTTGGTTTCTTGAATTCCATTGAGATGTAATCCTTCCCATGGGCATGTAGAATGTATTTTTGCCTCTATTTTGTAGATATAATGGACTATGCAACTATTTGAAGCAATAAAATATGTGTTTGTGATGTTCTCTTAACCCTTGCATTTATTTTCTTGTCTTTCCTTGCCTCTCTGTTATTTCTGTTCTATTTTGTGCATGTTTCTATTATTTTTAGGCTTGTGTTGTCGTGTTTCATGGGGATTTGGTGTTAAATACTATTTTGGGACTGTGTCAAAGCTATCCTGACCTCTCTCAGTTGCATTTCTCTTCATTTTTATTCCTCAACAGTGTATCTCACTCCCTTTTCTTGGTGCTATCACCTCCTTAGTGTAGGATTTCCCATTTTTCATGCATTTTCCTCTCTCCCTGGTCCCTTGGAATCATAGATTAGGATTAGATAATATATTTCCTTCATTAGAGGTAGTTGGTGCATTAGTTTAGGAAGAGGAACCAACCTACTCTGGAGAATTATCTCAACTTTGTAAGGTCCCACACCTTGAGATAATTCCATGTTACCTAGTTACACTGATTTAGCTTAAACTCACTTGCAAGCATATCAGAGGGTGTTGTAATTTGGTGATAATAGTTTTGGCATGCCTGGTGGGACAACAAAGAAGTCTTCATTTTATTGCAGCAATATTGGTGTGCTCTTGTTGTAAATTTTAGCCTTTAAGAGGTCTTGTAGCAACACATCTGATGACTCCAAAGGGAAGAATTCAGTGGTTTTAGCAGTCCAAGTTTGTTAGGTTCATGAGAAGAATTCAAACCCGGTCAAGAACAATTGAAAGAAGGTGTTTTTGAGTATTTGAAGCTATCTCCAGGTAGATAAATAAGGGGAAGAAGAGTTCAGAGATCTCCATCTCCACCAAACAGAACATTGTCAACACCTCCACCTAGTAGGCCATTTATTCAATCAACCAAGGTTCTTAGACCAATCAGAATGGATCATCAACAACCACCACCACCACCAAAATCCTTTTGTCAATTTTATAGGTAGCAACCCACTTGCTCTCAATGTACAAAACCCAATTCCAATTGTAGCATTGAATAATATCCCATACTTCACTGGTGAAAATCACACAACTCCAATTGACCACATTCAAGACATTGACAAATGTCTGTGTTATTCATGAGGTCAATGAGATGGATGTGGTAGTTAAATTATTGGCCTCTTCTTTCAAAGGCAAGGCTTTACAGTGGTTCAAGAGCCTAGGAGCAAGATCAATTAATAATTGGGATCAATTGTGCACAACTCTTTGTGGCCAGTTTGGAGAAAAAGTAGACAACTTATCTCTGTTGGAGCAATTAACTACAATCAAAAGGGCACCAAACGAGCAAATGGTTGATTTCAAATTTAGATTTTAAAGGACATGGGATCGGATTCTAATTTCCATGAGACCGGCAACTGAAGGTGATTTTCTATACTTCCTAAAAGCTTTAAATTCTGATATAGCCATGATGATACAATCTATGGGAGGTACAAATTTTCCCACAGCCTATAACATTTCTATTAGAGCTGAAAATTGTTTGATTCAAGCTAGTAAACTTGCACCTAGGCCACCTATGCCTCTCTATCTAGAAATGGGGAATCCAAGTTCTAGTCAAGCACCTACATTAGCTCCCATTCCTACCCCAAAAAATCAGAATTCTAATGAAGCTTCTAGTTCTTCTTCTAGCACCTCAAATGAGCTCCAAGAAGTCATGAAACAGTTACAAAATTTAGGCAATGAATTGGTGATAATTAAGAGGCAACAAGCTCAAAATTTCAGATCATATCAGCCTCAAGCCCAACCCAATAGACCTCCATATTAGCCTAATAGACCACCTGCCTAAGCTGCTAATCAAATCCAAGGACAACCTCCTACTAACACATCATTTCAACCTTATAATCCTAATGCTACTTCTACATCTAGAGCCTTGGTTCCAACTCAAAATAACATGGCACATGAATATGAATGGTGTTTCCCATGTAATCAACCTCACAATTAGTCAACATGTTTCAATGGTGCTTTGAACCAAGCTTTGATGGTGACAATGGTTGGTGTGTCTCAAGAAAAAAATCAAGAAGAAAGTCAAGCAACAGACAACTACCCAAGAAGCACCTCGAAGTGAAACTATGCTTGTGAATTGGCAAGCTGAGGATTTTTGTGGCATAAATAAAGCTCCTTCTCAAGGTTTGGAAAAAAACACAAGGTCTTAAAAGAGGAATTTAGAGGAAGGGAAATCATCTAATCCAAGTGCTACTCAACCTTCTGTCACTCTATAAGGAGTTAGCAATCCAAGTGCAACTCCAAAATGTGCATAATCAATCCAAGCCACCTTCTAGACCATATCATGTACCAGTTGTAGCAACTCATGTGCAAGAGAAGGTTATGTAAAGAAAAGAACAATATAAAGACAAATCTTCTCCTTTCAATATCATAGAGCAAATGGAGAAAATAAATGTCAACATCTCAATGTGGGAGTCATTAGCAATCCCAGGCTAAAGAGATCTATTGTAAGCAGCCATGAAAAAAATGGTCAGCATCAAATGAACCACCCAAGAATCAAGAAAAGGTAATCACTAATGCAACTCCACAAGAAGGCATTCAAAAAGGTCAACCATGTAAAAATATGAAGCCTCCACCATTTTATATTTCTCTAATTATTGGGAGCAATCTTGTACACAATTGCATGATTTATTTGGGAGAAAACTGTTCTGTAATGCCCAAGTAAATAGCTGATCGGTTGGGCTTCTAGTATATGAAGTCATTTCTAGAGGTGTAGTGTAATTAGATGGAAAAACAATGACAACTATTGGTGTGATCAAAGTTTTGAGCCTTAAACTGCATGCATGCCCAAATGTCACAGTATTGCAAGATTTGTCAGTTATTGACTTGCCACCACTCTTTGCTCTATGCTTGTCTCGAGACTTCACTACTAAAATTAGAGGCTACTTGTCTGTTGATTGGTCACATATGCTATTCAAAACAAGGTATGGAGCTAAGGCTACAATCCGATCTGAACCTATTGCAAAATTCCATATTGAGCCTCATGTACCAAGTCTAATCAATGAAAATTACTCAGATTTTGATCAAGAAGAGTATCCAAGCACTTAGGAAGCAAATACCAAGGTTGGAAACATTCCAGACTTGACTCTTGATGAATGGGAAAACAAAAGGCATGCATTTTTATCCTTATAAGGAAATGGAAGAAGCTGAGTTGGGAATTTATTGTTTGCATGAAGAAAATCCACCTCTCCCTAGAATCACCAAATAAGATGGTAAAGATGATAATGAAGTATGGAAGCTATTCTTTGATGGCTCAAGGAGTAGACAAGGTGCTGGAGGAGGATAATGCTTGTGTCACCTCAAGGTATAAAATCCTACTCGTCTTTCCATTTTCAGTTTACTTGTTCAAATAACACAACTGAGTATGAAGCATTGATCCATGGATTGCATTGGGAAAGGAAGAGGGGTATTAAAAAATTGTAAGTTTTTGGAGATAGTGAACTGGTTGTAAACCAAGTTAGAGGACTCAACGCAACCAAAAATGATCTTCTAAAAATCTACAAGAACCAAGTATGGGATCTTATTGAATATTTTGAAGCATTTAACATAAGTTCCATTATAAGGAAGAAATGACATGGACAAACTTGCAATAATTGGGGAAACATTTGACATTGTTGACAATATCAAGAAAGATAGAACTCAGCCTCACATCAAGGTGGTTATAAGGCCAGCTATTCCAGAAAACAATACAAGTTGGACAAGTATTTGAAAATGATCAACAAATAATAAAATTCTTATAACAAGAGGCTGAATTCTCTACTGGAAATCAGGAAAAATTGGAGCATCAGTATGGTGACCAAGTGGTGTAGGTGAGAAACAAATAAAATACCAAAAGGTTTGGTGACTTTGGAGTCAATCTTCAACCCAATGACCAATTCTAGAAAGAGAAAGCAAATATTCAAGTCAAGGGTGAAGATTCAGAGCCTATTTCAATAGGTGAAGGTAAGGTGCTACAAATTGGCAAGGTGAGTACTCAGCAGGAGAAGTCTGATTTTATCCAACTTTGTCAAGAATTTCCAGATGTATTTGCCTAAAGTTATAAGGATTTGAAAGGCTTCAATGCCAAAATTGGCACAACATACCATTGAATTGGATCTAGAATCCAAGCCCATTAGGTAGAAGCAAAGGCCGGAAAATCCTCACGTTGAACCTCTCATGAGAAAGGAATTAAATAAACTCATCGAGGAAAGTATCATTTTTCCAATCAAGCACTCAAGTTGGGTGACAAATTTGGTACCAGTGAGAAAGAGAAATGGAGAAATCAGATTGTGTGTGGACTTCTAGGATCTAAATAGAGCTTCACTCAAGGACCACTACCCACTCCCTTCCATGGAGAAAATATTGCAAGTAGTAGCTAGTTTGGAGATATTTTCATTGTTGGATGGACTACTCAGGTTACAATCAAATCATGGTGAAGGAAGAAGATCAGTTCAAGACGACCTTCACCACAAAGTGGGGCACATATGCTTATAAGAAAATGCCTTTTGGACTGTCAAATGCCTGGAGCTACATTCCAAAGAGCTATGGATATGGAATTTAAAGGGTTGATTAACAAGATAGTGCTTGTCTATCTTGATGATATCACTGTGTTCTCAAAAAATGTAGTAGACCACCTCTTTCACCTCAGGAAAGTTTTTCCAAAGATGCAGGAGATTCAAAGTGTCTTTGAATCCCAAAAAATGTGTATTCTTGGCTCATGAAGGAAAGCTCTTGGGCCACATTGTTTCGAAGGAAGGGCTAACCATTGATCCCGAAAGAGTTGAAGCTATCCACGCTCTACCATTACCAAGTCACAAGAAGGCTCTCCAAAGTTTCTTGGGAGAATTAATTTTGTTCATAGATTTGTGCCTAAATTTTTCACTCTTGTCAGGCCATTAATAATGATGCTAAAAAAGAGTATGAAATTCAAATGGACAGTAGAGGGAAAGGAGAGTTTTGAGGCCATTAAACATGCAATATCTCAAGCCCCAACTCTCATTAATCTAGATTTTTCAAAGGACTTCATCCTATATGCCTTTGGTGGTTCAGATACAATCTCAGTCCATCTTGGTACAACTAAATAAAGAAGGATTGGAACATCCTATAGCATTATTCAGCCAGAGATTGGAAGATTATGAGACGAGGTACTCTTTTATTGAAAAACATGTCTTAGCTATCATTAGGAGCCTGGAGAAATTTAGACACTTGGTTTCCAACAATAAGATTCAGCTGCTAGTGTCTCATGCCAGGGTCAAATATTTTCTCCTGAACAAGGATTTGAATGAGAAAAGGGTAGGTTGGATCACCCACATCATGGAGTATGATATAGAGATCAAGGTAACCAAATTGGTCCACAAAAAGGTTTGTGTGAGAAGCTAGCTTCTAATCGGCATGTTGAGTCAAGAGATGAAGGAGGAGATATCCTAGTGCTCTAAGATAACCAAGAACAAGCCATGGATGGTATGCCCACTCCTTGTTAGACTCAGGATATTATTAATTTCCTTTAAACAAGCCTATGCCCTCTAGAGTTAAGAAAATAAAAAAGAAGGTATTTCAGGCTCCAATCCATCCCATATGTGCTTGTGGATGGAATTTTGTTCAAGATAGATATGAATGGAGTTCTCTTAAGGTGCATTGGAAAAAATCATATTGAGAAAGTGTTGCATGAATTCCATGATGGAGAGATTGGAGGTCACTTTGCTCCACTGGTAACAATTCTCAAGATCATGAAAGCTGGTTATTATTGGCCTATGCTCTTTAGTGACTGTTATGCATGGATTAAAAAGTGCAAGAAATGTGCATTCTTCACTGGGAAAGGAAAAGCTAGCAGCGCTGCCCCTTCATCCAATCTCATTGGATCAAACTTTCACACAATGGGAATTTTACTTCATTAGGGTCATTAATCCAAACTCAAGCCAAAACCACAAGTGGATACTAACAACAACAAATTTCACCAAGTGGACTGAAGAGGTAGCACTCAAAGGGATCTAGACTTCATTGGGGATCACAAGGTTTGGTGTAATCATATCAGAAATTCAAGGCACAAGGATCACTAAATGGGTTGTTAGAAATTGAATATCTCAGCACTTCATTGAGATTATTTCACAAGGGCAAAGTGGAATAACAAAAACAAATTATTTCACCAAGTGGAACAAAGTGACAACACTCAAGGAAGCCAATGAGTCTAGCATACTAGAATTCTATGAGGGGATAGTCACAAGGTTTGGCGTACCTACCACAATCATATCAGATAATGCTTTGTACTTTCTTGGCATAATGATCACTGAATGGGCTGTTAGAAATGGAGTATATCTCAACACTTCATCTAATTATTACCCCCAGGGTAATGGGCAAGATGAGTCCACAAACAAAAACTTGTTGAGAATCATAAGGACTCTTGATGAAAACCAGAGGACCTGGCACACAAACCTCAAATCAGCCCTGTGGACTGATAGAATTACACCCAAAAGGTCTACAAGAAAATCTCCATATAAGCTAGTCTATGGGAGAGAAGTAATGCTTCCATATCTCTTGAATTACCAGCATTAGAGCTTCTCAAGTAGCTGGAGCTAGCTGAGTTTGAGCCCATGGAAATTAGGTATGTGGAACTCATGGAGTTGGAAGAGCTAAGAGAGCATGCAATGCAAATCATAGAGAAAGATCAAACATTGATCAAGAGGATATTTGACAAGAAGGCCAAAGCAAGGACATTCCAAGAAGGAGACTTGGTGCTAAAATGGGATGTAGATCAGGAAAAACCAGGCAAGCATTCTAAGTTTGATGCAATATGGAGTGGTCCATACATGATCAAAAATGCAAAAGTAGCAATGCTTTCCGACTGGCCAAGTTGGATGGAAGAATTACAATTCCAGTCAATGGAATTATCTACTTGTTACTGAAGTGAATTCTCACCCTTGTACATATTAGTTTAGAATTCCCATTCCTCTAAGTGCTTTTAGCACATAGTGTTTTGTTGGTAGGAGTACGTTGCTTTCAGTAGAAAGTGCTTGTGCACACTCTACATGTTCCACTTGGGGTGTGTATGATCTTCCTCTTTTGTACATAGTTTTGGTGCTTGGTTGATTTTGCACAGTTCAACTCATTGGAAGTGGTAATGTTTAGGAGAGGAACCAATTTTAACAAAATTCATAAGTGCTTTCCAAATCAGCAAGTGCTCCAGTTTAAGTATTGTTTCAAGTGGCTCAGGGACCATATTTCAGAGTTTTAGATCAGATTTGTGTTTACTAGGCTGACTCCATGCCCAATGGATGCTACAAGGCCACTGATAAGATCATCTAGCATAGGTATATGTCCATGTGAGTTACCAAATTGTTATCCATTTTTACCCACTTGGTAAAATGGACAACTGGAGAAAATTGGAACAAGAGGAAATGGTGAAATTTAGTTTTTTTTTGGGGATTTCAATCAATTTTTTCTTAACTCCCTAACCTGGAAAATTATGAGTTAGTGAAAAAATTGAGAAAACCAAAGAAATCCATGCTACAAAAAATAAATTCCATAGAATGCAATGCCACAGAAAGAGAAATCCACATAATTCCATAGAAAGAGAAAGATGTGCTGTAGAAAAGAAGTGCCATAGAAAGTTGTGCCACAGAAAGCTGCATCGTAGAAAAGAAGTGCCGCAGAAAGCTGCGCCTCAGAGAAAAAAGTTCTATAAAATGCCACAAAAAAAGTGCCATGGAACAAAGGCCACAAAAAGAAACAGAAAAGAAATCCGTAGAAGGATAAATTTATAGAATGTCATAGAAAGAGAAATCCTTAGAATATTACAGAAGGAGAAATCCGTAGAAAGAGAAAGCCACAGAAAGTGCCGTAGAAGGAGAAAACCACATAATGCTGTAGAAAGAGAAAGCCAAAAAATGCCATAGAATGAGAAATAAGTAGAAGGAGAAAACACAGAAGGAGAAAGCGACATAAAATTCCGCGGAAGATTGAAGCCACAGAAAACTAGAAAATCTGCGGAACAAAGGAAAACGACAATTTTTTCGTGAAACTTAAAATGGCCATAACTTTTGACCTGTTGCTCCATTTTTTGCAAAATTTATATCATTGGAAAGGTATCAATGTCCTTTATGAAATGGGAATTATATTTATTAATTTTATTTAGGTTATATGTGTGAAGAATTGAAAAATGTATCCAACACGAAAATATGCATGTTCCAGGCCCAACCACCACAATTAATGAAGTATGACACCCCATTTCTTCTTCCAAAAGCTAGAGTACATGGGGGAAATGATTTGTAAGGATGCCCATGCATTTTTTAGACCATTTAATGAAATTTTTTGGTGAGTGAGATAAAAAATCTGAGTTTCACTCTTTCTCTCTTTTCCCATCACTTCTATATATTGTAACCTCTTCTCATTTTTGAGGGGAGATATTTCTGGGACTTAGGGAAACTCTTGAATTTTGGTTTCTCAATTCCATTGAGCTGTAATCCTTCCCATGGGCTTGTAGAATGTATTTTTGCCTCTATTTTTGTAGATATAATGGACTGTGTAACCGTTTGAAGCAATAAAATCTATGTTTGTGGTGTTCTCTCAACCCTTGTATTTATTTTCTTGTCTTTCCTTGCCTCTATATTATTTCTATTCTATTATGTGCATGTTTCTATTATTTTTAGGCTTGTGTTGTTGTGTTTCATGGGGATTCAGTGTTAAATTCTATTTTGGGACTATGTCAAGGCTATCCTGACCTCTCTCAGTTGCATTTCTCTTCAATTTTCTGCCTCAGCAGTGTATCTCACTCCCTTTTCTTGGTGCTATCACCTCCTTAGTGTAGGATTTCCCATTTTTCATGTGTTTTTCTCTCTCCTCGGTCCCTTGGAATCATAGATTAGGATTAGATAGTAGATTTTTATTCATTAGAGGTAGTTGTTGCATTAGTTTAGGAAGAGGAACCAACCTTCTCTAGAGGTCCATGTCAAGTCTGCAAGTCCCACAACTTGAGAGATGGTCCAATGTTACCCAATTACACTAGTAGCTTATGCTCACTTGCAAATAAATCAGAGGGTGCCATCATTTGGTGAAAATAGAAACTCATTTTATACATCTCCATTTACTCGGGGGGCATGCTGCCCCTATCACTCCATTTTTGTATTCCATTCCATCCATCCACAACATACTGAATATTATGGTTGATTTTACTCTTGCTTAATTTTGTTTGTTCATGGTAACTTTATTACACATGCTAGATAGATCTCTTGTATATCATTTATCTTTACTATCCACACATGCATGTTTACATCTTTTTCTACCTGTGATCGCAGATACATGTATCTTACACGCAACATGGATGCTCACCTTCTACCCTTTCTACACTGGTCACTGGGGGCATCCACATTCATCTCTCGTGGGTGCTATTGTTTCATTTTGTACTTAGCACTTTATATTACTTGGTTATACACACTTTTGACATACTAGTTATCTTTTTAACATGCTAACATTCATGTGCAACATTTGTTATGTAGGGATATTTACTTCCATACTTGTTTATTTTTTCTTGATGGTTACACGCTTTTGACTGGAGCTATGAATTGGAGGGGAAAGGGCCCCAACCCTACAAAGAAGAATGAACAAGGAAGAAGGTAGAAGGAGAAGAAGAGAAGAGAAGAACCATTCAGGGGAATAAAATAGAAGAAAAAAGGAGAAGAAAGGAACTAAAAATTGAAGGCTCAAAAGTTGTACAGAGCGAAGAGGGATGACAAAATCTCCAAGACACTCAAACTAAACTAGTGTAGAATAGGAGATCAATCGAACTATGTTCCCGCATGGGTATTGGCTTCCCTAAGAAGAAGCCTGAAGGCCGCACCTGTATGGTCTCTAAGATTGTTTAGGTTGTCAACAACAGAGTGAACTGGGAAGAGAGTAGCGTTGATGCAAACCGGAGGTAGAAGCCTGTGATCCAGCCTCCCGTATACAAAAAGAGAATTCATGTTTTGTGCATAGTGTAAAAAATCCTGATATTAGCCACAGAGTAATTGGATGCCCTGACCTGAACCCAATGTGAGCTCGTCCACTTCTTCTACCCACAGTAGTGGACCAGGAAGAGAGAAATTAATCAGTTGTTCATACAAACCCACTTGGTGAACTAGATAAATCTCATCAACTTCCATAAACTCCATGACCGATGGATCTAGGTGAAGAAGAAGGTAGAAAGATATAAAGGCAACAACAATATCGGAGTTTTTTCTGGAACGACGCGAGTGGAACCATTAAGAGTTGCTAAGAATGGTTTCAATGGAAACCGCTTCATCATTGGATGAATACCAAAAGATTTTGGACATCCGATTGTGATAAATTTCCTCTGTATTTTCCAATTCTAGATGCTCGCTATAGAGATAGAAAAAGGGGAATCAAACAAAGGCCATTGAGAGAGGAACCAAAAGCCACTGAGCAGGCCGAAACCGGACCAAGTGACTAAAAACCCAAAAAATAGAGCAAAGAAATAGCATGGCGCTGTGATTAAATGTCCTTCCTTTCAAATAAAAGGATAGACAACAGCCCATCCCAAACCTTTCCATCACTTGAAACTTTGATGGTAGAGGGGAAATCGATCGCATGATTGGAAAGAAAATCCACTGTAGAGTTGGTTTCTCAAAAATTATGATGGATGCTCCATTTTTTAGTTTACCGAGCCAAAAAAGTGAGTTGTGAATGAAAGGATTGAGTTTCCAAAAAGGGGCAGAACCTTTGGAGATAACATGTGTGATAATTTGGGAATCCCCCTCAATGAAGAGAGATTTGCAACCATACTTAACTGCAAGTTTAACACCTTCCAAAAGGGCTTGAACTTTGGCCAAATTACATGAACAATCATGAAGTGGAAAAGATCCTGCCATAATAAGAAGACCGAATTCATTTATGAGAATACACTTGGTGCCTGAATTCCCAGGATTGCCTCTAGAGGTTCCATTGAAGTTTAGTTTCCAGGAGACTTGAGGGGGAGGCCTCCATCTAACTTGCTCTCTTCGCAATAATTTTTCCACTTGGGATAAACCATGCCTGACAATGGACTCGGGGTTAGGAATTTTGATGAGAGGCCAAGATTTTTTAATGGTAGCATCCTTCAAGGTGAACAAAGGGTTATTATAACTATTTTTACTAACTTTTTTAGAAATGGACACTTTTAGTTTATTCAGGAAAGCGGGAAAGTCAAAGGCATGTTATCTGAAGAGACGCAGATTACGCTCCCACCAAATATGCCAAATTAGAAAAAAAGGAGCCACTAGCCAAATAGAACTCACAAAACTTTTAGAATCAATTGTTGGCCAAGAAATAAGATTATCTTTGATGTTATTACAGTGCACCCAGGTGAGATTAAGTTTGCCAAGAATCCATTTCCAAGACTTGGAGGCAAAGGAGTAGAAAAGAAAGAGATGGTCGATATATTCTTCAGCAGTGCCACAAAGGACGCATTTAGAGGGCCCTATAAAGCCCCAAGATCTTCTACACAATTGAGTAAGGATTTTTTTGTTAAGAACTAGCCAACCGAACAACGCCAATTTAGGTAGGATAGAAGAATTCCAATAACCATACTTGCTGTGGACCCCAATACCAGATTCACAAAGGAGCTTGGAATAGCCTTCTTTGCTAGAGTAGTCACCCGAGGAAGAACCAAGCCAAATCAAATGATCGTCGCAGTCTTTAAAGGCAACATTTCTGGAGGAAAGAGCCTCCTTATAAGAAGAAACTTCTAAGATGGAAGCTGTTGGTGCTCAAATTTTTCTTGCCCTATTTGTCATTGAAATTCTTTAATTTGCGGCCTCTGTTATGTTTTCTGTCTCCCCGGGCTCAAATGGTGGTTCTCCTGCATTTTACAATTTGACGGGTGTAGTTTCTTGGTCAAAATCACTTCTCGACATTAGTTGAAACATGCCCCTTTCTGGTTAGATGCGTCTCTATGGGGAAATTTAAAAATTCTAAGGCTCACTTCAACTCGAAACATGTCCACGTGGTGAGCCGGCGCTTGCTCAGGGTCTCCACTCTTGGGGACCATCTTGAAGTTACGCCATAAAGACATGTGGAGGTTTCCACTGAGCCTTCCCATACTTAGACTTTTCAAGTAAATCCCTAAAGGGCCTATGACACATGGAGGGACTGCGCATGTTTGGGGTCTCTACTTTTTGGGACCATCTCAAAATGCACCATTGAGACATGTAGCAGGGGGGAAACGGAGCATCGGGGTCATTTAAGGTTTTTTTCCTTTTGTAAAAAAAGGATAAAATTGTAAGTCAAAGTGTAGGTCTGTTGGGACCCACATTGGGACACGTGTCAAGCCCATTTTCTAAGGGTGAAGGGGTGGAGAAAATGTCAAAATTTTACTTTCTTCCAGAAGTTATAAAATATCAAAAAGTGCTCCTAGGCCCATTTCCAATCACATTTTTCCATGTGGAGGGCTCAGATTAAAAGTTGAAAGGCAAGGATCAATGGTAGTTGTGCATTTCATTTGATTTTTCCTCCATTAAAGCTCCAGGATGTTTGGAGATGCATTTTTACATCATTCTTCATCAATTTTTGGCAAATTTGTGTCGTTTTGGTCTGCAAAGTTCAATTGAATCAATTTGGGATCTCAATTTGTAAATCTGAAGTACTCTTGAAGTGGATTTTTCTCGGGTTCGTGCAAAACAGAAAATGCCAGATCCAGAAATTGCAGAGTAAAATTTCAGAGGGAAAAAAAAAGATGAAATGATGAAAGTGTTGGTGCAAAAGGTGAAAAGGACGTTGCCTCGAGAGCAAAAGGGATGACCTGTCAAAGTCTAGCTATGCAGAGGATCCGAAAAATGATTAAAAAGGGGATTTCTCACATGACAAAATCAGAATGATTAAAGGGACTCCCAAAAAGTTGTGGCATGGCATCCTAGTCATTAGTCGAGGGCCCAAGAAATGTGATTTATTCACAGTTGGTCCACCTGGAAGATTTCGGATCTGAATTTGTTAAATGTCTCTTTCTAAAACAAATTGGTAACAAACAAAGGTCCCTCGAATATTCTTCTCTTTTGAGGGGAAAAGGTGCTGCAGGTGCCAAGGATGAAGAATATGCCTCCAGTTAGAACAATGATGCAAATATTTGTAATGATTCACCTTTTTTGAAACACCTGACAACCTTTTTGCGGATCTGTTGAATGTCACTTTCTGCAAATCATGATCCGATATGTGCAACAAAGGTGCTTCAAATATTCCTCTTTTGGGGGGGGAAAATTGGATGTAAAGGGTGTATTATAAATGCAATGAGATTACTCTTGCAAATGGTTGGAGTATGAATTCTTGAGAAAAGATTTGAGAAAGCCGTCTTCCCGAGAGGCCAAAGCTGAGATTACCTATTATTTTCTTCTGTGTTAGATTTTCTGTCATGTCAAGTTGGTTGCAGATGTATAGCCATTGACAAGCTTTGAGATTGCTCTGGAAGCTTTCCCCTGCTGATGAATCTAAGCAATTTTGGAATTAATTTGTGTCTAATCTCTAGCAATTTTGTGCCTGCTTTATTTTCAGAATGTCTGCAAATAGTTTCTTTCGTTCCTATTGCAATCTTATACTGAAATTTTTGTGAAATCACACAGGATCTTGTCCCTATGACAATCTAATGGTATTTGTAATTTCATTTCAAGAAGAGCCTTCATCTTGGATGAGATAAACAAATTTAAAATCAATTCACTGTCATTTGTTGATAAAGATTGTCTGTAAGTCTTCGGGTGTACCTTAGGCATGATTAATCATAAACTTTAGTGTTTAATTGAGTCTTTAAATTTGAGCCTTCATGTTAGAGTCTCAAAGATTATGTGAAAACGTGTTGATCTGGGCCTCCATTGAAGCACACCTTCTGGTTGAAGGAACGTCTTGACTATTTGGAGCTTTCTGTTGTGAAGTTGTTCATTATTGTGAAGTCCCTCCAAAGATATAGTATAATCAACTTTATCCTGCTTCATCTCCCACCAAAATCATTTAAAAAACATTGATCCACCCTGAACTACCCCTATTTTCCCTGTGTATCAACAAAGGAACAAAAATCTACTTGCAAAAATATGCAGAACAATCAGGATTCCATAATGTCTTTAGTAACCTTTTCCTTGTATTGAAAATATCTCCATAATCTGGAAGTGACAACTCGTGAGAGTCAGATTTGGTGTGTTGATCATATTTTCCCAAGGTTTTCTTTATAAAATTTGTGCAAAAGAAAGGTATCTGCGTCTCCTTCAATAACAGAGGTTACAAAATAGGTTCTCTTACCTTGGTTGAAAGGCACAACCTAAAATAGTTAGGATAAGATCAAATCCTTTTAAGGTGCTACCCACTTCTTCAAGGCCTGAGTGCTAAAAAGTCAGATAAATTGCTTCCTTGGCTACAAAACGACATACATAATCATTTATCTACTTTTGAGTGTCCTGTCAAATCCATGATGCTGCTCGGTTTGTGAAGAAGAGTAAATCCGGGTACCAACACCTTCTGGCGCCGTTGCCGGGGACTTGTTGAAAATATTTGAAATATTTGGATACGTATCAAACCCTGGTAATGTTTCTTACAGATGATGTGTGCAAATACATTGTTAAGAAGTCATTCTATATGCAAATTTGTGAGATTTTTTTGAAGTTATATGCTCTGTCTGGAATTTTCCCAGTTTCCAGCAGTTGTTGCACTTTGCTTGCATTGTGATTGATAAATTTGGGTAAAGAAGATCAGATCTGATAAGTTTTGCAAGATTCCAGTATTGACAGACATTTGACAGATTATATTTTAGTGCATTTTTGCACATCTGAGGTGAAAATCCTTAGTGGCGACTCCATGTTGATTTGTTTTTGGTAAATGCCAGTGTCTTAACCTCTGTCAATGTAAATTTGTTACTAATCTTTGCAAAGCTGGAAGGAAGAAGATATTTCTTCACCGCGGACCCTAGTAGAAGGTTGTTTCCAGAGTTTGGAAAGTCTAATTTAGAAGGAGGAAGAATTTGGAAGGTTGTTGGAGATCAAACATCAAGAAAAGAGATCTCCATTGGTGAAACTGATCGAACATGTGATTGAAGATTGCAATGCTTCCTCAACTGCTTCTGAATCAGGTAGTCTCTTTGTAAATCTGAATTCTCCATCTAGAGAGGGGCCTTCTCATTTTACCCATGTATTTGAAAGATTTGCATCTCATTCTACCCATGTATTTTCCAAATCTGATAGTGTCTACTGTGAAAAAGAGCCATTAGGGGATAGTCATTCTGAAAATTGTATCCCTATACCACACAGACCCCTCACTCCTCATCACTTTGTTTCTCCTGTAAGATCACCTCCTCAGAATAACATGGCTCAACCTCCACCCAGACCTCCATTTGTCATTAATACTTTTGGTCCCATCAGTTTTATAGGTATGGATGGCTATCCAAATGCTGTGCCACATGATGTAAGAAACAAATTGCCTAAGTTTCAAGGAAATAATGCAATAACTGGTGATCAACACTTGAAACTCTTTGTCAATATGATGGAGGATTTCAAAATAGAGTTTGAAGATGTATACATTAAATTATTTATTCATACATTAGAAGAGGATGCAAGGGATTGGTATAAAGCTCTGCCTGATAACTCTATTGATTCTTGGACTGAAATGAGGAATGCATTTAGATTGCAGTATGGTGAAAAAACAGACCCTAGGTTTCTTTTGTCAGAATTTGAGAATATTAAAAAGAATCCTAATGAATCAGTGCATGAATTTAATACAAGATTCAATAAGAAATTGAGAAGATTTCCTTTGAATTTGAGGCCATGTGATGAATCTTGTCTTATAAAGTATGCTGATGCATTTGACAAGAAGGTTGCATACTATTTGAGGGATAAAAACCCTGACACTTTGAGGCAGGCCTTTACTATGGCTCTGCAAATTGAGAACAACATCAAAGCCAGTTGGAAAACCTCCTAAGAGGGAGGGTGTCAAACTGATAAACCCAGAAAAACCTCAAGCAAGCAAGAGTGTGGATCTTGAGGAGGTTGTTAAAACTTTGGCAAGGGCTGTCAAAGAAATCTCTTACAAACTAGCCCGGGAAGAGAAAGGAATTGGGTAGAGTTCACAAGGTCAGCAAAAGGCACAAAATCATGACAGATTTGGCAATCATCCTAGGGGTGATCAGAGGTCAGATGACAGAGGTAAAGGACCCATGGGATCTGCAAGTAGACATCCCCAAGCACATGAAAGTAGAATGGTTCCTGATCCTCTGACTTCCCGGGTTGTTGCTGTTGATGAAGCCAATGTGATTGATTGGTGTGATAGATGCTTTCTTCCCCATCCTCCATGTGAAGTAAATCAACAAGAAGAAGAAGCTGATAATGATGATGGTACTGATGATGATGTTTACATGATGGGTTGCTCTTCAAGCTCACAACAAGGAGCAACTTCAACCGAAGTGATAAGTGCTTGAACTGCTGCAAATTTTTGGGATTGCATTCACTAGGTACCACTTCTTCCTCCTTCTCATACTTTTGAAGTAGATGTAGTGCAAGCTTTTGAAATACCTAACAATGACTTTGAGTATTTAAGAGCTTTAATGATAAAGAAGTATGATGGAGGAATCCCTTCAAGAGGAAGATAGGTAGTTACTAATGAATGTTGTTGTGGCTCAAGAAAAGGATTATAATACTAGGAGTAGAATTATCAAAGGAGCACAGGCCTCAAGCCAAACCTAAAACTCCATTGCTTACTAGTATTCCTAAAGAGGCTCCTAAGAAAGATACACCTTCCAAAGGCCTTGTTGTCCCAAACAAGATTCATACTTCTCCTCATGCCCAAACTATCAAGAATCCCATGCCATTTGATGATTTTGCTAATCTCCCTTCCAATGCTTCCTTGCCAAAGAATGTTCCATATGACATTTCCCAAGTTTTGAGTCAAATCAAAGTTAGTGTTCCAATTGTTGAGTTGCTTAGGATTCCTGAGCACAAGAAGAGAGCATTTGAGTACTTGGGATTGAAAGAAGAAAAGAGTACCCAAGAAGAAATGTAAACATTGTAGAAACTCCTCCTCCAACCATTGCAGACCTTGAAACACCACCAGCATTGGAAGAGCTTGGAGAAGCACCTGATGTTTACTTGGGGACATCTTTGGTTGAATCCCAATTAAATGTTGATCCATTTTTTACAACTTTGATCATTAAGGACAAACTGCTGCACAATTGTATGTTTGATTCTGGAGCATCATGTAATGTCATGCCTCTTGAGGTCATGAATGAGACTAGATATCAAAGTGACAACAACATATGAAAGATGCACTGCCATGGACTCTAGAGAGGTTCCCATTGTTGGATGTGTGAAAGGATTGGTGGTACAACTTGCAGCTTATCCAGGTAAGAACTTGAAACTTGATGTTGTCATTGTTGATTGCCCTGCCAAATGGGGCATGTTGTTATCAAGAAAGTGGGCTGCAAGTGTTGGTGGAAGTTGTTCAGATGGATATGTCTTTTTCCACCATTCCAATTGAAGGAAGCCTTGTAAAGCTATATGGAGAGAAGAAAATGTTGCACCTCATTGAGGATCCAAATAATGCTTCTTATGAAGTGTTATATGTTGATGTGGATGCATAGATAACTTTGTGGGTTTTGCTGATGATAGGGAGCACAAGATTGATCAGTGTGAATGTCTTGAACAGGTTGGTTTACCTTGGACCTTGTTATTTGATGGAGCTTGTTCCAAGTTTGGAAATGGTGCTGACATTGTTCTGATCTCCCCAAGCCAAGAAGAGTTTGTATTTTCTTTCAAACTTAACTTTGAATGCACTAATAACATTGTTGAGTATGAAGCATTATTATTAGGTTTGAGAATTTCTTGGAAGTATCATATTAAAGATATCATTGTCAAAGGAGACTCAAAACTGATTGTCAAACAAATTACAAAAATTGTATGCTACTAAAAATCAGAGAATGAAACAATACAAGCATGCAGTTTGGGATTTGATTGAAATGTTTGACTCATTTAATATTGTGCATCATGATAGAAAGTTCAATGTTGTTGCAAACTAGCTTGCAGTCTTGGGATCTCAGTTTGATGTTTGTTCAATGTCCCCCAATTATGAATATAATGTTGAAGTACTAACAAGGGCATCTTTCCTTGACAACATAAAAAATTGGCAAGTATTTGATGATGATGCCTAGGTGAAATGGTTTCTATAGAACAAAGGGGAGTTTACTGATCAGTGTATTGATTGGGAGCCAATGGTGTGTGCAGCAGAAGGAAAAGAAACTTTGTTTTGGCAAAAATATCATCCAATTGAACACTAATACCATTCCTAAAGGGTTGGTTTCTCTTGAAATCAAACTTTGATAATGTTGACTGCATTATTAATAGATATGTAACAGCCTCAAGGGATGTTAAAGAGCACGACCTTGGCATAAAGGAAAAACCAAGGAAGATCTGGTTGGGAAGTAATCTGAACAAAGAAGTGAAACTAGTCCTATGTCCAATTGTTAAAGAAATATCAGGACTGCCTTGCTTGGTCCTATTCTGAACTGAAAGCATATAGAGAGGAATTGTTTCAACATGAGATTCCTTTCGAATCTAATGCAAAACCATTTAGACAAAATCAGAGGCTGATTAATCCACTCCTCTCCATGAAAATGTAAGGTGAATTGAAGAAACTAAGAGATGGAGGGATCATTCAACCAACAAGGTATTCTTCTTGGGTTGTAAACTTAGTGCCAGTTAGAAAAAAAGAATGGTGATATCAGGCTATGCATGTATTTTAGAAATATGAACAGAGCATCAATGAAATATAATTATCTTCTACCAAACATGGAAAATATGTTGCAATTAGTGACTGGATCTGAGTTTCTTTCTACTTTGGATGGTTTCTCTGGATACAATCAAGTTGTTGTGAAGGAGTAAAAAAGAATAAAGACTACCTTTACCACTCCATGGGGCACATATTTTTATGTCAAGATGCCATTTAGTCTGATGAATGTTGGAGCTACCTTCCAAAGAGTAATGGATGTTGCTTTTTCTAGTTACATCAATGATTTTATTGTTGTTTACCAAGATGATGTGACTATGTTTTCCAGAAAGAGAAGTGATCACTTGCAGCACTTGGAAAAAATGCTGATAAGATGTAGAGAGTATGGAATTTCACTCAATCCAAAGAAGTGCCATTTTAGAGTGCAAAAGGCCAAGTTTCTTGGTCACATTGTATCAAAGGATGGTGTTATGATTGATCCCGAAAGGGTAGAGGCTATCAACAAGGTTCAAATTCCAAGAACCAAGAAGGGAATCCAATCCTTCTTTGGGCAGATCAATTTCATTAGAAGATTTGTGTCTAAATTTGTTGAGTTGACTCTCCCCATCACTTGCATGTTGAAGAAAGACCATATTATCAAGTGGGAAGAAGCAACCATTCAGGATTTTGATGGGATCAAAGAAGCACTAAAGCATGCCCCTGTTTTGGCAGCCCCAAATTACAAGAAACCTTTTCAAGTATTTTCTTTTACTTCAAAAAACACTATTATCTTTGTTTTGTTACAAAAGGATGATGAAGGGGTTGAGAGACCAATTTCCTTTTTCAGTGAGGCATTGCAGGGAGCTAAGTTAAAAAACACCATCATGGAGAAGCAGACATTTTCCTTGGAGAAGCCTTTTCCTTGGTGAAAGCAACAAAGGTTTTCTAGACCCTACATCTTGAGTTCTAAAGTTGTTGCTTATGTTCCCCACACCATGGTGAAAGACATCTTATCAGAGATGGAGGTCTCAAGCAAAAATATGTAGATGGGTGAACAAGTTGTAGGAGTATGACATGGATATCCAAACCACAAAATTGGTAAGAGGTTTGGGTCTAGCTAAGCTTATGGCTGAGAGCAACCTGCAAACTATTGAAGTAAATGAAGTAGAAGGAGAAAGGGTGGATGTCCTTGAAAAGTTGGTAAGTTTTGAATGGTACAAAGATATAATATTTTATCTCAGACATCTATGTTGCCCTAAAAATCTGAGTAAAAATCAAAAAAAATCTCTTAAGTTAGCCTCTCATAAATATGTCATTACTGATTTTGGGTTAGCTTGGAAGAACCCTGAGGGAGTGCTCTTGAGATGCATTACTGAAAATGAGGCCCCCAAAATAATTTTTGATCTCCATGGAGGGGTCTATGGGGGATATTTTTCTGGAAGAGTTACAACACATAAAATCTTGAGGGCTGGTTATTGGTGGCCAACTCTCTTCAAGGATACAACTCTATTGGTGAGGAAATGTGAAAATTGCCAGCTGTTTTTCTGGAAGAATGAAGGCTTCATGCTCCCTTCCTTTGTAGCCTGTGTCAGTTGAAGCCCCATTCAGACAATGGGGAATGGATTTCATAGGGGAAATTTCTGATCCTTCCAGTGCTGGTCATAAATGGATTCTTGTAGCCACTGATTATTTCACTAAGTGTGTAGAAGCAATCCCCACCAAGAAGGCAACACACCAAATGATCATGGACTTCATGCTAAATCAAATCATATGTAGATTTGGAGTGCCAACTAAAATTTTTGTTGATAATGCCATGAGTTTCAGAGCCAAACCTTTGGTGGCAATGTGCAAAGAGTATGGGATCAATTTGACATATGCTTCTAACTACAATCCCCAAGGAAATGGACAAGTTGAGTCTAGTAATAAAAACTTGCTGAAGATCATTAGAAGAACCTTGGAGCTGAACAAAAGGAAGTGGGGTGAGCAACTAAAGTTTGTTGTTTGGGCTGACAGAATCATTGTCAAAAGAGCTACTGGTAAAAGCCCATTTGAATTGGTATATGGAACTCAAGCTCTGCTGCCCCTCCATTTGCAATTGTCTTCATTTCAGTTTGTTCAATAGATCGAAGACCAAGAAGTTAGTTCATATGATGCTCTAATCAATCAGATTATTGAGTTGGATGAAGAGAGAAGGGCATCCCATCAGTGGCATGTGAAGTTCAGAGAAAAGTTAAAGAGGCTATTTGACAAAAAGGTGACACCCAGAGCTTTCAACATTGGGGATCTTGTGCTTTTATGGGATACACAGACATGAAGATAAGGGAAAACATGGTAAATTTGATGCATTGTGGATGGGCCCTTATTCAATTGATATTTGAAATTGGTGAAAATACCTTCTTCCTAAAATACCTAGATGGGGAACTACTTGAATTGCCTGTTAAATATAAGAATTTGAAGCATTTCCTTGATTGATTGCTCAGAATCAAGGTATATTCCATTTGTACAGTGTATAGTTCTTTGTTCTCATCTACTTTTGTGTTTTTGTTTATTCTGGTCCTGTGGTGACCTGGTTTTTCTAGTTTCCCAGTTCATTTTTTGGAGGATGGTTGTGGTTGTTCTACTCTACAGGATTATTCTTTGACTCCGTTGCCAAAGGGTATGTTTTGGCACTTTGTATACTCTTGGAACTTGGTTCTCTATTTGTTCTTGTGGCACTCACAGGGAGTGCCCATCCCTGAGTCGGAGCCTGTGTTGGTGCTCAAATTAGTCTCGCCCCATTTTTCATCAAAATTCTTTAGTTTGCGGCCTCTGTTATGTTTTCTATCTCCCTGGGCTCAAATGGTGGTTCTCCTACATTTTATGGTTTGACAGGTGTAGTTTCCCTATCAAAATCACTTCTCAGCATTAGTTGAAACGTGGCCCTTTCTGGTTGGATGTGGCTATGTAGGACACTTTAAAAATTCTAAGGATCACTTCAACCTGAAACATGTCCACGTGGTGAGCTCGTGCTTTCTCAGGGTCTCCACTCTTGGGGAGCATCTTAACGTTACGCCATAAAGACACATGGAGGTTTCTTCTAAGCCTTTCCATACTTATACTTTTCAAGCAACATCCTAAAGGGCATGGGACACGTGGAGGGACCGTGCATGTTTGGGGTCTCTACTTTTTGGGACCATCTTAAAATGCACCATTGAGACACGTAGCAGGCAGGGAAATAGAGATTTGGGGTCATTTAAGGTTTCTTGCCTTTTGTAAAAAAGGGATAAAATTATAAGTTGAAGCACAGGTCCGCTGGGACCCACATTGGGACATGTGTCAAGCCCATTTTTTGAGGGTGGAGAGGTGGAGAAAATGTCAAAAAATTTACTTTCTTCCAGAAGTTATAAAATATCAAAAAGTTCTCCCAGGCCCATTTCCAATCACATTTTGCCATGTGGAGGGATCAAATTAAAAGTTGAAAGGAAAGATCAATGGTAGTTGTGCATTTCATTTGATTTTACCTCCATTAAAGCTCCAGGATGTTTGGAGATGCATTTTTGCATCATTCTTCATCAATTTTTCGTGAATTTGTGTCGTTTTGGTCTGCAAAGTTCAATTGAATCAATTTGGGAGCTCAATTTGTAAATATGAAGTACTCTTGAAGTGGATTTTTCTCGGGCTCATACAAAAACAGAAAATGCCAGATCCAAAAGTTACAGAGTAAAATTTTAGAGGGAAAAAGGCTGAAATGATGAAAGTGTTGGTGCAAAAGGTGAAAAGGACGTTGCCTCGAGAGCAAAAGGAATGACCTGTCAAAGTCCAGCTATGTACTGGCTTCGAAAAATGATTAAAAAGGGTATTTCTTACATGAAAAAATCAGAATGATTAGAAGGTACTCTCGAAATGTTGTGGCATGGCATCCTAGTCATTAGTCGAGGGCCCAAGAAACTTGATCTGTTCACAGTTGGTCCACCTGGTAGATTTTGGATCTAAATTTGTTAAGTGTTTTTGTCTGAAACAAATTAGTAACAAGCAAAGGTCCCTCAAATATTCCTCTCTTTTGAGGGGAAAAGGTGTTGCAAGCTGCTAAGGATGAAGAATATGCCTCTAGTTAGAACAATGATGCAAATATTTTCAATGATTCACCTTTTTTGATAACACCTGACAAAATTTTTGTGGATTTGTTAAATGTCACTTTCTGAAAATCATGATCCGATATGTGCAACAAAGGTGCTTTGAATATTCCTCTTTTGGGGGGGAAAATTGGATGTAAAGGGTGTATTATAAATGCAATGAGATTACTCTTACAGATGGTTAGAGTATGAATCCTTGAGAATTTTTTTGAGAAAGTCTTCTTCTCGAGAGGCCAAAGCCGAGATTACCTGTTATTTTCTTATGTGTTAGATTTTCTGTCGTGTCAAGTTGGTTACAGATGCATAGCCATTGAAAAGCACTGAGATTGCTCTGGAAGCTTTCCCGTGCTGATGAATCTAAGTAATTTTGGAATTAATTTTTGTCTAATCTCTTGCAATTTTGTGCTTGCTTTATTTTCAGAATGTCTGCAAATAGTTTCTTTCATTCCTATTGCAATCTTACACTGATATTTTTGTGAAATCACACAGGATCTCATCTCTGTGACAGTCTAATGGTATTTACAATTTCATTTCAAGAAGAGCCTTCATCTTGGATGAGATAAAAAAATTTAAAATCAATTCACTGTCATTTGTTTATAAAGATTGTCTATAAGTCTTTGTGTGTACCTTAGGCATGATTAATCAGAAACTTTAGTGTTTAATTGAGTCTTCCAATTCGAGCCTTCATGTTGGAGTCTCAAAGATTATGTGAAAATGTGTTGATCTGGGCCTCCATTGAAGCACACCTTCTGGTTGAAGGAACGTCTTGACTATTCTAGAAGCTTTCTGTTGTGAAGATGTTCATTATTGTGAAGTCCCTCCAAAGATCTAGTATAATCAAATTTATCCTGCTTCATCTCCCACCAAAATCATTTAAAAAAACCATTGATCCACACTGAACTACCCCTTTTTTCCTTGTGTATCAACAAAGGAACAAAAAGCTACTTGCAAAAATATGCAGAACAATCAGGATTCCATAATGTCTTTAGTTAACCTTTGCCTTGTATTGAAAATATCTCCATAATCTGGAAGTGACAACTCGTGAGAGTCAGATTTGGTGTGTTGATCATATTTTCCCAAGGTTTTCTTTATAAAAATTTTTGCAAAAGAAAGGTATCTGCGTCTCCTTCAATAACAGAGGTTACAAAATAGGTTCTCTTACCTTGGTTGAAAGGCACAACCTAAAATAGTTAGGATAAGATCAAATCCTTTTAAGGTGCTACCCACTTCTTCAAGGCCTGAGTGCTAAAAATTTAGATAAATTGCTTCCCTAGCTACAAAACAACATACATAATCATTTATCTGCTTTTGAGTGTCCTGTCAAATTCATAATGTTGCTCAGTTTGTGAAGAAGAGTAAATCTGGGTACCAACAAAAGCACCAAGAGAGGTGATATCCCTCTAAAATAAAGTGGGAGACCCTTTTAAATGACGGTGACCATAATGAGCAATGTTACTACCCCAAATGACTTTGGTAACATTTATTACTTGATTAAGGGAGGTATCAAGCTTGAGAGGTGAGTGCTTATTATAACTATCCTCCCAGAAATTTATCAAAGAACTATTATTAACGTGCCATGAAGTCAAATCCATAATTAGAAATCTACATTTGCATATGAAGTTCCAAACGTGAGAGCCTTTGGGAATATCTTCACTAGAAAGAATGATCTCGGGACGGCCTGCCTCCAAATATTTATGGGAAAGAACCTGGTAGACCAACCTCTTAGGATTAGAGATAAAGTTCCAAACTAATTTGCTCCAAGGAAAATATTCTGATGCGCTAAGTCCACGATCCCCAGTCCACCTAAAGATTTGGGAAGTTTGACAACATCCCATTTTACTAAATGAAATTTTCTCTCCTTATTGTTCCCCTGCCAAAGAAAGGATCTAAAAACCTTCTTGAAATTAAGCAAGACCGTTTTGGGGATCTCCAAGATTGATAACATATAAATTAGAAGGGCACGGAGGACTGACTTAATTAGAAGAGCTCTACCAGCCAGAGAAAGCCATTTCACTTTCCAAGATTGCAACCTTGATGATAGAGATTGGAGAAGATCATTCCATAAGATAGCTTTTCATTTTCCAAAAAACAAAGGGATACCCAAATATTTATGAGGGAGGGAGCCCACTGTGAAACCCAGGACCACCTTTATCCTACGCTACATATGAGGAGAAACATTAAATAAGAAGATAACATATTTATGAAAATTGATTACATAGTCAACAATAATAGAATAGTAATTCAGGATATTAGACAAGGCGCGATCTTTCGGGACCGTAGCATAGCCGAAAAGGAAAGTATCATCTAGAAATTATTGGTGAGAAAGGAGAGGCAAGCTAGTAGTGAGGGAGATACCTGAAAGGGAACCATTGCTAATCTCTAATTTGATACTACGAATCAGAGCTTCCGTAACCAGAATAAAGAGAAAATAAAAAAAAGGATCCCCTTGCCTGAGACCCCTTCTACTATTGAAGAAACCTTCTGCAGAACCATTAACCAAAATAGAGAAGCAAGGGGAAGAAATACAGTTGAACACCCAATCACAGAAATGTTTACAAAATCCCAAAGCCTGAAGGTATTTGAGAAGAAACCTCCAGTGAATACGATCATAGGTTTTACTAAAATCAAGTTTGATCATCATACCAGGATGAGAGGAAAGATGAAGGGTGTGAATTAGCTCATGGGAAATGATGATACCCGTTAATGATGGATCTTCCAGGAAGAAAGCCACTTTGCTCTTGCACCACAATCTTATGAAGAAGGGGACTAATACGGGAGGCGATGGCCTTGGAAATGATTTTATACCAAGTATTACAAAGGGAGATGGGGCGGAAGTCATCAAGTATATCAACATGGGATTTTTTAGGGAACATACAAATAAAAGTGTGGTTCAAAACACAGAGAATTTTACCAGAGCTTCTCGATTCTTCCACAATATGCTAGACATTATCCCCTATGATGTCCCAGAAGTCTTGGAAAAAGGAAGCTGGAAAGCCATCTGGACTAGGAGCTTTATCCCTTTCCATTGAAAAAACAATTTTACGAACTTCCTCTTTGAAAAATGGGGAGATGAGCCCATCATTATCAACATCATTGATTAACTTTTGACTTTGCGCTAAGAGAGGAAGCTATGAAGCCAAGGAAGAATGTGATTCATCATTCAGAAGCTTCTGGAAAAAGGACACAACCTCAACTTTAATCCGGGGTTGGGAAGAAATCAGCGTGTCATCATCCAGCTTCAGGGAGGAGATATAATTAGAAATTCTTTTGGCTTTAACCAAAGTGTGAAATAATTTAATATTTTTGTCCCCATCTTTCAACTAGACTTCCCTCAATTTTTGTCCTCTAATAAGTTTCTTCTTTCAAGAGGAGATCACCAATCTCACTAAGAAGGGATTTTTCTTAAAGATGATCCTCTTGACGCATACTATTTCTAAGGACAAGATCATTAAGAGAGAAAAGTTCCTTTTCAACCCTTAGCTTTTCCTGAAAAATATTTTTAAAAGAAGAAGCATTCCAAGAAATTAACTGATCTTTGAGAAAAGAAAGTTTTTTGGAAAGGATGAACATCCTAGTACTTGCCACTACGAAGGAATTACACCAAGTTTTGACTTGGATCCTGAAAGTGGGATCTTGCATCCACATGGATTTGAACTTAAAGGGAGAGCAGTGAGGAGGGAAATCAAATTTTATGTTGAGGGAGAATGGGAAATGATCCGAACCAGATAGAGGATTGATGGTACACTTGAGAATGAAATTCTGATGAAGCCAAGCTTCAAAAATTAGGAATATGTCAAGTCTAACAACCAAATTACCAAACCGAGGATGCCGATTGTGCCAAGTGAACCAGCCTGAAGGAGGTTCAACATCCAATATATTGGAGGTATCAAAAAAGGAAATGAAGTCAGCTTGGAAATGCAGCTTCCAACGAATACCACCCCACTTATCATTATCTGAGAGGGTAGCATTGAAATCCCCAATAATGATAGATTTGAAATCCTTGAAGGAGCCAAGGACATCCTGGACTTTAGACCACATTGCCCTTTTTTTGATAGGAGATAAAAGAACTCATCTGAATGTTTCAAACTAACCTTGCACCATTAGAAATTAGGATTATCCAAAAGTTGTTCAATGCTGTAGGAACTAGATTTCCAAAGGATGCCCAACCTGCTAGAGGCACCATCCGAATTGACAAAGAGAACCTCCAAGCCTTTCCAACTGTAAAATCAATCATCTTAACAAGCCATGCTAGACATTTTTGATTCTTGAATCAAATAGATTAAGACATCTAACTCTAAAACATAGTGTCTTAGTAGACGCTATTTTTAGGGGCATTAAGACCCCTAAAATTCCAGGAAAGAAGGTTCATATTTTCTTCAGAGAGGACTCACCTATCTTACTTGAATATGGGAAAAAAGAACCTAGTTACAATTGTTTACCAGTGGTAACCTCCTTTAGATAAAGAATATCTTTGGAAGGGCGACCAGGGGGAGCTTTCAGACCTAGATCCATGTTAAGGATTGCTGGTGTCGGAAGGATCCCGATGTCTTTGCCATGAAGCTCACTTTCAGCCTCTGAGTCATTATGCTCCTCCTCAGCACTTGCATCTTTGGATCTAATCAGTTCTTCTTTATTACTAACCCAATTTTCTAAGGAGGCAACATCATCACTCAAACCCAAAGCAATGCCTTCTTGAAACAATGAGAGGATTTGAGTGGAATCATGAACCATTGACGCTGTCTCTTTGACAAGGGATATGGTACTAGGGTCAAGGGATAGGGGTTCCTGGGTGAAAACCTTATCTGTAATGTCCGTAGAAGGACTGATGGCCTTAATTGGAGAAGAAGGAATATTAGCCATAGGGTCTGAAGGTTGTGTAAACATTCTTTTTCCATACAACAGATCTCGAGGAGGGAAGGATTTTGCAAGCATTTTGAAAGTGACCGGGCTGCTTACAATGAAAGCAACAATTCGAGACCACCTCATAGTCATCCTTTTGAACCCATTTACCATTGGAGGAAAGGATCACTATGAAATCTTTCAATTTTTTGGAAGGATCTATAGAAACGCTGACCCGGGTGAAGGAAGAAAGAGAGCCTTCGAGAGTCACTGGATCGATACGGATAACACGTCCCAGGTTAGAAATTTTTTTCTTAAGAATGTTAGGGGACCAAAACTCATTAGGAAGAGAATACAAATGGATCCAAACTTGAAAACCCTCCATTTCAACTAGATCCGGATTGAAATGATCTATCCACCTACGAATGAGGATCCTAGAGTCAAAAAAAAAATAGTATTTCCTCGCTAAAGAATCATCCCGTTGATCTTCGGTGCGAAAGATCACCAGGAATTTTTTTACTATCTAACAAGCAGATGCAAAGGCCACTCCCCCATTGGGTATCACACCAACTAAGGATCCCTTCAACCGACAGGTGATGACCCAAAAATTTGGATATGATTTCTCTCTTACCAAGGAGGTTAAGCTGAGATTCGAGATCATCAGAGCACTCCAAAGACATAGACACAAAATCCGTTGGTAAAGAATCTTCTTGGACAGAAGCGCTCCCTCTGACAAACATTGAATAACCATTCCAAAGCAACCAATCTGGGTCCCAGCCAATTCAGGAGAGCAGGGGACAAGCCAAGGCCAGTTGAACATTCTTTCACCCCTTCTGAGAGGCGGATGGGTTTGGAACCACTGCGACATTTGAAATTTAAAAAATATGACCATTCTGAGACTGACCCTGATCTTTTTCTGAGCATCTTCTTCCGCCTCATTTTTTTATATTCAAGGTACATCTAATTAAAACCTAAATTATTAAGAACCTTAATAAATAATAATTAGATCTAATTTTTTAATTTAACCTAACTAGTATTAAAAAAGGGCCTAACATATAATAAAACAACCCTTTTATTAAAACATAAACCTGACCCCTCTAAATTATACCCACTTCTTTAACTTTTAACCCATTCCATACTTGTTCGTTACACTGTCTATTATTGTTTGTTTTTATATGCAAACCTTGCCCTATGTTTGGTGTGCACACTTGTTTGTTGTATGTGGCCATTATGGCCTTGTGTGTCTTGCAACATCATGGGTGGTGTCCCATGTTTACAACCCGCTTTGGTGGTTTACTCTGTCTTCTTGCATGTTTATACTACTGATTTTTTGGTAGCTTATACAATAGCTTATACATTTTTTTCTATATGCCTGCTTATTCATACTAACACTTGTCTTTGGCTAGCCTTCTTGTTTGTGTGTGCCTTGGTTTCTACCAGGCACATTCCCTTCCCCCTGCATGGAAGAGTTTCAGAGTTCATGCGGTTGATCCTCTTTTAGGGCCACATTATCCTATCAACGAAGTCGCATGTGCCCCCAAAGAGGGGGGTATCATTTGGGGTTTTATATTCTACACAACGCTTTTACACCAGTTTAGTTCAGTGCACTTTCTACCCTTAGCATTATGGGTTATATACAATGAGTGGGTTCAAACCAATCTACAAACTTGAGACACAATAGATTGTATAGGACATGGTAGTCCTTAGAATTCTAGGGAGCAGTTACAAGTTAGAGGATATGGTAGAATTCCTCTCTACACTACTTTGGCCAGTGACATCAGATCACCCAAAAAACTAGAAAGTACAGAGATCTCTTCACACACATTCAGGAAAGCAGTTAAAGGTGGGAGGATACTTTAGAATTCCTCCCTATAATTCTTCGGCCTATAGCATCAAATCACCCAAAAAACCCCGATAGTACAAGATATCCTTGTCGAATCTCTTTCTCGATAAGGATCATGTGCACATATTACCATTTACATTCTTTTCACTTGTGTATTTTACATTCACGTGCTTTTTACATTGCATTTTTACACATACATACATATTTGACTACTTGATCATTTTCTCCTTGTAGGTCTGACCATATGAGAAATAATCAGTCAAATGGGGGCAACAACAACAAAAACGTCAACAACAACATTTTGCGGCATCACACACGATACTAACCATGTAAGTACATCACATCAGTAACTACCCACATAATTTTACCCTATGTTCGCTCTCATCAACTTTTTACACTTTTCATATTTTGTTTCCACACTCCATCATCTTTTTGTCAATCCACGCTTTGTCTAGTCCTTTAGCATGTTTGTACATCACTCTACATTGACATTAGGTATGCATCTTTATCTACTTTATGTTACCGAGATTTCTGCTCACCAACATAAAGTGGGGGTCAGTGTAGACAAAAAATCATGCACTTTAGACATTATTTAGTCTTGGTCTCATATTACTATTTAGAAAGTTTTTGAGTGAAGAAAATACTAATTAACCCCTATCTCTTGGTCATTTTAATTTGATTTATGTCGTCATTCCCAACTTCCACCACATACATGCCCAATCATTTTTATCACTTTTCATCATTTTATCATTGACTGGGGCACCTAGTCTAGTACTGGGGCGCCCATGGGTGCCTTGTTCCCACTAGGGACACCCCGATCCTTTTTGAACTTTATCGCCACATTTTTGGCACTTTCTAGTCTTTTTAGCTTCTTTCTTTTTGGTGGTTGACCATTTTAGGGTTAATTATGAAATTAAATCAAGAGAACCCTATAAATATAAAGCAATGAGACCATAATGAGGGACCAAACACTATTCACTACTATCATCCACCTAGGGTTGCATTCATCTAAAGCATTTGGAGATCATTTGCATTCATTTAGCTCCATCAAAAAGGACAAATCTGGTTCATCTACATCAAAAAATCATAGGAGGGGATTCTATTCTATTCCATCCACCATTCTACTACATTTTCACATCTAGTTATTACTCGTTACTTCACAAAGTGTGAATGACACAAGAGCACCTAGGGCACATGATGCACACACTCACCAAAATTGCATTTGGGTCTGAAATGTAGTCCAACACTTAGTTAGTAAGCCCACTTTTGTGGTAACTGAGGTCAATCCAACCCATTTATTTACATTCTTCTTTTTTAGGGTTTTGATACTCCTTGTGGTCTTTTTACAGGTCTTCTATTCATCTTGGATTATTAGCGATACCTAACGCAGTGTAATATACCTGATGTGACACATAACAAAGGTTTTAGATCACTTACAGGACCTGTGAAACTAAGTTTCAGACCTTTTGAACAGACCATGGAACCCATTTTATAGAGAAAATTCCCCGTAGATGCCCTGGTCCCTCTCCATGTCGTCCAGTTCAGATAGATAGATCGAATCCATCCTTTTCGAGGCCTTTGCACAGTTGTTCTTGCTTCTTGTTTCTCCATTCACCTCTGCAACATAGTCTTACAAGTCCATCAAATCAACTAAGTCACTTCTATATTTCTCTTGCATATTAGGGTTTCTACTTTCACTAGATTAGTTGTTTGGGTCATTTTTTATATATTTATTTACTGTATTTACATGTTGTTCTAGATTAGATTAACTACTATTATTCCCCACATCTTAGCTAATTTTAGTTAATCAATCATCACCTAATCTTGCATCCAAAGGAACCTAAATTAATTCACAACATCCATCTTGAATCTATTCAAGGGACAAGGGAATGCATTTTTCTACATAAACTACAAAGGAAGGGGAAGTTTCTTTATTCCATCCACACATCTATCTACATTATTACTTCTAGTTATAGCCCGCTATAAAGTGCACTTGCACAAGAGAATCCTAGTGCATAATTCTTACACACACACCATAACTACATGGAGTATGAGATGTAGTGCAATGTTTAGTCCTAAGTTCACTCTGTCGGGTGATTGACGTGGTCAATATGACTCCCCATTATACATGTTTATTTTTTGGATTTGATGTGGTTTGTGGGATTTTGCAGGTGATATATGTTTTGAAGGTTACACGTAAATAATGACACATAGGTGTTCAACACAGAGTAATTGGGACACTTATGTGACACTGTGAAAATCAAGTTTTCACCATTTGCGTAGTAACATGCACCCAGAAGAGCTATTTACCACCCATGCACCCCTGTTAATTCGTGGGTGCCTATGTCTGACCATATTCTTGCAGTATGTAATTTATCGTGAGAATTAACGACAATCTTCACTTTATGTTCAATAATTTTCCCAGCTTAGAGAAGTCCCTGACAATGCATAAATAAGCTAAGTCATTCTTTCTATACTTCCTTGCTTAGGGTTTCATACTTAGTTGCTTATTTCTTGTATAAAATATGTATTTTAGCATTTATTATCATATGTTACTCAACAATTAGGATTTAAACAATTTTGTTTTTGTTAAATCGGTTTGTCTTAGAACAAAAGAGGATTGATCTCTTGATCATATTTAAATAGTATATAATCCTTACCAGAATATGAAGAAGGAAAAACACTAATAATAACATCCAAGTGTGGGATGATCTCATAACAAAAACTCTTATTTTCAAACTAATTAGTATAACCATACACTAGGGTACGACCTATAGGAATATGATGAGAAAGATCAACAAATTGTGCAAATCCAAAAGTGGTATGGACCTGATTAGAGGTATGGTAACCCTTATGGTTTTGCAAATCCCTATGGAAATCCATAGTGATACAAATAATAAGAAGACACTCAGAAAAATAGCACACATGCCCTAAGTCAACCACAGGGTTTAGACAAATAGCATTCACAATTAAAGAGGCTTTATAAGACAATAAATTAGGTGAAGGGTTTGATCAAAAGTGGGTTCACCAAAATGTATCTATCTTAATTAATTTTAATTAGGTATATGAATTGATACTATGATAACTAAGCTTGTAAACACACTCACATTTTTATTTCAAATTAGATTAAATAATTGTACAATATAACAATCACAATAATATTTAGATACGCACAATTATAAGCCAACCCCATATATAGGCATGAACCTTGCCCCAACACCCCATACATAGATAGATCTCGAGGGACCTATATATTTCTAGGGTCTTTTGGTATCTCTGGATATGTTATCTCTAGGAAACCCCTATTTATATTATGATAGGTCCCTATCCAAGTGACAATACTAGCGTTATGATTGTCAAGATGAGGAGGATATATCTTATTTTCCTGATATGATCTATGTGAGTGACCGAGATATCCACCTATGTATATATATTTGGAAATGACCATATATATAAAGTAGATAGTATATAGTTTCTATAGTTGAGTTGGGCCCCCAATTCTAAACTAGATCCTCCTGATAGAACTCTAGATGGTAGATGGTCAAGATGCATAATTAGGGTAGAAAGAGGAACTTAGCTAGTTCAACATACTATCAAAATGTGCCAATAATTGATCTAAGACAAGAAAAAAGTATGTAAACTAGACCAATCAACTTATATGGCTCTAGATCTCCATGGGCATGACCATACCGAATGGTCATGACCAAAAATTATAATCAACATAATTGTATGTTTTCTCCCTTGTCGAGAGTGGAAATATACAAATTTTAGCATCATTCCGTGTTATTGTTTATTGCCCTTTGATATCCTCAACTTAGTATGAAATCATGGATGTCACACCCAAACATGCAAAAAAACCCTAGCTATCCTATGATACACTCAAGCAATATTTAGATCTAAAATAAAAGAAGTAAATGCTTGAGTTAGAATGTCCTTGATGGTCACCCTATTTGTGAGTCACTGAGTGATGCACTACATTTAAGATCTAGTATAGTTATTCTATTACTTTATGTTGATGTGCATGCAACTATCCCTTGACCTAGGTTAGCCCTTGTGCCTCAACACCGATACCGAGCTATGCTACTTCATCCCAATAAAAAACCTTGTGTACAGATGGAAAATTCATATTCATTCCCTCCTATGTTTTGTATGTAATATAAAGATGCATATATTACTTCTTTAGCTCAATAGATGGTATATATGTGTTTTCTAGATAATAAATGCTTATATTAAACCTGTATATATATATGACTTCACCGTCTTGAATTTTTAACCTTAGTGGTAAGAAATGTTTTACCAAAAAATGAGAAAAAACCCATAAAAAAGTAACAAAGTAACACATAAGATAAAAATTAGTGAAAAACAAAGGGATATATGAATGTAAAACTAGGGGCAGCACTGTGTGTATGGTCTTGACCCAATTGTACGGTTTTGGACCGACACAACATGAGACAAAAGTGTCAAAGGACATGACCAAAGATCTATGTGACTTGACACAACATCATGATAATATAATAGCGCAATGACATATGGATAATCAATTCAAGAAACAAAGGTTGAAAGAAGAGGAGGTTATGCCATTAAGATCTAACTTCAAGGTTCATAACTCATGTATATGAAAATGTAATAAAAGAATGATGCGATAATGATTTTGGGTATACTTTAGTGTCTACAATTTTTAATAAACATAAAAACATTCAAATATTCCAAAAATATAAAATCAAGACCTGAGCATGATTTGATTTACTAGTTTCCACTTTACATAGATTGTTTTTCATGTGGTTTGATAGATAATGTATTATATATTCTACACACATGCATTTTATAAGTTAAGTGAGAATGATGCAGGGTTCACAAAACTCTACATGATCATAGCTGTTGGACTCACCCTTTTCCTAGTGTCCTTGCTAGTTTGAGGGCATATTCTACACTATTAGACCTTGCTATATTTATATTCATAGTTACTTTTACTACTTCCCCTTATCATGATCATGTTTATGAATTACACTATACTATGATTCTATCATAATATTTGATGTAGACACAGGTGAATTGTGTAGAGTAGTTTAAATCCTTGTAACTCTTACTATTGTTTACTTATTTGCTATATGCATTACTATATGTGGTCCTTGCTCTATATATATGTGAGTGAGTCAAATTCTTGTGTTCCTTGTTTGCAACCTCAATTACCTTTCTTGTGAGGCCCTTCAACCCTCATTTGTATATGTGACACTAACATGTCCTTTGTATATAGACCTTGGTCTTATATATGACTATGTGTGACATTGATTTTTGTACTTGTATGCTTATGTGTTCATATATTTGTATAATTATATGATTTTTTGTGTGTTCTAGTGTAGACACCTAAAATTTACAATTAATCACTTGATATTGTTAATGTTGGCTTAATCCCTAAATCATGACTTATGCACCTATTATGAGTCTAATTGGCATATCTATTTTCCTATTACAAGAATTTCTCTCCTAATTTCATTACTCAATCACTTATAGGAAATATTATGTTATTATAAAGTAGTCTATTAGTCACAATTATTAGGCATAAATTTTTTTAGCACTGCACATCCCTCTTAGATAAAATCATCAAACAGGGACCAAATTGCCACATGGTTTTGTTTGAAATAGATGGTTTCATCTTGAGCCCTACAAAACTTATTTTATAAATTTTATATTTTTTATGGGTCATTACATAGGTC
Organism: Taxus chinensis; assembly: GCA_019776745.2. Classification (NCBI taxonomy): domain Eukaryota; kingdom Viridiplantae; phylum Streptophyta; class Pinopsida; order Cupressales; family Taxaceae; genus Taxus; species Taxus chinensis. The sequence goes on along the minus strand of CM034147.1, from coordinate 921,597,682 downwards.
ATCCTGAGTGTGAAATTACACCTATATAACCATATATAAGAAATTTAAAAACACTCATTTAATCACCTGAGAATTACCTAGCACTTTCAAGAAAATACCTCTCAAAATTCATACAAAGCTCTCCTAAATTTCCTTAAAGTAAAAACACACATTAAGAGAAACCCCTACACAAGTCTGAAGCACTCTAAACCAAGTTTGGAAGTCAATCTTCCTAAGCAACAGACCATAAAAGACAAGCCAAACACTAAGCAAACAAAACAATACAAAGCATTATCAAATGGGTTACAATTTTTGGCAAACAAAATTAAGGGTAAAATCAAAATATGTAAATAAATTAAAATCTAAAAATATTAAATGAACTATAAAAAACTTGTAAAAAATAACTAGGTACTATATAAATATGTCTTTTTTCACATAGAAAAAAGTAAATTATATTTTGACATGTTCAATGCCACCTAAAGTTGTGCATGCCAAATATATATATTTTAATGGTATAGAATAATTAAAATTTTATTAATAAATAAAATAGGAATGCAAAAAATAAAAAAGAATGACTGGGTAATACGGTTCCTAATGTAGAAGAAATGTATAAAGCTACCCTTAATAATATTAATATTTTCATATATTTATACTGGGTTTAAGTTTTGGAAAAGAAAATCTAGGATAAAATAAGGATTCATGAATAAATTAATGTTTAGAAAAATATTAAATAGATTATTAAAAATGTAAAAAATAACTAGGCACTATACAAATATGTTTTTTTCATCTAAAAATACTACATTAGATTTGACATGTTTAAGGTCATGTTAAATTATATGTATTAATTTTAAATTGATTAATAATAAAATATATATGGAAATATTCAAAAAAATGACCAGAAACTACAATTCCTAATGTCAAAGAAATGTGCAAATATACCCTACATAATATTAATATTTTCATATATATATATATATATATATATATATATATATATATATATATATATATATATATAGTGTTACTTTGTACCCATTTTGTAAAGTTCTAAGAATAACCATAGATCCTTGTCAAAATGGAACATAACTATATAAATATTTCTTCAATATTTTTTATCATGTGGTATATTTCAATTATAATATATCACTAGTTTACACCATAACATCATTTAGAATGGAATATCACTTTTCCTCTACCATTCCTAAAATTTATAGTTTTTTCGACAAAATTAGGGTTAAATTTTAACCTATTTTCATGTTTTTACTAGGTTTCACCTAGGTTAGGGTTTTCAGTTATTTTGGTGTGTTATCTAGAGACTTTCACACATTTGTGAAAGCTAATATATTATAGTAAATATCATCACAATAAACCATAAGAGCATATAAAGTTGCAGAGCACCATTATCCCCATGGATAGAACCGTTAAATAGGGTCGAAACTGCAAAATAATTTTATCCATAAGTAAATTTTTTGTCCCTACTCACTACGCACTTTGAAAATTAGAAATAAATCTTCTACAAGAAATTTCCAATATATCCATCACTTTTTCACACCCATATTAGCTTCCAAATTAGCCAAATAGCTAAGCGCACTTGATTTCTCATATGTTACTCTCTTTAGCACATGTTCTAATTGTTATATCTCACAAAATTTTCTATGTATGTTCTCATCCAAATGCTTAATTAATAATTTGAATATACATCATGTTTCTAACCCTAATATGAAATTGAAATAATTAAAGGAATTACATCCCCTTCCACACTTATATTTATTTCTTTTTTGGGTAAACCATTTGATGAACCTACTTATTGATATAATCCTTAACCTATGTGGCCTAGATCACCCTAAGAAAAATTAGGCTTTCTATTGTAAATCCCTAGAGTCTCAGTTAGTTACCATGTATTTCACATTCCTCTTGTCCCATACTGTTATGGGCACCTCTGCTTATTAAGGAGAAAATTCCCATGATGATTGTAATCCTTCTGCTGAAATATTTTATGACCTGAATGAGCAAAAAAATTCAAATTTTCTAAAGGATAATCTCCAACACATTGATGAATTGTTAAATATAGCCCATGATGAGTAGAAATTCTTGGTTGCCTATAAAAACATAATATTTGATATTACTACATTTACTATTGCCACATCTATCGTGCCTAAATATCTAGGGTAATTCACTCCCGACCTTAAAAAAGTTACAATGTTTATTCCAATTTCTATTATTAGTCCTATATGTCTTGTGTACACCCATGATTCTTTATACTCTTCTTATACTACACATTCTCTTCATCTTCCCTAACATGATTTGCAAGCCAATGTATTACAATTATAACAAGGTGTGTTTAGAACATCTAATGCCATGGATTCTGATCAACTATGTAATAATCCACTTGTACCTGAAGTGGCCTCTTGTCTTCTACCTATAGGGTTGATATATCTATAAGATTTCTATCGATGAGGGTAAAGGGGATTCTAAGCAACATATTTTCTCTTTTCATGTTGGTTACTTAGGTTATGCTTACAAAATTTATGCTTACAAAATCAAACTCCTCACTAATATTTTTCGTAGAAGTCTTTAGGATTATGTTTTTCAATGGTTATATGATCTACATATTTGATCATAAGGGCTTTTAATCCATTGGCTAATCTAATTCTTTCCCACTTCTCCATTAACATTAAGAATAAGTTTTCTTATGCTCAAATGGATGACATGCAATAATGATCTAATGAACCAATGGATTATTATGTATTACACTATAAAATAATAATGCTTACTCAAATGAACAATATACTTGTAGAAAATAAGCTTCAATGTTTATTTACTCAAATTATCGTATGTACTTTGCAAAAGTTTTTTGACTCTTCGCACAAGTTTTCATTTTTTTCTTAAATATTTATACCTATAAATATGAATTCTCTAAATATAATAAGTGATAAATTACCAAGTTTAGTTATCTATATACCTCTTTAAGGTAGGAAATGAAATTTTATTTCTTAAAGGAAAAGATACCTAAGTTTGTATACACATTTTGTCTTTACTTGAGGTGCTTGATTTACTTATGTGTTAACTTGATCTCCATAGTGAAACCTATAACATAAAGTGTAGTCAATGCCCACAAAAGAATTGAACTTTAACTTATATTCTAAAATGTATTGAAACTCGTAAACTTTGCAAATTAAATAAAGAAAGGAAGAAGTACACCTGTTTATATTTTTGAAGGAGAAGCTCCTTGATAAAGTGATTGGAGAGATGGATAGAGACTAGACCACTAGAGGAATGGGCGTGTTCACTCCCTAATTTGTTGATGGATATTTATGATCCAAGAATGTATTGGGTGTCCCAATATCAAAGAAGGGTATCAAAGGGATTTTTTAGTCACCTCAAATACTCTTTTAAAACAAAGAGGGGTGTCATAAGGATTTATAGCCATCCCTAAATCCTCCTTAAAAGAGTGATAAGAAGAGTGTCACAAGAATTTATCAGCCTAAAAATCTTAAACCCAAAGACTTTAACACTACAGATGTATTTAGGCCTAAACGTGAAAAATAACACATGGTCGAAAGGGAATGAAGTATACAAATACCCCCACCATGTGATGTCCTATGTGTATCAAGTATGAAATACTGAATATACAATAAGGAGGAGATTTATGTCCCCATACTTTGTATTGTCAAGGTACTCAAGATATGAAAATATGAAAGGGAATGTACTCATGCCTCTATATTTTGTATCAAAATATAGTATAATCTTCCCTAGAATATGTCATTTGTCACTAAACTTGCATTAGAAACCTATAAAAGTCTATATATTATAGAAAATTATACTAATATCCTTCCTCGAATGAAACTATCCATGTTGATATTATTGTATGATGGTTTTGTCCCATGTTGTACAATTTTATACATATGTAAATTCTTACTCTGATATGTATATGTTTATGTTCACTATGTATATGTATCATGTTCCTTTTTGTTATAAATTCTATATTATATTTGTGTACCTGATTTTCATAGATATATGTGAAATAACACCATTGAATGCTCATCTTTTGAAGTAATTGAGATGTGCAGCAAATCTCTCAACTTAAAAGAAATGATGTGTGTCCATGTTGGATGTGGTACATAGTCAACACTGTATCACAATAAGGGTTTATTGTAGGTGGCCACCATAGAGATCATGTTCCTAAAAATGAGTGCATCGTAGAAACCATGACATAAAGAGAGATAAATTAAGCATATTAAAAATAAACACAAATGAAAACATGCATACAAGTATACAAGTATAAAAGCATACAAGTTCAACAATCAATCTCATAAATGTTAGACATAACAATAAAACAAGCCACACATAAGAAATACAAGTGTATCACACACATAAATGATCATAAGATAATAAAGCGTGCAAACAAGGGACACATAAAACTGTCACACACATAGTAGGGACCATAGGCTATATACAAAAAATGACTGAATATAATAATAGATAATATCCTAGAGGCACATATATCAAGAAATACTTGCTCTACATAAGACACATGTGTTACTCACATTATTACAAAATGAATAATATATAACACAATATATTAACACCCACAAACATAACCAAAACACAAGCAAAAAACTAGGCTACTTTTTTTATTTTTCTTATACAAAAACACTTGGGCTCACTTGGTACGACTCAACAACACATGATACACTTACACAACATGGACTCAAATATACATTGAAATAATAAATATACTTAACATGAAATGTAAATAAGAATCACACTACCAAACCTACCTATGAGGTTTACAAAGGGGAAAGACCATAATGTTTACTAACCTTTTTCTCTCCACAAAGGGGTTGTGGCTAGCACTTAGTTCCTTTAAGATGAAACACCCAACATAATAATGTACCCTTACCCCTCCATTTGAAATAATATATTTGCTCCACTAATAATAGACACAAATCCCCTTGGTTCCTCCACATAACACACCTAAAACCATTATTCCTCTCTTCATTAACCCCTACTACTCCCCATAAACCATGATTTAATCTCACCCCAACATAATACAACTTACACACAAGCATGACAACACAATACAATTCCATATATGCTCAAAGGAACTAATTACAACACACATGCAAAGATCACTAGGAGAGAGAGAAGAAATGATTACAACCATAACCACATAGCTTCCAATGCTTATATTCTTGTCATCATTAAATTAATTTGTTTAGTAATTTGTTTTCTTCTTATATTAAAAATACATTTTAAACGTATAAGGATTATAAAAAATTAGTTCTAATTTATAGATTTCTATTTCCAAGTGATCATGTTTCCCTTAAGGAAACACCCCCACTTAACTATTAATAAGAGTGGTCCAAATGTTTAACCTCTTATAGTAAGGGAGATGCTCAATCTTTAATTTGCATATCCAATAATCCTTATAAGCATGATTTCAATAATTATTATAGGCTAAAACATTCTTCCCATAAGTAACATAATAAGAGATCTTAGAATTCGATTTCATTCCAACTTATAAATAAGGAATTCAATACCAAGACAAACACAATGTACTCGTTTTACATTGCACAAATAAAATGATCATTCACTTGTTGCTTGTTATGGAAACACCTTTACCTATAAGGACATAACAAGTTCGTCACATCTGTTAAGTGCGTAGATGAACCGGGTACACCAAATCTGATTTATGAAAGGTTCATTAGAAAGGCAAACACGAACAAGGATTGTTCATCCTATACTCCAAAAAGGATCACATAGTGCAAACCTACATAATGCAGTATAAATAAATGATATTTCATAATATATTTCTCTCATGTCATGTTATTTAAGAGTTGTACTTGTTTGTTTGGTTTCAATAGGGACATTATTAACACAAGAGTAAGTTGCGGGGACTATTTTGTTACCAATTATGTGTTGTTTCATTTCATTTCTAACTCAATCATTTCCACACAAGGATAAGGCTACACACTATTAAATTGTCTCCATCACTTAATGACTTATTTTACTACAACATAATATTCACACATACATGATATTTTTGAAATTCATGTTTGATATTTTAAACTTCAATACTTTATAATGATGTAATTACATTTGATAACACAATCATACATAAATATCAACAATAAAACTCTCAAATTCTCTTTTCAAAAGAATATACATTTTTACAGGATCCATTTCCAATACATCCATTAACTATACTAAATAGTACACATTTCTTTTTCACTTCCTTTTTCCACCTACATCAACATGGTGTCATCGCATAGCTGACATGGATTCCATCTCTCACACCTAAAAAATTCTATCAAATTTGTAATTACAATTAAGAGAAAGAAATAAATCTATTTCCCACAACATTTCAATCATAATTACTTTTTTGGTTTATAAAGAGAGAGGTAGAGAGAGAAATTCATTCATTTTCTTTATTCAAGTAATCAATTTATTCGCATGACCAGAATGAGACGAGAGAGAACAAAATCAAATCTTATAAACAACCCTTTAAGTTTAATCACAAATTAGAGCTGGAAGATTTTTTTTGATTTCATGTAATGGTCTGAGCATACTTTGAAAGAAATAAAATTTTTGTTTTGTGGTGTTTGTTAACCCTAACTTATGTTTTGTTTCATTTCCTTGCCTCTCCGTTATTATTGTTATATTTTTTGCATGCAATTATCTTTTATAGGTTCATTTGGTATCGTCTCATGGAGAATAGATGGTAAATGAAGATTTGGGTCTGTGTCACATCTATCTAACCTCTCCCTTCTCCATTTTCCTTCTCACTTTTCACTCATTAGAGTATTTACACCACTTTTCTTAGTGCTATCACCTCCCCTTAGTGTAGGATTTCATTTTATGTATTTCCCTCTATCTTTGGTCCATGTGGATGTTAGATTAGGATTAGATAGTTGCATTTCCTTCCTTAGGATTATTTTAGCATTAGGAATAGGTAGAGGAACCAAACTTCTCTGGAGGTTTGTCTAAAGTAGCAAGTCCCACAACTTGTGAGACAATTACATATTACCCAAAAACAATGATTATTCATCCATTCATTCATGAAAAATTAGAGGGTGTTATTTTTGGAAATAACAACTAAGGAAGCCAAAAGTGAAGGAGTTAAAACAAAACTCAGAAGAGACAATTTGTAAACTAAGAACAAGAAGCCTAGAGTAAGCCAAAACATGGAAAATTACACAAATAGAGTTAAAATATTGATGGAGGATTATAATACACTTGTACAAAGATAAATTAGGTATATAAAGGTGGTTATAAGGTTCCAATAAGTGAGAAGTATATGAAACCATAGAAAGACTATTAAAATCCTAAGAGGCCTGATTGGAGATCTAGTGTCAGGGAGGAAAGTTGAGTTGGGAGTGATAAAAAGAGAGTTAGGTCTTAAAATTTTGTGCAAAGCACACAAAGGAAAAAGGGTATCAGGAAAGTAATTCACTTTAGATTGAAATTTGGTGGATTTTTCCAGACACAAAGAATTGTGTGAAAATAAGGCTAGAAATGGACCTAGTTAAAAAATGGCAAAGGGCGAATAAAAGTAAATTGGTTAATCATTGAGTGGTGAAACTTTGTAGTCTCTTGTAGAAAATAAATCATGCACTTTGGGTAATTATTTAGTCCCAGTTTCATACTACTATTCATATGATTCTTGAATGAAAAAGAGTACTAATTAACCCATGTCTTTGGCCATTGTTATTTTCTTTCTGTCATTACTTTCGATCTTACACCCACACTTACCCAGTCCATATTTTCATACTGCGTGCTCCCTATTTTTGACTGGGGAACCTAGCCAGGACTAGGGCACCCTGATCCCCACTGGGTGCCCTGATCCTCTTTGCACTTTCCTCTCACCTTTTGGGCACATTTTAGCCATTTAAGCTTTATATCTTTTTCGTAGTCGGCCTTTTTAGGGTTAATTATGAAATTAAAACAAGAGAACCATATAAATATAAAGTTATGAGACCATAATGAGAGAGCAAACACTAAACACAAGTATCTCCACATAAGGTTGCATCCATCAAATGCTTCTATTACTTCATTTGCATCCATCTAGCTCCATCACAAAGGACAAAGGTTGGTTCATCTGCATCACACTTCATATGAGGGGAGTTAATTCTATTCCATGCACCATTTACTAACATTCTACATCTAGTTATTGTTCGTTACTCAAAGTGTGACAGACACAAGAGCACCTAGGGCATGATTTTCACACACACACCTAGAACTACATTGGGTCTGAGATGTAGTGCAACACTTAGTGATAAGTCCATCCATTTGGCAACTGAAGATAGTCTGACCCCTTCATATGCATCTTTATTTTTTAGGGTTTTAATGCTTTTCTTGGATTTTTGTAAGTGTTTCCTCCATCTTTGATTTACAGTGACATCCAACGAAGTTCAACAACATTCACGCAATAGGAAGTGAACACAAGTGATCATTCAACGATACCTTAGAGGAGGTTTCCTAGTAATTTCCACATACCAGGGCACCCATATCTTAGACCAGGGCACCTTAGGAACCCTAGGTGCCCCTATCCTTTTCCAGGAACTCCAGTTAGGACAGAAAATCTAGATCTACATTTTTCTGAGCTCATGTGTGGCAGTTTCCTCCTTTTGTCCAGCCGGTCTACATTGCGACATAGTCCTACAAGATCGAGGAATCAGTTAAGGAATTTCTAGCCCTCTTTACACATTAGGGTTTCACATTTCATTTTTTTAGTTGCATGGTTGTATTTCAGTATTTATTTATCTGTTATTTACTACTTCTATAACATCATATTAGACTACAAATATTCCATTTTAGTTTAATCATTTTGGTGAACCCGTCCTTTGACTCCTCCTTCAGTCTAGGGTTATTATTCTCCTCTTACCATGGCTCACTCTTATGGTGATTTTACTAAAGCACATCTTAAATCCCTTAATGATCATCTTTAATATCTAGGCTTGCCTTTAAATGCTTATCGTGAGGAAGCTACTAATTTGGTGGAGCTTAGTGCTTCTGCAACCATCTATACTTCCATTGCTACTTAACCACTTACTTCTACTCTTTCACCTATTTTTAACATCCTCGTTTCTGTTACTACTCCTACCAATAATTTCACACCACCTCTTGTCTCTCATACATGATAGGTTTCCTCCGTAGGAAGTCAAGAATTAGCCTCCCTCTATCAGGACCTACAAGCATAAATTCTCCAGTTACAACAGGATACTTCTCGTGCACCTCCATCTTTGGATTCCACCTTATTATTGCATACTCCATTCACACCTTTAATCTCCACTTATCTTCTTCCTCCTAGTTTTTTCACCCCTAAGCTTCCCATTTTCAATGGGCATGGTGACCCACATGAGCATCTCCGTGCATTCCACGTAGCTTGTCTTGATTTTGCAGACGATCACATACTTTTGGCTTAAATATTTCCCTGTAGTCTCCATGATTATGTGATGCGATGGTTTTACGACCTACCTGTCAATTCAGTAACTTCATTCATGCATCTGGTTGATGATTTTCTCACTCATTTCTGTAGCAACATCGGCTCCGATATTTCCTATTCCCAATTAGCACAAATTAAGAAAGGATCTAATGAAAACCTAGCAAACTATGGTTTGAGATAAAAAAAACTTAGCTAAAATGTCAAATGTGCTCATAGACTCTGAGCTTCAGGACTTGTTCATCCAGAGTCTCTTACCACCTCTCTAGGCGAGTGTTCTCTTTGAGACCTCTCCTTCATTCGATAAACTTTTCCACACTCTTAAGCTTTGTGAAACAAAATTTTTATCCATAGGAAAGATGAAATATTAGGAACAAACATCATCCTCCACTCATTTTAAAAAAAGTTAAACATTCAAACCCTTTGCTACCAAGCCTACTAACACAAGAAAAATTGTCAACATAGTAACTACCACTAAAGAGCTATAGTCATAACTGTTAGTGCAAAATCACAGCACCCCTGGACACTGATCAGGCTTCTAGGTTGATCACTCTAGCATCCAGTGTGATTGCACAACATGGAAACCTCTCTCCAAGTGTGGGACTTGTGAAACTGAGAGAGGAATCTCCAGATTAGAGGTTGGTTCCTCAAACTCCTCTGATTTAGATCTATATTTGCACAACTACAGAGGTTCAGATCCTAATCCTACTCTAAATTGCAAGGAGACAAGGATAGAAGTGCAAAAATTGAAACTAACTAAAGATGGTGATGCACCAAAAGGAGTGGTGAATATTTTTGTCATGCAAATAGACACAGACCAAAGATTGCAACATAAAACATACACAGGCTGATAAGATATAATTTAGAATCTGAAATGAAGCAAATAATACAAACAAAGGAATGAAACCCATTCATAAAGCTTACATTATCATTTCCAATGTCAAAAACCACTGCATTACAACCTCAGAGAGGTAGAAAACCTGTTACAGTCTTTAAAGAGGTCTGATTCTTGTAACAATCACTTGCTGGAGGTGAAAGAAGAAGATTGCTATGCCAAAAGTGTTCCTCCACTTTAGAAATGAGCCAAATCTGGCTTTTACATTGCATGGGTCGAGCCCAGGAGAGAGAAAACATACAAAACGTGGGAGCCCATTCTTCCTTAACTGCAAATGCATTAAAACAGCATGGGGGACCTTACAAACCCATACCCTATCATTTTTGACCGAATTGGAGGAGAATGCGACCCATTTTGCATTAAATTTGGTCGCTGAAATGTCACTTGTGGCCATGAACACGCGTCAGAGCTGTTTCTTAACTTTATCTCTCCATACTGACACCAAAATTCAAGATTGACCCCGGAATCATGTAGATAATTTTATAAGATTTTCAATGATATAAAGAACGTGCAAATCCGAGCTCTGGATCGAAAGATATGGCGATCTGAAGATTTAGGGCACAAAACAGGAAAAAATGGGTTTTGAAATTTTTTCCCGCGCTCTGCCACCTGGACGACACGTGTCGGGCGCTGATTGGATGAGAAATTCTCTCTCCTTCCCTTACCCACGGGTTTTCCTTGAAAGTTTTGACTTTTTGTAACTTTGGAAAATTTCCCATTTTTTCCCCGCATCCCCACCACTTGGGACACGTGGCATGATCTAGTTGGAGGACAGGGCGCGGGGGGCATCCTTTACCTTTTAGCTTTTAGCCAAAACTTTTGCCAAATTCTCTAATTCCTCCCCGAGCTCTGCACTCCCTTTCTCCTTAGGACACATGTCCTCTTTTTATTGGCTCGGGCCAATGCTTCAAACCTTGCCCTTTGAAAATTTTGGACGTTTTCCCTTGTGACACGTGGCGTTTCCTGATTTGTCTGCGGGCCTGACGGCTTTTCGCATCCCTCGTGTCCCTTTGGCCCGGTCGTCCCAAACTGTTTGGGACAAATTCCTTCGATCCACCCAAAATGGGCTTCCCTGTCCCTCTTTGAGGTGAAGACATGTGGCGTGATTTGATTGGCTCTCAGCTCCTTCAGATTTCCGCATCCCACACGTCCCTTTGTCCCAGCTGTCCCAGTGTGAAAGTTCTCCATTTCGGCTGATCCGAGCGGCTCGCGTCCTTCGCGTCCTCAACGCCCAGATGTCCCAGCCTGTTCTGCACAGTAGTTAGTCAATTTTGTTCTTTACCTTTGGCCAGTTTGCCCTTTCGCGTCCCGCGCGTCCCGACGGCCTGGATGTCCCTAACTGTTCCAATGCTCTGTGGACCGCCTGGTGGCCTTTTCGGTTGATTCGTACCTCGACGTCCCAACTGTCCCAAGGACTGCCTGGACTAGGACTTAGCCAATTTTCATGATTTTTTCTGGCCCAAGCTTGTTTTTTCCAACTTTTTCACCCCTTTTTAGAACTTGCTCTTTTCTTCTTGGACAGGAGAGTTAGAAAAAGGCCGAGGGGACCCCAGAAACATGATTTTTCACCTTGAATCAATCTATTTACCTGGGACTTTGAGTATTCTGATGCATGTTATCAAATTTACCCTGGGGGTGAATTTTGGATAACAATTTGGCAACTCAGCGGGGTTACCTGCCTGCTAGGTAGAAGATACCAGTTGCCTGAAGCTGTCCATTGGGCATGGAGTCATCAGATATTCTATTTAGAACCCCAACTGACTTAGAATGTGTAAGGAGGAAGATGGAATATCACCTGATGGAAGCAAGGACTGCAAAACATCTCCATGGACAGCAAGCTGTGCCAAAGCACTTAGGGAAAACAAAACTAACCTACAGCAAAACAATGTGCACAAGCACTTGGAGGAATGAAAATCTAATCTAATATTTACAAGGTGGTGAATTTCCCTCTAGAAGCAACGCTTGAGATAGATTCCATTTACTGGAATCTACAGTTCTTCACCATCCAATGAGGCCAATTGGAAAGCATTGTTGTTCTTGCACTTCATGACCATGTATGGGCCACTCCAAACGGCATCAAATTTTGAATGCCTTCCCAGTTTTGCTCTATCCACATCCCATTTCAACACTAGATCTCCAACCTGAAAAGATCTATCCTTGGCCTTCCTATCAAAGGTCTTCTTGATCAAAGCTTGATCCTTTTCCATTGCTTGGGATGCCTGATTTCTGATCTCTTGCAGCTCCATCAACTCTGCATACCTCACCTCCATGGGCTCAAACTCTAGCAACTCCAGCTACTTCATGAGTTCCAATGTTGGCAACTCAAGTGACATGGGCAAGATTTCCTCTCTTCCATAGACAAGTTTGAATGGAGAGTTACCTGTGGATCTTTTGGGAGTTATCCTATCAGCCCATAAGGCTGATTTCAGTTTGGTATGCCAAGACCTCTGATTCTCGTCAAGAGTCCTCCTAATGATCCTCAACAAGTTCTTGTTTGTAGACTCGGCCTGGCCATTACCTTGAGGGTAATAGTTTGATGAAGTGCTTAGGTAGATCCCGTTCTTGACAGCCCACTCAGTCACCTTAGATCTAATGAATGCCAATGCATTATCAGAGATTATTGTAGCAGGTACACCAAATCTGGTTGTTATCCCCTCATAAAAGTCTAAGATGCTAGACTCATTTGCCTCTTTGAGTGCTACTGCTTCTATCCATTTGGTGAAGTAGTCTGTGGCTGTCAAAATCCATTTGTGCCCTTGGCTTGAATTGGGATTAATGACTCCAATGAAGTCCAAACCCCATTGCATGAATGGCTGGTCAACTGAGATTGGATGTAATGGAAGGGCAGCAAGTCTCTCTTTTCCTGTGAAGAATGCACAATTCTTACACCTCTTGATCCATGCATAGCAATCACTGAAGATTTTAGGCCAATAATAACAAGCCTTCATGATTTTTAGAGCTGTCACTCTTGGTGCAAAATGACCACCAGCTGGTCCACCATGAAACTCTTCCAACACCCTTTGAATCTGATTTGTGCTAATGCACCTCAGCAGCACTCCATTCACATCTTTCTTGAACAAAACTCCATCAACAATGGCATACGGGACAGCCTGCAATCTGAAGTGTCTCCTTTGGGTCTTGTTCATCTCTGGAGGGCATAGGCCTGTGCCTAGGAAGTGTATAATACCTTGGGTCCAGCAAGGAGTGGGGGCAGCATTGTCTTCTTCTTGATTGCCACTTGGCTCATGGCTGTCCTGGACTGTCAAAACAGCCTCTTCTTCATTGCATACTTCTTTTTGCTTCCCCAAAACCAGCTACTCACACAATCCTTTCCCTCTTACCAGCTTGGTGATCTTGATCTCAATGTCATACTCCATGACACGGGTGATCCAACCTGCCCTTTTCTCATTCAAATCCTTGTTGAGGAGGAAGTCCTTAACCCCAGCATGTGAGACCAGCAACTGGACCTTGTTGTTTGAGACTAAATGCTTGAATTTCTTCAAGCTTCTGATTACTGCAAGTACATGCTTCTCAATAAAAGAGTACCTCACCTCATAGTCATCTAGGCTCCGGCTGAAGAAGGCAATTGGCTGCTCATCATTATCCTTGTTTTGCTGTACCAAAATGGCAGAAATAGTGTCATTACCTCCAAATGCATAGAGGATGAAATCCTTGGAGAAGTCCGGGTTGATGAGAGTTGGTGCTTGGGAGATGGCTTCTTTGATTGCTTCAAAACTCTCCTTGCCTTCTGCTGTCCACTTGAAAGCCATGCTCTTCTTTAACATTTTGGTGATGGGCTTGACAAGGGCTGCAAAATCTGGGACAAACCTCCGAACAAAGTTTATCCTTCCCAAGAAACTCTGAAGGGCTTTCTTGTGGCTTGGCAATGGTAGTGCTCTTATGGCTTCAACCCTCTCTGGATCAATTGCTAATCCTTCTTTGGAGACAATATGGCCAAGGAGCTTTCCTTCATGTGCAAGAAAGATACACTTCTTAGGATTCAAAGACACTCCAAATCTCCTGCACCTCATGAAGACTTGTCTCAAATGAGAGAGGTGGTCTGCTGCATTTTTGGAAAAAAACAGTGATATCATCAAGGTAAATCAGCACCACATTGTTAATCAAACCTTTGAATGCCATGTCCATTGCCCTTTGGAAGGTAGCACCAGCGTTGGACAGCCCAAATGGCATTTTCCTGTATGCAAAAGTTCCCCATTTGGTTGTGAAGGCTGTCTTGAACTAGTCCTCTTCCTTCACCATAATCTGATTGTAGCCTGAGTAGCCATCAAGTAGTGAAAACCTCTCGGAGCCAGCCACAACTTGCAAGATTTTCTCCATGGAAGGGAGTGGGTAATGGTCCTTGAGAGAGGCTCTATTCAAGTCTCTGAAGTCAACACACAATCTGATCTCTCCACTCTTCTTTCTGACTGGAACTAAGTTGGCAACCCAACTAGAATGCTTGATTGGGAATATGATCCTTGACTCAATCAGCTTGTCCAATTCTTTCCTCATGAGAGGCTCCATGTGTGGATTGACTGGTCTTTGTTTCTGCCTGACAGGCTTAGTATTTGGATCCAATTCAATGGTATGCTGAGCTAAGTTGGGATTGAAACCTTTCAAGTCTTCATAGCTCCAAGCAAACACATCAGGGAACTCTTGACACAGCTGTATGAACTCATACCTTTCTTGTTCAGTTGTCATCCTTCCAATTTGCAATGGTTTGTTCTCTTCTACCAAGATGGATACTGAATCCTCTCTCTTGACCTGAATGTTTGCTTTCTCCTTTCTAAACTGATCATTAGGGTTAAAAATGGACTCCAAAGTGATAAGTCCCTTGGGCAGCTTGTTAGTTCTCAGCTGTACTACTTGGTCACCATACTGTTGTTCCAATCTCTCTTGATTCTTGGCTGAGAACTCAGCTTCTTCTTGCAAGAAATGGATGATTTGCTGGTCATTCTCAAACACTTGCCAACTGACATTGTTATCTGGCACTGAAGGCCTCACAATCACATGGATGTTTGGCTGTACCTTGTCTTGTTGAATGCTTTCCACAATGTCAAAGGCTGCCCCTACTGCTGCAAGCCTGTCAGCAGCTTGATTCTCTTTCCTAGGAATGGATTTGATGCCAAAACCCTCAAAATCTTCCATGAGGTCCCACACCCTGTTCTTGTAGCACCTGAGTAGATCATTCTTGGCAGCATGCTGTCCCTTGACCTGATTTACAATCAATTCACTGTCACCAAAGACTTGCAAGTTCTTTATTCCTTTCTTGATTGCCCAATGCATCCCTTGCACCAAGGCTTCATATTCAGCAGTGTTATTGGAGCATGCAAACTGAAATCTAAAAGCTGAATAGTACTTTACTCCTTGAGGTGAAACAAGCATAGCTCCACCTCCTGCACCTTGTCTACTTCTTGATCCATCAAAAAACAGCTGCCATACCTCATTGTCATCCTTGTGGTTTGGCTTGGTGATGCTAGGAATAGGTTGATTTTCTTCGTGTATGCAATAGACCCCTAGCTCAGATTCTTCCACTTCTTGATAAGGATCAAATGCATGTATCTTGTTTGCCCATTCATCAAGAGTTAGATCCGGGATGCTTCCAACCTTAGTGTCAGCTTCATCAGTGCTTGGGTGATCTTCTTGATCAAATGCTGAGCAATTGGCATTAATCTGACTTGGAGTGTAAGGCTCAATGTGAAAGTTTGCAATAGGTTCTGACCTGATTGTAGCCTTAGTTCCATACCTCATTCTGAACAGCATGTGTGACCAATCAGCAGACAAATATCCCCCAATCTTGGCTGTGAAGTCCCTTGACAAGCAAAGGGCAAAGAGTGGTGGAAGGTCTATGACTGATACATCTTGTAAAACAACAACATTTGGACATGCATGCAAGGTAAGACTCAAGTTTCTAATCACTCCAACTATTGCTACTGCTGTCCCATCCAGCTGCACTACCCCTTTGGATATTGTTTCATACTGGAGCCCTAGCTGATCAGCTATTTGTTTAGGCATTACTGAGCTACTTGCCCCAGAGTCTATCATGCAATTGTGCACTAGCTGATTTCCAATGATCAATGAAACATAGAAAGGAGGGGGCTTCAACATTTTACCTTGCTGTCCTCCATGATTTCCCTCAGGCTGGGCAGCATTTGTAAGCACTTTGTCTTGCATCTGAACTTGCTGATTCGAAGTTGGCCAGTCCTTCATGGCAGCTTGCAGCAGATCTCTTTGGCCTGGGATAGATAGGGATTCCCACATTGATATATTGACGTTTGTCTTCTTCATCTGATCAATGATACTGAATGGTGATGAAGGATCTCTTTGCTGTCCCTTGGTTTGCACATTCACTCCTTGCATGTGGGCAGCAACAACTGGTATTTGAGTTGGCCTAGGGGCTGTTCTTGGCTGCCCTTGTGCATTTGAAATTGGATTTTGCTTGCCAACCATTTGTGGAGCCATGGAAGGTTGTGGATTGGTTGGGGCTAATGGCTGTTCTTCACCCAAATTCCTCCTTTTTGACCTTGTGTTGGCTGCAACACCTTGAGAAACTACCTGGTTCATGCCACAAAAATCCTCTGCTTGCCAATTTACCAATGTGGTGTCATTTGGGGCTGATTGCTGTTGGAATGTTTCTTGTTGTTGGTTGTTTCCTTGACTGCCCTCACCCTCCACACCAGTAGTTGTCACCATTAATGCTTGATTCAAAGCACCATTGAAGCACATGGATTGGTTATGAGGCTCATTGCATGGAAAACACCAATCATACTCCTGGGCAATGTTGTTTTGTGTTGGCACCAATGCCTTAGAGGCAGATATGGCATTTGGATTATAGGGCTGAAATGGTCTATTGGCAGGAGGCCTTGTTTGATTCATATTTGCAGCTGGATTAGGTGGCCTTTGTGGTTGGTATGGCTGCCTGTTAGGCTGAGCTTGGGGTTGATAAGAAGGTCTAAAACCTTGGGCTTGTTGCCTTTTGAGAGTAACCAGCTCATTGCCTAGGTTTTGCAATTGCTTCATGACTTCTTGAAGCTCATTTGGGGCACTTGGAGATGAAGTGGAAGCTTCATTTGAACTCTGATTTCTAGGAGTGGGAGAAGGAGCCAAACTAGGTGCTTGATTGGTGTTTGGGCTCTCTAAACTTGGAAACAATGGCATGGGAGGTCTAGGGGCAAGTTTGCCAGCTTGGATCAAACAATTTTCAGCCCTAATGGCAATGCTATAAGCCATAGGGATAGTTATGCCTCCCATGGACTGAATCAACATAGAAATATCAGAATTTAGAGCTTTGAGATAGTAGAGAAAAGCACCTTCTGCTGTTGGCCTGACTGCCACTGGAATTCTCTCCCAAGTCTTTTGAAATCTGAAGTTGAAATCGGTCAGCTGCTCATTGGGAGCTCTCTTGATGGTTGTCAGCTGCTCCAAAAGAGACAAGTTGTCTCCCTTTTCTCCAAATTGCTCATGAAGTGCTATACACAGCTGATTCCAATTTGTGATAGAACCAGCTCCAAGGCTTCTAAACCATTGCAATGCTTTACCCTTGAATGAAGATGCCAGTAACTTGACAGCCACTTGCATCTCATTGATTTCATGGATTGCACAAAGGTTAGCAATATCTTTAACATGATCACCTGGAGTAGTCTGATTTTCTCCAGTGAAGTAGGGAATGTTCTTCAAGGCTGCAATAGGAATTGGATGTTGTGCATTGAGGGCAAGTGGGCTGCTGCCTGTGAAGTTGACATAGGGGTTGTTTTGTGCCATTCTAATTGGTCTTAAAACCCTTGTTGACTGAATGAAAGGCCTACCAGGTGGAGGAGTTGAGAGAGTTCTGTTTGGTGGAGATGGAGACCTTTGAATCCTTCTTCCTCTTTGCCTTCTTCTTGGAGATAATTGCAGGTATTCAAACAACACTTCTTCTTCTCCAACTCTTGACCTTGTGGTGATTCTTCTCATGAGTTTTCAGGCCTGCACTGCTGAAACCAGTTGATTCTTCCCCTTGGAGTCACCAGATATGCAAATAATAGCTCTTTTCAAGCAAGAAAATTGTAGCAGATGCACATCAACTTTGCTGCAATAAAAATGAGACCTCTAGTGTCCCACCGGGCGTGCCAAAACTGTTAGTGCAAAATCACAGCACCCCTGGATGTAGATCAGGTTTCTAGGTTGATCACTCTAGCATCCAGTGTGATTGCACAACATGGAAACCTCTCTCCAAGTGTGGGACTTGTGAAACTGAGAGAGGAATCTCCAGATTAGAGGCTGGTTCCTCAAACTCCTCTGATTTAGATCTATATTTACACAACTACAGAGGTTCAGATCCTAATCCTACTCTAAATTGCAAGGAGACAGGGATAGAAATGCAAAAATTGAAACTAACTAAAGATGGTGATGCACCAAAAGGAGTGGTGAATATTTTTGTCATGCAAATAGACACAAACCAAAGATTGCAACATAAAACATACACAGGCTGATAAGATATAATTTAGGATCTGAAATGAAGCAAATAATACAAACAAAGGACTGAAACCCATTCACAAAGCTTGCATTATCATTTCCAATGTCAAAACCACTGCATTACAACCTCAGAGAGGTAAAAAACCTGTTACAGTCTTTGAAGAGGTCTGATTCTTGCAACAATCACTTGCTGGAGGTGAAAGAAGAAGATTGCTATGCCAAAAAGTGTTCCACCCTTTAGAAATGAGCCAAATCTGGCTTTTACATTGCATGGGTCGAGCCCAGGAGAGAGAAAACATACAAAAACGTGGGAGCCCATTCCTCATTGACTGCAAATGCATTAAAATCAGCATGGAGGACCTTACAAACCCATACCCTGTCCATTTTTGACCAAATTGGAGGAGAATGCGACCCATTCTGTATTAAATTTGGTCGCTGAAATGTCATTTCTGGCCATGGACACGCGTCAGAGCTGTTTCTTAACTTTCTCTCTCCAGACTGAACCAAAATTCAAGATTGACCCTAGAATCATGTAGAGAATTTTATAAGCTTTCCAATGATATAAAGAACGTGCAAATCTGAGCTCTGGATCGAAAGATATGGCGATCTGAAGATTTAGGGCACAAAACAGGCAAAAATGGGTTTTGAAATTTTTTCCCGCGCTCCGCCACCTGGACAACACGTGTCGGGCGCTGATTGGATGAGAAATTCTCTCTCCTTCCCTTACCCGTGGGTTTTCCTTGAAATTTTTGACTTTTTGTAACTTTGGAAAATTTCCCATTTTTTCCCCGCGTCCCCGCCACTTGGGACACGTGGCATGATCTGGTTGGAGGACAGGGGCGCAGGGAAGTCATCCTTTGCTTTTTAGTTTTTTGGCCAAAACTTTTGCCAAATTCTCTAATTCCTCCCTGAGCTCCACACTCCCCTTCTCCTTAGGACACGTGTCCTCTTTTTATTGGCTCGGCCAACGCTTCAAACCTTGCCCTTTGAAATTTTGGACGTTTTCCCTTGTGACACGTGGCGTTTCCTGATTCATCCGCGGGCCTGCCGGCTTTTCGTGTCCCTCACGTCCCTTTGGCCTAGTTGTCCCGAACTGTCTGGGACAAATTCCTCCGATCCACCCGATTCAGTCTTCCTTGTCCCTCTTTGAGGTGAAGACACGTGGCGTGATTTGATTGGCTCTCGGCTCCTTTGGCTCTCCGCGTCCCACGCGTCCCTTTGTCCCAACTGTCCCAGTGCGAAAGTTCTCTATTTCGGCTGATCCGGGTGGTTCGCGTCCTTCGCGTCCTCGTGGCCCAGATGTCCCAGCCTGTTCTAGCACAACAGTTAGTCAATTTTGCTTTTTTCCTTCTGCCGGTTCGCCCTTTCGCGTCCCTCGCCACGGCCCGATGTCCCACTTGTCCCAGTGCTGCACAGACCGCCTGGAGGCTTTTCGGCCGATTCGCGCCCCGATGTCCCAACTGTCCCAAGGGCCGCCTGGACTAGGACTTAGCCAATTTTCATGATTTTTTCTGGCCCAAGCTTGTTTTTTGCAACTTTTTCACCCTTTTTTAGAACTTGCTCCTTTCTTCTTGGACATGAGAGTTAGAAAAAATCCGAGGGGACCCTAGAAACATGATTTTTTGCCTTGAATCAATCTATTTGCCTGAGACTTGAGTATTCTGATGCACGTTATCAAATTTACCCTGGGGGGTGAATTTTGGATAAAAATAACCACCTCAACATACATTCACTAAATTTCATATGGCCCCACATCTTATCTTGCAGAAGCTTCTTGAGAGATATATTATTACACTTTTTACACCGCTCGAATTAGACCCATCACGACTAAAAGGAAGAAATTACAATGAGAACTTTCAATGTGACTATCACCATTGTGTGGGAAACTCTATGAATAGGTGTCTCAAGCTCCGTACCATCATCTAAGATCTTATTGTTAAATACAAACTTGAGTTTCTAGAGCCTACAGACTCCACACTAGTCACTAAAAATCATAAGCTCAAAAGATCTAATATTCACTTTCACAACATGAGAAGAAAGCAACTGAATCTTCAACTAATCATGCATATCATGCATTGCCTCCTCCTAGATCTAGGATTCTTGAATTCATAGTTTCACATATTGACGCTTCTCCACTGATCATCTCTTTCTCTGACTACAATTATCATGTGAATTTCACTTGTAATCACTTACATATCAATTCATCTATTGGATTGGTTTCTATCAATAATACTAAGGTTGACCCATCTTACCCCATTAACACATGCTCTATTCCACTTCTCATCACTATTGGCTATCCACTATCACAAATTGCATATCCCATGAATTATTCATATGGTTTTGTCAAAATTTGCATTACGGTAGGTCCTCTTACTATGCTTGTACCTTTCCTTGTTAGACAATTGGTCGATGATTGTGATATGCTTCTAGGTCTCAATTAGATACGTACGTATAAATCCATGATATTTATGAATCAATTGTGACACAAATTCATATATAACAATCAAGTTATTTTTATTGATGGTGTCCCTCCATTTACTCCATGGTTTTCATTTCTTAGAGCACCAGTTAATGCATCTCCTACTTCATCTAGTACATTGTAATCCATGTTACTTAAAACACAAATTACTCCTAGTTCACCTACTCACATACCATAGATGTGGATATGTTAGTCTAGCTACCAACATGTCAGCATAGGGCTATTCCCAGAACAATTACAACAACTCGGTGTATATCTCCACCTCGTTTTATTCCATGTAGGTGTTCAAAACCTCCATGCGTGGATTCTCATTACTCTCCATCACCTATGCATTTTTTTGCACCTATGCGCTCATCATATATTCGTCCATCGCATGCACATGGAATTCACTCACCTACATCATTTATCTACTATACCATCACTACTAGTGCATGGTCATACACTTTCCTCACCACAAGCATTGGATGGAGGAATTTCCTCATCCAATTTCATCAGATAGTTCATTTGATTACATGCACTTGGGGGGGCATATCACTCACACAACCCACCCCCCACCCTAACACAAACAAATGTTTCATAATTGCATTATCAAGATTCTAGCCTACTCATACTCATATACACTCTAGCATCAATCATTACCCGATGACACACTCTTGTGCTTCAATTCAAATTTGACTATTGAGGGCATACTATACAAATGAACCTCACACACTATGCATTATACACTACACCTTGTGCATTATACACATCACATGGTCATCTCTCATCATCATGTATATTATACACATCTACTTGTATTGCACTACACTCACTACCCTATGATGCACTCTAGTCTCATGGTCCATGCTGGACTATTGAGGGTATACATAAAAAAGGACCTCATTACACTCACACGTTCATCATTTAATCCTTTACATCATGAAAAATTATTAGTTTAGTGATATACACCATAGAATACATCGTCACTTCCTCTTACATCACTTAGTGGCACATGCTTTACGCTATAGAACCACCTCTTCTCCTCATCTTGTAGTGATATACACCATAGGCTACATCATCACTTAATCTAACATCCCCATCACTTATTATTATCATCATTTAGTGATATATGATTTATGACAAATCGTCACTACTTCCCCCATCTTGTTATGATATACACTTAGGCTATACCATCATGCTCATCTCATCTATATGTCACTTGTCATCACTACACATTCACCACAACGCGCTGCACACAACACATTATTTGACCATTTCCCGATGACGCACTCTTGGTTTTGGTTCATTCTTCATTGTTGAGGGGGCATAAAAAAATTAACCTCACTACATATAATTCCATTTACTCGGGGGCACACAGCTCCTACCAGCCATCTTGTATTCCATTCCATCTATCCATGACATGTTGCATATCTTGGTTGCATTTATTTTTTCTTACAATTGCTTGTACATGTTCACTTTATCACACATGTTAGATAGGTATCTTATATGTCATTATCTTTACCATACACACATGCACGTTCATGCTCTTTTCTAGTTGTGATCTTAGATACAAGGATTCTACACATAGCATGGATGTTTGACACACTACCAGTCCCATAGTGGATCCTGGGGGAATCAACTTTCATACACTATAGGTGCTACTGTTTCATTTCATTTCATAGCACACTACTTTCTTGCTTATACATGATTTTTACATATGGGTTATCTTTCTAACATGCTAACGGGTGCTTCATGTCCAACATTTGTTTTACATGATTATTTTCTACCATGGCTATCTATTTGTTTGTACTTGTTTATCTCTATTGTCATTGTATGCGAGATTTTCCATTTGTTTAGTGTGTACACTTGCTTGTTTTTCTGCGGATACTATGGCCTTGAGTGTATTACAACATTGTGACTTATGTCCCATGTTTATAACCCACTTTTTACAGTATATTATTTGCTTCTTGCATGTTTACTTGTATTTTAGCTTACAAATTGTCTTCGTAGCTTACACTTATTTTCTACATGCATGCATGTTTGTACTAACATTTGTTTCCTAGCCACTTGTTTGTGTGTGCCTTGGTTTCTACTAAGCACATTCCCTTCCCCCTGCAAGGAAGAGTTTGAGTTTCCACGGTCAGTCCTTTTTTAGGGCCACACCCTCTTATCTGTGACATTGCATTGTTGTCACTTACACAAAATAAGTGTTTTTTGCCTTATCCTTCAACATTTTTGGTAAATTGGTTCTTATGGGATATTTGTTTGCCTATGTGAATTCTGAGAGAGAAATGGAGTTGTTTTCAACAATTAGTTATTTCTCAAAATTTTGAATTTGGGACAGTTTCTTTAGTTTGTAGGTATTTCGAGTTTTTTATGTCCCATCTGTCCCTTGTTCACTATGGCTCACTTTTCCATGTTTTCCCATTTTCTCCTAATTGAAAAAGCCTCCTTTGTGTTCCAGATACTTAATTTTTACAGAGAACTCATGTCCCAATGGCCCATGGACCGATTATGTGAGTTTGAACCAATTTATCTGATGCTTGTGTTTTACAAAGTTTTTGATTTCCTTTGTCCTGCATGTTCCTAGTACTTATTGGCCTTTATTTCCCTGTGGACCCATTTTTTTGCATCTCATTCACTGTAGGTATTTTGGTCTTCCTCGTCCCAAATGCCCCAAGTGCTCCTAGGCCAGTTGTAACCCACAAGCTCGTATTTTCCACATCATACACAAAGCCTCCTTTGCGTTGCCATGATTTTGGCTCCCAATGTCCTAGGTGTTCCATGTGCCATTTGTGCTCATTTTTTCTAACATATCCACATGTTGAAGGTTTTTTTGGTGTGTTGTATTCCCATTCCCTATAATACATTAAATCAAGCATTTAATGCACCTTGCCAACCTACTCAAAATGGAATGTGTATAAATACCTAGGGAAATTGGTTTTTCTACCATACTTCTCAGAGTTAGCTATCGTTTCCCATTCTGTTCACCCTCTCCACTGTTTCTAGCCATGGCGGAGCATTTTCCTATCTTTTTGAAAAAATTCTAGTGCATCTTGTTTTAGCAGAGCTCGTGGTTTGTTTGGAAATAAATTCAAGGGTTGGAGAAGTTCATTACAGAATTTTATTGCCATTGCCACACAAGCCCATCAGCGACTGAAAAATTCTCTTTGGCTGGTTGTTCAAAATTCACGCTCACCATGAAGTCATTTTAAAGGACACAAACATATTTCTTCTTTAGAAATAACCATACCTGAGATAGGTGATCGTGACACCCAACACCTAGACCTCGAGTTTTCAGGGCATGAGTTTATTGTGAGAATCCTACTCCTATTGCTCACTTAATAAAAAAAAGTGGTATAGATCATGCAAGGTTTTTTTCCTATTTCTGTTCAATGTGCTGACACTGTGTTAGATTTTGGCTTCTGTTTCAATCTGGACACAAAAGATGTTATTGATCGTCATGGGCAGGTGATTTCTTGTTTAGATGTCAGTTATATCAGTGTTGCCCTCAAAATCCAAGTGGTGGAAGATTTAAATACTCTCACCAAAAATCAGGCCCAACTTCTGTTTGATCAAGACAACAAAAAATACAAGAGCAGGGTCGCCAAGTCATGGTTTAAAAACCCAAAGAAAGGGGCCTCAAGACTGCCAAACACCATGTATAGAATTGATTTCAAGTAGGAGATTTAAGATGTCATTACCCTTCTTGCTAGAATAATGGGGCTACCCTCAACTAATGAGTTCCACTTTTGGATGTGCCCTTATATTAACATCATATGTGAAGGCAAACGGAGCCTAAATTGGGGAGATATAATTTGTGATAGTCTCACTAAATAACTTACCAGTGTTCGAAAGACTAAAAATTTCTATATGACTTCTTATTTGATGTACACTATTGCAGCATACAAGGAGTTGTTGGGGATTTATCCTAATGAAGACAAAAAAAAGATGCTCCTATATATGAGTATTGCCCACATTTAACACTGAAGAGTATTAATCATCTTTTTAGAAGGGTGGATGATGCCTTCACCAAGTATATTGTCAAGTTGTTAGAGGGAAACACAACTCAAAGATTCTCAGAGGAGGTAAAACAATTGATTAATGTCTATGAGAGCTATTTCATTGAATTTATAAAATTTTCTTACATACGGTTAGCTGGCTTTGAGGGAACAACCCTGAAACTCCTAATGTATTGTAGTAATAAAATGGCTCTAGTTTAAGTCTGTAGGAAGTTGGATAAGCTTCACAGAACTTGTAGAGATAAGAAGATTGCATGCATTCAATTTCTAATCACATTGGGAAACTACACCTGCAGGACTATTTTGGATGCCCAAAATGTTGATAGGATAATTGTCCCCCTCACACTTCCTTTTTTCAAGCCAAGGACCTGCTTTGATATTAAGGGATTTATTGTTAATAATTTTAGAATGGGTTTTCATCATCTTGCTGATAATGAAGATTACTAGGCTAACTGTTTTGATGATTATGAAGCCAGAAGAAGGTATTATGGTAGATTGTCTCTTCAACAAATCAAGGAATTTGAAGTGTACAAGGTACAATATGAACTACAAGATGATGGTCAAGATATGCAGTCTCTTGAATATGAAAGGTCTATTAGGCATACTCCTATTGAAACCATTGATTGGTTTATTAAGGAAAATGATGACTTGAAAGAACTTATAAACCCTGGTTTGGTGAGGACCAAAATTTGGTTTGATAGAAAAATGATTTTTTTTTAGGGTAAGTAAGTCAAGGTCTTCCTCTCAAGAAGCCTCCACTTCTTAGAAGGATATTCCAGTGACAACCCCTGAGGAAAATGCAAAATTGGTCCCCTCTCCACTTGAATCTTCAACTTTGGTATATATGAAGAAAGGGAAGGCTAAGAAACATGAAAAGGTAGAGGAGATAATTCAAGGAGAAAGTGAACAATTGTCTTCTTTGAAATAATTGGGAGTAGTACCTAAAATTGAGCTAAATAAAAATATATGTAATGATGATGATGAAGAGAAAGAAATAAGATAACATGAGGAAAGTAATCTTGGAGGAGGTATTATGGAAAAATAAGAGGAAGAAGATGATAAAAAAAGGGATCATACTTTGGAAGTAGAAGCAATGGTTATCCTAGGGCCCTCTACCAAAGAAATTCCTGACAAGGAGGCACCTACCTCTAAAGCTGAAACATCTATTTTGGAAGTATCTGATGTAGAAACTTTAAGTGCAATGGACACACTTGCGCTTGGGTCTCTTGCTCCCTCTATTTCTGGTTCTTCTTTTTCTTGGGTGCAATCACTTGTGGAGAGTAAGAAAATAAAAGCTACATCTCATATTGTTGCTCCAAATATTGATGCTGTGGTAGCCCTTCTAGGTATTACTCTTCCCCCATCCACAAAGAAGGCTAACATCACATCCAGGTTAGTAATTGATTCTCAAGGGTAGAAAATTATGGATATTATTAAACCTAAGATTAACAAAGATCAAAGAGATATGTCTTTAAGTGATTTGAAATTAACAAGCATTCCCCGAGGAGAATCTACGCCCGAGAGTGAAGTGCACAATTTAAAGGAGACAGTGTCAAAGGTAATCAAAAGGGTTGAGAAAGGAAAGAAAACAAAGGATCAGCTGGAGGAATACAACCAAATTATTTCAAATTTCATCCCGTCCCTTATAACTAAAGACAAGGTACTTGATCCAACTCCACTAGCCTCAATCCCACCACTTGCTATCCCGATTACTGATGAAGTTCAAGCTATCAAAGACATCCATACACATGCTACATATGGGAAGGAAATGGAAGCATTGGTTGATGATATGATATTTACGGGATTAACCTTCATGGAAGAAGCATACAAGTCATTTGATAGAGTCACTATGATACAACTTAAATTTACTACAACACTCAGTGGTTTAGATAGAGAATTGAAATTATGGAGTGAATTTATTCAAGCTCTCCGATTGATGAGTGAAACAAATGTGCAGGTTATTTTGGCAAATAAAGTTTTTGACAATGCAAAGTTTAATTTGTCTAAGTAGTGGGTCTTCAACATTGATTGGAAAATAAAAGTACTTGAGGAAGCCATTGGTGAACTCAGGAATATGTTGCAGAAAGGAGAAGCTTGTAAATCCTGTGTTGTGTCTGCCTTTTAAGATATTCACTGCCAAATCTTCAAGGAGAATTCAAGGGAGAGATTCACAGTCTGAGAGATTAAGTCCAAGTTTAGGAGTTTGCGAGAATCAAATCGGAAATGAGGCACCACAAAGTAGTTGCACTCCAACGGAATCGTGAAAGCTCCAGCGATAGCAAGGAAAAAATTGATCAGTAATGGAAGAACTTGCTCAATAGAAACAAAGCTTGGATAGAGGAAAGACAACGGAGTGTCTTGGCATGCTCATAAATGAATAGAAAATGGGTACATATAGGGTGTTGAGTAACCCTTGTGCATGACACACATGAAACCCTAAACCTAACCCATGAGAGATGACCCTCCAACATGAGAGGAGGACACATAAGATAACTCACACTAACACCCCCCTTCATCGAAGCTGGGGTAGTGGCTATGATGAGTTAGATGGAAGAGGAAGACACTCCTAAACAACTAAGAAAGATGTGTCAATGGGGCTCGGCAACTAAAGGCCTGATAAGGTGCCCATATACAAACACAATCTTCCTAGAAGAAGAAGAAGAGAAGAAGGACTAAATAGCCCTAAGAAGATGGGCAGCTGCAGAAGATCTCACCCCAAGAAGAGACCATAAGTGAAGAAACTTCATCTCAGTGAAAGGCTTGGTGAATAAGTCTGCAATCTGATCAGCTATCTGAATGTACTGAATATTGATGATACCATCATGAATAAGCTCCTGTATGAAGTGCATATGGATCTTAATGTGCTTCGTCCGCTGATGCTGAATTGGATTTCTACAAATAGAGATAGTGCTCGTGTTATCACAGTAGATAATGGTAGGCCACCGAAAGTGGATGCCAAACTCTGTCAGAATACCCTGTAGCCAAATAGCTTCTGTGGTAGCGTTGACTACTCCTCTGTATTCTACCTCCGTAGATGATATCGCAATTGCATTTTGCTTCTTAGTAGACCAACTAATAGGAACCAAAACAAGAGAGAAACTATAGCCAGAAGTAGATTTCCGATGATCTAAGTCACCGGCCCAATCAGAATATGTGAACCCAATCAAGTCAATATCAACCCCTCCATGATAGTGTATGCCATCAGCATAAGTGCCACGAACATAATGAAGGATCCGTTTAGCTGCTTTCCAGTGCAACTCATGTGGCTCCTGCATGAATCTGGACATGATCCCAACAACATATGATAAATCTGGTCGAGTGTGAGTCAAGTAGATCAAGCTCCCAACTAACTGTCGGTAAAGAGTACCATCAACCAAGGGAGTAGAGCAATATGAAACCAACTTAACCCCAGAAAGAAAAGGAGTAGGAGAAGACTTGCAATCTGACATCTAAAACCAAGCTAGCAAATCAAGAGCATACTTAGGTTGTGAAATCAAGATTCCTGAGTCATATTGTGAAATTTGGATCCCAAGGAAGTAATGAAGCAGACCTAAGTCAGTCATGGAAAAATTGTTGGCTAAGACAATCTTCACAGAATCAATAATAGAGGAAGAGCTGCCTGTGATCAACAAGTCATCAACATATAGAACAAGAATGAGTATGGAGTCATCTTGCCGTAGAATATAAACATTTGGATTAGAGTAACACCTAGTAAACCTTGATGTAAGTAAGAAGGAGTCCATCTTGGCATACCAAGCCCGAGGGGCTTGTTTAAGTCCATAAAGAGACTTCTTTAACTTACAAATGAGGGAAGAATCTTGGACATAACTTGGAGGTTGTTCCATATAGATCTCTTCCTCTAGGTCACCATGAAGGAAGGCACTCTTAACGTCTATTTGATGGACTTTCCATCTGTTTGCTGCAGCAATGGCTAGGGTCAGTCGAATAGAAGTCATCTTCGCAACCGGAGCAAAAGTTTCTGTATAATCAACCCCAGCTATCTAGGAGAAACCCTTAGCTACTAATCGTGATTTAAAATTTTTGATGTCTCCATCTACTCCATACTTTGTTCAGAACACCCACTTACACCAAACGATTTTTCTTCCTTTCGGAAGAGTGGTGAGATCCCAAGTATCGTTCTTCATGAGAGAGGAATACTCCTCATCCATGGCAGAATCCCACTCAGGAATACCAGAAGCCTCCCAGAAAGACTGTGGATTAGAAGCATAGGTGAAGAAAGAGTGGGGTCCGATGAAATCTGAGCGAGTACGTCTCATATCCGAAGTATCTCCAACTAAATCTCTAGCACTTTACAAATTTTTCCTGGCCCAAAGGGGACTAGGAGGATCAGGCTCAGAGTCAGAAGATTCTTGACTTGAGTAAGAAGGGACATAGTCCTCATCATCACTACTGTCAGAATCAGAAGACTCAAAGATCTGATGGTTGAGAGGATCTGGAAGAGGAGCACGCTCAACAGTATCATCATATGATGAGTCAAAATCTAAATTAGTGAGCTGAATAACCTCTATAGGTGGATAAGTAGAAGTCGAAGAAGACTCATCGAACTTAACACTTCTCTCAATATATAGATCATGAGAAGTAGAATTCATCAATCAATATCCCTTCACGCCATCAGGATACCCTACAAAGATACAAGGTTTGGATTGTGGTTTCAAGGCCTTGCGTTTCTTCTTGGGAATCTGAGCCATAGCCTTAGATCCGAAGACTCAAAAGTGCTCAACATCAGGCTTGCGTCCAAACCAGGCTTCAAAGGGTGTCATCCCTCTTACTGCCTTGTGTGGAACACGGTTCTGAATGTAATTTACACAATTCACTACTTCGGCCCAATACTACAGAGGAAGAGACTTCGAGTGAATCATACAAGTGGGCATCTCCTTCAGAGTATGGTTCTTCCTTTCTGTGACTCCATTATGTGAAGGGCTATAAGCAACTGTATGTTGCAAAGAGATCCCTTCAGAAGTACAAAAATCCATGAACCTATTGTTTACATATTCACCTCCATTGTCAGTTCGGAGAACCTTGATAGACCGTTCCTCCTGTTTCTCAGCAAGAGCCTTAAAGTCCTGAAAATGTTCAAAGACTTCAGACTTAAGCTTAAGAAAATATACCCAAGTATATCACGAATAGTCATCAATGAAGGTTAGCACATAAAGAGCTCTAGTAAATGAAGGAGGAGGAAATGGACCAGAAACATCGCTGTGAACAAGCTTTAAGGGATGAGTGGCTCTCCAGGCTTTTCCTTTGTCAAAGTTATTTTCAGGATGCTTTCCAAGGGCACAACCCTCACAAAGACCCTTAGAAAATTTGACGCGAGGCAACCCGTTGACCATTTTGTTTTGACTCAATTATTCAAGGTAGCGATAGTTTAGATGTCCAAAATGCTCATGCCATAGCTTACTAACCTCATTTGCATGAGTGAGCGAGGCAGTGGGCATAGAATCAGAAGTAAAGTGGGAGAAGGTGTACAACCGTGAACGGTGATCTGCCTTTCCCTCAGCCACTGTAGTGTCATTGTTAAGCTCACAAATAATCACCGAGTTAGGACCAAATTCCACTCGCATTCCTTCACTAAGGTGAGTAATTTGGTAAACTGATAGGAGATTGGTAGAGAGATCAGGATCACTCAACACTTGGTTAAATGTTCCCCCATCCATCTCTACCGATCCACTACCGGAAACCGACACTATCGTGTCATTACCCATCGTGATTTGGGACATTCCACAAGGTTCGATGTTGGAAAACTCAACATGCGAAGAACCCATGTGGTGCGAGGCACTGGAATCTATAATCCATGTCGATGAAGGAGAAACTTTGGCTACAAGGGCCTTTCCTTTCTTCTTATCTTTTCTAGCACCTTTTGCAATAGAAGACTCGTCCTTCAGAGCACTTTGTTTTATTGATTCAGGAACACTTATTTTATTTTTCTCAAGTAAATGAGATAAGTGATCAATCTGTTTCTTAAAACAGTGTTGCTCGTCGTGACCAGTCTTCTTGCAATAGGAACACAAATACTTTCTTTTCTGTGCTCTAGGCTCAGAAGTCGAAGTGTTTGTGTCATTTTTAGGCTTGATCTTGGTTTCTTTCTTAGGTTGATCCTTAGTTTCTTTCTTCTTTTTAGTCTTCTTTCCCTTGCTAGTACTTGCTACAAGGGCATGTGACTTGGACTTGAGAGACCCCATTTGAATGAGTTTGTCCTATTCTCGAATGAGTTGGGACAAAAAACAGTCAAAGGAGGGCATTGTCCAAGTATCGCCCAAAACAACTTTTGTAGCGTAGAAAGTTGACACGAAGACAGAATATTCGGGGCCTAGCTTAGAGAGAATCGACAAGATCAGTTGAGAATATTTCATTTCTACTTGACATCCTTTTAACAATAATCTAATGTGGACAAATTTCGAGAAGAAGGCTTGTAGGTTTTGAAAGTCACTAGGATTTAACCCTAGTAGTTCGTTTTCCAACTCATGTGCTCTCATGTCATCTAGTTGTCCAAACATCGCATCCAACGTTTTCCACGCAGATGTAGGTGTTTCAGATGCCTCAATGTGGAAGAGCAAGTCAGGAGAAACGGACATGCAAAGAAGACCTAAAGCTTCATCACTACGGTTTAACCACTTAGATTTTTCAGGTTCGTCATCTGGTTTAGTCTCAGTTCCCATGGTGATGCGGTATAACCCTTTACCCCTTAGTTTCATTATTATTTTTGATCTCCATTCGAAAAAGTTGAACGGCGTAAGCAAAGGAATTGAAAGTGCATCCATAGTGAGAGAGAGAGAGAAAGAAATACAGAAAAGAAACACAACCACCCAAGACACTAACAACCCCCCTGCTTTCGACACTTTATAGTTAAGTGCGTTGATTACAATCGGGTCCGTGCGTGCAGTTTGAAACACTTGGTAACTCGTTTTGCAATTAGCGTAATAACACGCAAGAGAGGAGACCACAACAGTGTTTCGTGAAGCACAACAAAAGAGGAACACCGTAAAAAAGCACAAGAAAAAAATAGAAAGGAGGCGAAAGCCAACCCTGGTGGTGATAAAAAATGTCTCACGTCATAAAAGGAAACCCCCTTGCTGCAGACTGTGGCAGACGCGCTCACTAGTCGCAAGCAATAATAAGGGTCAAATACAAGGTTTGGGAACTCAAGGAGTTCAGATAGTCTTCAAAATGCTGGAAAGGAGCTTGGAAGGCCAAGAGGTGCACGAAGTGTCACTGCACACTTGAGCGCATGTTTGAGAAAAAAAACACCAATAACACCTAAATTTTAGCGTTTGGAAACGCCCAATTTTACTATTTTGGAGCTATTGGAGTTTTTGAAAAAAATGATTTGAAATTACCAGATCGTAAAAAAGAGAAAATTAATTTGTAATTAATAAAAATAGATTTAATTAAATTAAATCTAATTAATTACAAAAAAAATTAATTAAGATCGAAAAATTAGATCCTAATTAAGATCTAAATGTTAAAAAAAACTAATTAGATATTTAAATGAGATTTATTAAATATCTATTTAAACTTCTAATTAAAAACTAATTAAACTTACCATAGTATTTAAAAAATTACCATAAGTATTTCTTCCTTTTTTTTAAAAAGCACACGTATTTTAAAAAGGATAGGAATTTAAAAAAAATCTATTATTATTAAAAAATTATGAATTTAAAAAGTTAAACCTTTTAAAACTTAAAAAAGTAAATTTGAAAACTCCCACGTATTTTAAAAAGTTGATTTAAAACAAAAAAGCAAACTTACACCGTTTATTTTAGAAGTTTCCAAGTTTTGTTTTTATAGAAGGAAAAAACTTACCAAAAAAAACGTAGAAAAAAAACAGCCGTGGAAGTAAAAAATTACCAAAAAGACTTGTTGGTTTGAAAAGGAAATTGCGTAGGTTTTGGTTGGAGCAGCCGTGGAAAGGGGAGGCCGTGGCAGGGAGAACCAGTCGCGTAGTGCACAACAAAAATACAGTCCGTGGCAAGGTCTAAACAACCAAAAACAAAAACAAAAAAATACACATACATAGCAGGGTGGCCGTGAAAAGAGACGCAGGGTTTGGAATTTGCAGTGTCCAGCAGGTACGTGGGAAGAGAAATACAATTGGTGTGTTGGGAGAAGCCGTGAGAAAAGAACAGTCCACGAAAAGAGTAGTCCATGCAGAGCAGTCCACGCATCGAAGAAAAGAGTTTACAAAGAGCAATTGAGAGATGGAAAAACCTTGCAAATGAACTCCAAGCGACAAAAAAATATGTATCTTGCAAAATACCAGAAACCAGAGAGCCAAAAACAACAAATATCTAAAAAAAATTCACTTCTATTTGAAAATTTTTTTTATTAAAAAAAATGAAATAATCTCTATTTTGGTTGAAAAGCCAGATTTAGCTGTCGATAGCTAAATGTGGCTGTAAATAACCTGAAATCTCCAGGAATACCTACACAAGTACAGTAAATAGGCACAAAAAAAATGACACAACTTTCCGAGAAAGCTTGTTAGAGAGATGAGAAAAAATTCCAGAAAATAGTGATCGAAAACTTGCATGCAGAGTAAAATAACGAAACCAAGTAAGAGTAATCGCAACAAAAAACAAATCGAGTGCATGTTTACCCGATCTCAGCTCTGATACCATGAAAAGAGTTTGTGAGAATCGAATCAGAAACGAGGCACCACGAAGTAGTTGCACTCCAACGGAATCGTGAAATCTCCAGCGATAGCAAAGAAAAAAATTGATCAGTAATGGAAGAACTTGCTCAACAGAAACAAAGCTTGCATAGAGGAAAGACAACGGAGTGTTTTGGCATGCTCATAAATGAATAGAAAAGGGGGTACATATAGGGTGTTGAGTAACCCTAGTGCATGACACACATGAAACCCTAAACCTAACCCTAAACCTAACCCATGAGAGATGACCCTCCAACATGAGAGGAGGACACATAAGATAACTCACACTAATAATTCACTGCCAAATCTTCAAGGAGAATTCAAGGGAGAGATTCACAGTCTGAGAGATTAAGTCCAAGTTTAGGAAATTTGTTAAAGAAGATTTGTTTAAACAAGACACTATTTCTAAGGATAAAATAAAGGAAATCTGTACACTTTAAGAGACTATCACTGAGGCCAATAAGGATTTTCTAGAGAATGCATAATTTGAGAAAGAAATGGAGAAATTCCTAGGCTGGACTCATGCGACTGCAAATACCACCATCCCTCGAGGCATGAACATTGCTAAAGTATTGAAGAGATTCAGAAATCAAGTACTCAAGGTGAAGAAGTCCACAGTCACTCCTTCAAGTGTCCCAACTCCTAGTTCTTAATCTTTTAATTATACTATCTAATTAAGGTGGCTATTTTCTTTCTAGTCATATAATATGGAAGTAAAATACAATTTGATGTTATAATGATTAATTACATATTAATCCTTTTATTTAAAGAAAGGAAACTGAAAATACTCTTTTGTAACCACCCATGAGGCTATGTAAGGATATTTTCTTGACTTTTGAAAGGGGTCGGATTTTGGATGTCTTGGATGTAAAAAATACTGAATTGGTAATCAATATAGAAGTTCTATCTTTTCTTGTGTTCTATCTATTTCTACTTTCTACCTGATCCATGTGAAGTTATATATATCTGAATAGAACTTTGTGTCCTTCAGTTGATGTTGTGCTTAGAAATTTGTGTCTATTACATATATTTCCTGTATTTAGGTGTATATAATTCTAATGTTGTCACTCTTGCATGCATAAGTAGGATATCATTCTGCAACCTATATGTTTGAAAGTGTCACTTTCTTCATTTCTTGAATATTAATTATTCTACTTTCTTCTCTTTTGTATTGAAAATTTTATGAGATGGAGACATCTAAAGCATCAAAATCTTCATTGAAATATTGATAGTTTGTACATTTGTAAATAAGTAGATATGCTTATTTTTTGTGTGTTCAATAAGGGAACCTCTCCCATAAAGAGGAGGGACTATTGTCCCCTGACTATTATTTGTTTTCAAGGTCAAATCTAACAACCAACAGTTTTTGGTGCCCACTGTGAGGCACCTTTTGTGCATCCCACCAAAATAACTTCAATCAGTAACAACAACACACTGGCAGATAAAAGATATACACGAAGCCACAGAGAAAAGGGTATTGAAGATCCAAATTTTCAATTACTGGAATAATAAGGCTTCATTTAGAATCTAGAAAGAAGGAAGATAAGAATAAGATCCACAAGCACTCATCTGACTAAGGATAGAGTTACAGAGAGCGTTGATTTTTAAACACAATCAAGCCCTAACATCCAAGATTTTGTGTTGGCTGGAGTTATAGTCCCTTTACAAACCATTATTTCAAGAATGGTAGCACCTCTACCTTGGGGAAAACGCATTGGACCTTTGGCTCTTGGTCAACCATTGCATGATCTCCCAAAAGGGAATAGAAAGAATTTTCCTAGATTTAGAGGAGATGGGAAGGTACACCCAGATGAACACATTGTTGCATTCATTGTGGCTTGTGGAGTTCTCAGAGTTAGGCACGAAGATTTATCTATCAAGATCTTTGTAGAAATACTCCAAGACAAGGTTGCAGATTGGTTCTATCATCTTACGGCCGATGCTATCACTAACTGGGATACCATGAGGACTCAGTCTGAAAAATTAGTTCAAACTCGTTGAGGATGTACACGCTCTTTGTAATGTCCCCATTTTTGAATACCCTTAGCCTATCATTCCCTGTGGGCTTTAGGGATGTTGCAAGGGGAAAAATATATTAAATAATTAGATAATATTGTCTAGAGAGTGATTTTAATCATTTGACATTATAAAGCAATATTTATTTAATTATTTAATATTTATGGAGAAAGTAATGTATTTAGTTATTTAATTAAATTCCAAAAATGCAAATTAAAAATGAGAATTAATTAAATAATAATTAGGTGGATTTTAAATATTAAAATCACCCTTTTTAAAAGGGGATGCCACACCTAGGGGAAATAACTTCTTTTATTTAATAATTTCCTCTCCTAGGGATTTCAAATTTTGTGCCTCCTTGCTTATAAAAGGAGTGCTAGGATCATTATTAGACTTATGTTATGATGATATTTATTTTATGCTCCATGCTTGGAGTTAGGATGCATGCCCATTAAAGCTTTCTCTCTCTCTCTCTCTCTCTCTCTTGTGTGGGAAGTTAGTAAGTTGGTTTGATCAATTGAAGTATTCTCTCTTGTTCCATTTGTTGAGTTATCTTGTGTTAAAGTATGTTCTTTGTATGATTTATGCTTGCAAGCATTGGCGAATTGTTGGGATAAGTGGCACATTTATTTGAGGAGGATATTTGGATGTTATTGATGATTGTTGGGTGTTTTATGATCTGATTTTTAATGTAGTAAACTTATTCTAACCCTAGCGACTGGGTTGAGAATTTTGGGGGCTGTTTTGGAGGGTTTTCGGCTGTCACAAAATTCAGATCTTTAGTTCTTTGGAAAGATCTTAATTTATAGAACAATATGTATTTTATTTGGTGAAGAAATATTGAGTTTTGAGTGAGATATCAATTTTAGAATATTTCAGCTGTTTGTAGGCTTTTTCTGGGTACATAAAATTAATATTTATTTCAGATTTGCAGTTTGGGGTTGATTTAATATTGCATTTGATAATAAAAATTAGGAGGAATAAGGATAAATTGGTTTCATAATTTTTGGAGGAGTTTTTTGTGCCCTAAAAGTGTTGGGTGACCTACTTTTTAGGTCAAAATTAGGGTTTTGGGTTGGCTGTGCAAAATCTGCTTTTTGCATATTGTTCTTCATATTTTTGTGACCCAAAATCCAAAGTTTGAATATTTTTGCATGAATGGTTAAACGGGAATTAATTTTTGAAGTTTGCAGCAGTTGGAGTTTGGAAATTAATTATTTACAACTGTGTGTGATCAGATTTGTGTTAATTCCTAACTTGTCCTAGAGGGGGGCATTACAGTGGTATCAGAGCAACCTTCTTCCATCCTTGTGGGTTTGTTTGCAGAGTACATCATGGATCTTGCTAGTGATGGAGGTTTGAGGGCCAAGCTATATAAGCTTGGGAAAAGGCTCAAGAGGCCTTCATTTTTGAAGAGTGTATTGCTCAACACTCTTGAAGAGATAGTGAGTTGTTTATGCTTGATAGAGCAATCAGATTATGGCTCTATGTCTCCAATTTTATACTCCTTGGTGATGTAGTTGGCTAGGCCCGAATTGTTGGATCATGAAGATGGGGAAATAAGAATTACGGTCATCACTTACATTAGTGAAGTTATGCGGATTGCAGCCCCAAACTTTTCGTATAGTGATGCCATCATGGAAGACATCTTCGAGGTCATGGTGGGAAGTTTCCAAGGCCTTTGGGACCTTGTAAGCCCTTGCTTTGGTAAGAGGGTTAATATTTTAAACACTATGGCAAAGGTGAGGTATTGTGGTATAATGATGGATTTAGAATGTAATGATCTTATTTTTGACATGTTTGAGGTGTTCTTTGATGTTATATGTAATGATCATGCTCAAGAGATCATGATTTCCATGCAAGCCATTATGTCTCTGATATTAAATGAATATGAGAGTCCCCCAACACACTTGCTATCTATGTTTAAGGAAGGATTGGGTCAAGAGGCATCATGTGTTGCTCATACACTAGCCCAAGGTGTCCTAGAGAAATGTTTCGAACAAAGTGAAGACAATGATTTTCCAAGGTATGAATTCTTTGGTGTCTAATGATAAAATTTTGGTATCTAATACTTGCATGAGAGTTGGCATTTGCACAAAAAAATTAGATTTATCTCCAAAGGAAGAGAAGGTAGAAAAGCCCCTATATACAAATGAGCAAGGTAAAAAGTTATTTTTGATTGAAGAGGTTTCGTTGCCTTTTCAAAATTACATGGATGTTTATAAAATAATCATGGGAGATGAGCCCAAGAGGGAAAAGAAATATAACTTGCAAGTTTGCATGAAAAAGCAAAAGGAGGACAGCCAAGAGGTAACTAATGAACATTATTTAGTTGTTACTAATGCTACTTGGATTGGCAATGAATGTAAGCATGAGGGGATGAATGATAGGAAAGAAGAAGAGACACTTATGAGCACTTTAGACCATTCTCAACTTGCTGGTCTGTACGGTACTGTTGTACATATGCAGCGAAAAATAGTGAAGGAGGAGCAGCCAAGGTCACTATTGAGTGATCAAACACAAGCTTCAAAGGTGCAGCCATGGGTAGACCTCAATATGGCCCTAAAGGGGTCTATTTCACCATATCTCCCTCACATAAAAGGCAACCACTTAGAAATGACATTGAGGTAATAAATTATTCCAAGTTTGATTTGGCTAGTACTCATGATGAAGTTGTTGATGAGCATGTGCATGATAAAAAGGAAAACTCAGATTTGAAGGATAGCATTCACCTTCATCATGATCCATTTGAAGGAAAAGAAGGGAGTATGAGTCTCATGGTTACACCAAGTCATTTCTTACATGACACAAGCATTGGTGAAGGAGAAAAAAGGGGTTTAGATGAAGAAAGTAATGGGGGAAAGAGCGCTGTCCTAAACTCAGAAATTCTGAATTTTGTAGATGTTGGGGGCAGCCCAAGGTATGATTTTTTATATTTATTTCCTCCTTATATGTTGAGATTTGATGAATATGAGTATGAGCATGTTAGATGGATGGATAAAAGGTATTTTGGTCATACTATTGTTGATGTTTTTGCTCCTAACACTTGGGTGCATAAGTGTCAACATGGCAAAAGGAAAGGGACGCCTAAGACTCCTACAAATGAAAATCATGACAGTAAGCTTGCTGGCCTATGTATAACAACAGTCATTAGGGAGAAAATAAGTGTGTTTTCTCTTCTAGAATCAAGTTTCAAGGAAGCTCCATACACATGTCAAGTAAATGTACATAATTACAAGGTGAGAAGTGATGTTTTATGGTGCGAAAATGTAATGAGCAGCCCCAAGCATGATATTTTAGATTTATTTTCTTTATCCATAAATAAGGTACATTGGCACAATCAAAGGTTTGAAGTTCTTTGTGTTTACAGTGATATGGTTTATGGATGCATGAATTATGGTTTCTCTTTTTATATGCATGGTGAAACAAAAATAGTGAGATGTCATTCCTCTACATGGCATGGAGAAGTAAATAACAAGTTGTTTGTATTTACTAGTGCTCATAAGATGATTAAAATAGACATTATATTGCTCTCATACCTTGATAAAATTTAGTTTTTTATTGTTGAGGTCATAAGAGGAATGTACGAGCATCATCTATTCATGTTTGAGTTTGCATCCAAGAGGAATATGTGCATACTTAACATTCACATTGCTGTAATGTACATTTTTGGTTTGTTTGAGGACATGTTAACATGCTTACAAAAGGATTTAGTCACATGGTACGCTGATTTTCAGTTTGAAGCATCATTGGTACATGTTACATGTTCTTCTTTTGACCATTTAGCACTTATTTTACATTAGGAGCAGCGAAGAGGAAGGTTTGGTGTTGAGTTGTCATGTTATGTTCTGAGAAAAAAGGGTAAGCATGTTATATTTTCAGCCATGATAGTGAGAAGTGCCACATTTGTCATGACATTCACTTTGAATCAGCTCTATCTCATGCATATGATTGAGTTTCAGCATCTGTTTTCTTGGGAACAATGTATTGAGGGTTGTGATGATGAAGAATGGATCACATGGGCTTCACACGGCATGGTAAGAGTCTCATTTTCGGATGTGCATATGAATGATTTTCATATTTTTATTATGGGGAGTGAAATTTTATTTGCATGGGGGCCTATTGCATTTACTAGATGGTTGCTCATTGATGTGGGAAAAATAATTTGGAAACATGGTAGCTGCTGTCCTCTAATTTCTATGGATGATATCACCTCCATAATTTAGATTTTTCACATGTATTCGATGACATGGGTGATGGTACTTGATGTTGACTCATGGGTGACTATTTGGGGGTGGAAACCAACCACTCCAATTCTGATTTTCGGAGATTACAACAACACTTGGGGCCACATAACAGAGTTTGGGGGCATCCCACACATGGAGGAGTTGTACATGCCATGGAGACACTTTGGAAAAGTGTTGTTCAACACTTATTTTTCTAATTTATTTTTTTCATGTGCAGGTTTGAAGAATAAATTACAGTAGACTACACTCCTAACTTTGAGGAGAATGAAGCAATCCAAGATAGTGCAAATGCTACTTCACTTGAGTGGCATGGGAGCACGGTTTTTGGAGTACCACATTTTTGGATGCAAACACATGAGCTTGCTATTGCTTGAGGGCAAGCAATCTTGGGAAGGGAGGACTGTAATGTCACCATTTTTGAAGACCCTTAGCCTATCATTCCCTGTGGGCTTTAGGGATGTTGTAAGGGGAAAAATATATTAAATAATTAGATAATATTTTTTGGAGAGTGATTTTAATCATTTGACATTAGAAAGCAATATTTATTTAATTATTTAATATTTATGGAGCAAGTAATACATTTAGTTATTTAATTAAATTCCCAAAATGCAAATAAAAAAGGGGAATTAATTAAATAATAATTAGGTGGATTTTAAATATTAAAATCACCCTTTTTAAAAGGAGATGCCACACCTAGGGGAAATAAACTTTTTTTATTTAATAATTTCTCTCTCCTAGGGATTTCAAATTTTGTGCCTCCTTGCTTATAAAAGGAGTGCTAAGATCATTGTTAGACTCATGTTATGATGATATTTATTTTATGCTCCATGCTTGGAGTTGGGATGCATGCCCATTAAAGCTCTCTCTCTCTCTCTCTCTTGTGTGGGAAGTTAGTAAGCTGGTTTGATCAATTAAAGTATTCTCTCTTGTTCCATTTGTTGAGTTATCTTGTGTTAAAGTGTGTTCTTTGTATGATTTATGCTTGCAAGCATTGACGACTTGTTGGGATAAGTGGAAAATTTATTTGAGGAGGATATTTGGATGTTATTGATGATTGTTGGGTGTTTTATGATCTGATTTTTAATGTAGTAAACTTATTCTAACCCTAGCAACTGGGTTGAGGATTTTGGGGGCTGTTTTAGAGGGTTTTCGGTTGTCACAAAATTCAGATCTTTAGTTCTTTGGAAAGATCTTAATTTATAGAACAATATGTATTTTATTTGGTGAAGAAATATTGAGTTTTGAGTGAGATATCAATTTTAGAATATTTCAGCTGTCTGTAGGCTTTTTCTGGGTACATAAAATTAATATTTATTTCAGATCTGCAGTTTGGGGTTGATTTAATATTGAATTTGAAAATAAAAATTAGGAGGAAGAAGGATAAATTGGTTTCATAATTTTTGGAGGAGTTTTTGTGCCCTAAAAGTGCTGGGTGACCTACTTTTTAGGTCAAAATTAGGGTTTCAGGTTGGCTGTGTGAAATCTGATTTTTGCATATTGTTCTTCATATTTTTGTGACCCAAAATCCAAAGTTTGAATATTTTTGCATGAATGGTTAATCATGAATTAATTTTTGAAATTTGCAGCAGTTGGGGTTTGGAAATTAATTATTTATAACTGTGTGTGATCATATTTGTGTTAATTCCTAACTTGTCCTAGAAGGGGACATTACACTTTCCTTGCCCATATGAGCCCATTCGAGAGATTGTGGCAAGATTTAATAAAATAGTGAATAAAATTCCAATAGCCACTTGTCATGTGGATCAAATTCAGAAATGATTCTTCCTAAATGCATAATTTCTAGAGGTAAGCTATGCATTGAGAAGCGATAATATTTCCACTTTAGATGATGATCAACGCTTGGCCATAAGTGTCAAATATGATCTTATAATGTCTGGAAAATTAAAAAAGGAGCCTCTTAAAGCTAAAACTTCTTCTTCAAGAACCAATTCTTATCAACTGGTACAAAAATTGGTAAATGATCTTATAGAAATCAAGAAGCAATTGGCTCAAAATACTCAAAAATATATTCCAAGGAAAAATTTTCAACCCGAAAATCATTTGCCTTCTACTACACCCAAACTAGCAATTGAAGCACCTCCTCTTAAGATTCCAGTTAGTGCAACGTGTGAAGTTCAAGAGGATGAAGATGAAGTAGAGGCTGAGGAGTATGAAGAGCCCGAGGAAGAATCAGAAGAGGCTCCCAAAGAAGCAAGTGATTCTCAAGTTAATTTCCTTACCACTGAAGGGGTTGATGATGATGAAGATAATTATGATGTAGTAGTGAAAAATATGAACAACAAATCATATGTTGTTATGACCAGAGAACATATGAACAAAAAGAAGGAGGTGAACCAGCCTATAAAGAAATCCAAAGAGGTTCTGATCACTATTCCAGTTGTTGCTAAAAGAGGAGCCTCTATCCCTACCCCGTTCCACCCAAAAGGGGAATAAACCTTCTACCTCTTCATCTTCTGCACCTAAAGATAATATAACTTCAACCTCAGTGTCCAAAAAAAACTCAACCTACCAAAAATGATAAGCTTAAGGCTTCCACCTCTTCTAGTGTAGATGCCCCATCTACCTTTGGATATTTTAACATAATTGATCACATCAAGAAAACCAAGATTCAAATTTCTGAAGCTGAATTCTATCAAACTCACCCTGATGCCTTTGCCCAGGTAGTCAAGTTTGTAAAATCCAAACCTAACTCATTATCTACTACTTCCAAAGGCATATTGCCTACTCCCACCTCGTCACCCCAGCAAAAAATGATGACCACAACACCTTCTACAACTGAG
This sequence comes from Taxus chinensis, assembly GCA_019776745.2. Taxonomy (NCBI): domain Eukaryota; kingdom Viridiplantae; phylum Streptophyta; class Pinopsida; order Cupressales; family Taxaceae; genus Taxus; species Taxus chinensis. The sequence continues at coordinate 921,554,697 of CM034147.1, read as the reverse complement.
AAGATTGAGCCCTTCTATGTCAAACTGCTTATAGATGGCCATAGGCTTAGTAATTGTGTTATTGATTCAGGAGCATCAGATAATGTGATGCCTGCTAAAGTTTCCCATGCTTTAGGCTTGAATTTGACACACAAATTTCGGTTCATGTTATTTTATGGAAATTAAGAGGTGCTAATTGTAGGAAGGATCAAGGATGCACAAGTAGCTTTTGTCTGCTTTCCCAGAGAAAAGGGTCAAAAGCTACTATTTTAGTAGCAAATATTCCTCCGTCCTATGGTATGTTGCTTGAGTAGAAATTTTTGTAAAGAAGTGGGAGGAGAAATTTCAAATGGATTGGTCACATTCTTTCATCCTAGTTAATGGAAAGATGAAGAAGTTGTTACTTGAAAGAAAAACCTAGTATATTGTGTAGAAAACAGATGACCCTAAAGCACAAATTCTCTATGAAGACATTGGTCATGGTAATTACATGATCATATCAGAAGATGAGATGAAGGCTCCCAGGGGTGTGATAGATGATCCTAACGGTGTTTGGATTCTTGAATTTGATGGTAGTTTCTCTTCAGCTGGTTCTAGAGCAAGCGTAGTTTTGTTTTCTCTTGAGAAGAAATCTTATCCTTTCTCTTACAAGCTTCAGTTTGAAAATACAAATAATACAATGGAATATGAAGCTCTTCTTTTAGGTTTGGAAATGAAAATAGAAATGGGAATTAAGAACCTTTGTGCATGAGGAGATGTGGAACTCATCGTTAAACAAGTCAGAGGTGTTTTTCAGGTAAAAAATAAAAGGGTAAAGCATTACAGAAATATTGTATGGGATTCAATTGAATTATTGGATGCCTTTTCTATTAAAGTCGTACCTAGATAAAAGAACACTAGGGCTGATGCCTTAGCTATATTAGGGTCCTTGCTGATCCCTCATCTTGACTTTGCCCAAGAAAAATTTACAATTGAGATGATACATAGGCCAAGTGTGTTGGATAATGTCAACAATTGGTAGGTATTTAATGATGATCAACACTTGCTCTCTTTTCTTGAGCTTAAAGAAAATTTTAGTCAATTGTATTTTGAAGGAAGTGAGGCTGACTCCTCGTGAGTCTATACCATCTTCTGTACCTAAAGAAGGAGTCAAAGAAGAATCTGATAAGGATGGTTGCATAAGACTGAAAGGTAACAAGATACCTAGAGGACTGATTAGCATAGAGGATTTGTTTGACAAACATGACAGGTATATCAAGTAAAAGGTATCACATGGAGCTCATCAATCAACAAGCATGAGAAAGTTAACATTGGAAGTGAAGAAGAGCCTAAGCTTGTTAATATTGGTAAATTTTGCACTCGAGAAGAAAAGAATAGAATGATTGAATTGTTAAAAAAATATGTTGATGTGCTGGCTTATTCATATGATGATTTAAAAAAATTTCAGACTAAGGAAATGCAACACTACATTCCTCTAAAGCTAGGAATTAAGCCTTTCAGACAAAAGGAAAGGTGGTACAATCCCAAAATTGCAGATACCATTCACCAGGAGATTTAGAAGTTGTTCAATGCAAGGATAATTTTCCCTATTCATCATTCAGTCCTGGATAGCCAACATTATTCCCATAAGGAAGAAGAGTAGAGAGATTTGTATTTGTGTGGATTTTTGAAACTTAAACTAGGCTTCCCTCAAGGATAACTACCCACTCCCCATGATGGATCAAATCTTGCAAGTTGTCACTGGCTCAAAGATGGTATCTATGTTGGATGGTTTCTCGGGGTATAATCAAATTGAAGTAGATGTCCCAGATCAACAAAAGACAACTTTCACAACTCCCTGGGGTACTTTTACATATAGAAGGATGCCATTTGGTATCATCAATATGGGTGCTAATTTTCAGAGGGAAATGGATTTGGATTTTGGTTCTTTAAAGGGAAAGTGCATTGTAATATATCTTGATGACTTGATTGTTTTCTCCAAGAAGAGGGAGGATCATTTCCAACATCTTGAGGTTATTCTCCAGAAGTGTAGGAAGCATGGGATATCCCTAAATCCAAAGAATTCCATCTTTGGTGTTACATAGGGAAAATTTCTTGGACATATTATTTCCAAAGAAGGGACTAAGATAGACCCAAGAGAGTCCAGGCTATTCAGAATATTCCCCTCCCCACAAGTAAAAAAGGTGTGCACTCTTTCTTTGGAAAAATAATTTTTCTAAGGAGATTTATCCCTGATTTTGTAGAGTTGACTATGAATATAGCCCAGATGATGAAAGGAAAAAAATCCTTTTGCTGGACATCGGAAGGGAAGGAATCCTTTGAAAATATCAAGAAAGTAATTTCTAGAACACCAGTTCTTTCCTGTCCATACTTTGAAAAGGATTTCATAATCTATTGCTATGCCACTGAGAATACCTTGGCAGCCATTTTGACACAGAATAATCCTGAAGGATGTGAGCTTCCCATTGATTTCATGAGTTATGTTTTGAAATATCAAGAATTAAAGTATACAAAAATGGAGAAGCATGATTTTTCCATAGTTAAGGTAGTCAAGCAATTCCACTTCTATATCCTTAATTCTCACTCCATTTTCTTTTTACGTGATACAACTATTAAATCAATTCTCACACAACAAGAGTTTGGGACTAAAAGAGGAAATTGGGTGGAAAAAGTGCAAGAGTATGATTTGGATATCAAGCCCATCAAATTGGTTTGAGGCAAGGGTCTCTAAAGTTCCAAATGTGACTAACCTAAAGAAGATGCTCATATTCCTACTGTCCTTTTCCTCAATTCAACTGATGAATGGTATACTGATTGCTCATTTTATGACATATGGAGAATGTCCATCACATCTGAATGCTAAGGAAAGAAGAGCTATTAAGATAAGGTCTGCACAATATGTGCTATGGGAAAATTCCTTATTTAAAAGAGGGATTGATGGAAGATTTCTTAGGTGTGTGGATAAAGAACAACATAATAGGTTACTCAGAGCATTTCATGATAAATCTTGTGGAGGACATTTTTCATCTACGGTGACTGCTCATAAAATATTTGTGCAGGCTATTACTGGCCAACATTATTCCAGGATGCAATTAAGTGGGTAAGCAAGTGTGAATCTTTCCAAACCTTTGTGGGAAGACCCAAGCTAGCTACCTTACCCTCAATCTAGTAGTAATTGAAGACCCTTTTCAACTGTGGGGGTTAGACTTTGTAGGAACCCTCAATCCTAAATCAAGTGCTAGGAATACTTATGTTTTGACTACAACTGACTACTTCATGAAGCGGGTAGAAGCTATTCCAGTTAAAATTATAACTTCTGAAGCAATATGTAATTTTATCAAGGAAAATATCTTGATCAGATTTGGGGTTCCAAAAAACATTGTCACTGATAATGCCTCTAATTTCTCACCATATGAATTGATGGGATTTTTTTATGGATATGGGATTTATTTGACACATTCCTCTGACTACTATCCTCAGGGAAATGGACAGATAGAATCAAAAAACAAAAATTTGGTGACTATTATTCGAAATATTGTGAATGAATCCCAAAGGAATTGGCATAAAAATCTCTATAATGCTCTTTGGGAAGATAGAATCACACCTAAAAGAGTAATTGTGATGTATCCTTTCCAGGTGGTGTATGAAACAAAATATTAGCTACCAGTGATAATGGAACTGTCAGCCTTATAATTAATGAAAGCTATTAAGGATTCCAATTTAACTAGTGCCTTAGAGAAAAGAATCATATACTTGCAAAAGTTGGATGGGGACATGTTCCAGGTGGTGGAAAAAATTACTGCACATCAGAAAAAGGTGAAACAACTATTCTATAAGAAAGCCAGATCTAGGGACTTCCAAGTTGGATACATTTTCCTACTCATGGACAAGAGGCGAGAAACTTGAAGGAAGTCATGGTAAGTTCGATTCTCTCTGGTTGGGTCATTTAAAAATTTGACAATTTTTCTGGTGGAAATTCTTTCTATTTAAGCTATATGGATGGAACCTCTCTTCCATTGCCATATAGTGGGTAGTATTTGAAGTTGTTTTAGTACTAGGTGACTAGGAAGTAATCTGTATAGTCTTGTATAGTCTTTGTTTTTGGTCTTGCTTTGTGGTTCCTTGTTTCCTATATGTCTATGTGTGTTTTGTATTACCTCGTTCATGACTCTATTGCCCAATGAATTTTCACTTGCTTAGACACCAGTGATTCTAGGGTCTTTTGTCTTGCCTTGCCCTCTTTCTTGTGTCAAGATAGTTCATCCCCAAAAAGAACCAGATGTTGTCACTTGCCCAAAAATATGTGCATTTTTACATTATTCTTCAATTTTTTTGGTAAATTGGCTCTTACGGGATCTTTGTTCACCCTTTGTTAAGCATAAGAGAGAGAGAGAGATGGAGTTGTTTTCAATAGTTAGTTATTTCTTAGAATTTTAAATGTGGGGACTTTTCCTTTAGTTTGTGGGTATTTTAGGTTTTCATGTCCCATCTATCATTTGTTCACTCTGGCTTGCTTTTCCTTGATTCCCCATTTTATCCAAATTAAACAAGTCTCCTTTGTGTTACAGATACTTTTGTTCTTGGAGAATTCATGTCCTAATGTCCCATGGACCGATTGTTAGAGTTTGATCTGATTTATCTGATGCTTGTGTTTTACGGAGTTTTTGGCTTTCTCTGTTCCATATGTTAATAGTACTTCTTAACCTTTGTTTCCTCGTGATCCCATTTTTTCCACACCTCATTCACTGTGGTTATTTTGGTCTTCTGCTTTCCCAAATATCCCAAGGTGCTCCCAGGCCAGTTGTAACCCTACAAACCCAAATTTTCCATCATACACAAACCTCCTTTGTGTTATGGGGATTTCAGCTCACCACTATCCTAGGTGTCCTGTGTGCCAGTTGTGCTTATTGTTTCCCGCCATATTTGCATACTGAAGGTCCATGCTAGTGTGTTATGTTCCTATTCCCCACAATGCATTGAATTAAGCATTCAATGCACCCTGCCAACCTACTCAAAATAGAATGTGTATAAATACCTAGGAAAATTTATTGTTTCTACCATACTTCCCATTATTAGCTACCATTTCCCGTTCTGTTCACCCTCTCCACTGTTTGTATCCATGAAAGAGAATTTTCTAGTCTTTTCAAAATTTCCTGGTGCATCTTATTCTAGCAGAGGTCGTGATTCGTTCGGAAGAAAATTTAAGGGTTAGAGAAGTTCATTACATAATTTTATAGCCATTGCCACACAAGCTCGTCAGTGACTGTAAACTTCTCTTTGGTCAGTTGTTCAAAATTCATGCTCACCATGAAGATTCATTGTAAAGGGCACAAACATCTTTCTTCTTTAGAAACAACCATACATGAGATAAGAGAGAGTGACGTCAAACACCTTGATCTTGATGATTTTTAGGCATAAATTGACTGCAATAATACAACTCCTATTGCTCGCTTAATCAAAGAAAGTGGTATAGCTCACATGGGGTTTTTACCTATTTTTGTTTAATGTGTTGACATTGTGTTAGCTTATGGCTTTTGTTTCATTCTCGAACACAAAATATGTCTTTGATCTTCATGGGCAGGTGATTGCTCGATTAGATGTTAGTTGTATTAGTGCTACCCTAAAAATCCCAGTGGTCGAAGATTCAAATACTCTCACCAAATCTCAGGCCCAACTTTTGTTTGATTAGGAAACCGAACAATACAAGAGCAGGGTGGCCAAGTCATGGTTTAAAAACCCAAAGAAAGGAGCCTCAAAACTTCCAAAAACCATGTATAGAATTGATTTCAAGGAGGAGTTGTTAGATGTCATTGCCCTTCTTGACTATAATAATGGGGCTACCCTCAACTAATGAGTTCCAATTTTGGATGTGCCCTTATATCAACATCATATGTGAAGGCAAAACAAAGCCTAAATTGGGGAGAGATAATTTGTGATAGTCTCACTTAACAACTTGCAAATGTTCAAAGGACTAAAAATTTCTATATGATTTCTTATTTGATGTGACACTATTGCAGCATGTAGGGAGTGGTTGTGGATTTCTCTCGATGAAGATAAAAAATATGCTCATATAATATGAGAATTGACCACAATTAACATTGAAGAGTAGTAATCATCATTTCAGAAGGGTGAATGATGCCTTCACCATGTATATTTTTAGGTTGTTAGAGGGAAACATAGACTCAGAGATTCTCAAAGGATGCCAAACAAATTATTAATGTCTATGCGAGCTATTTCATTCAATTCCAAAAATTTTCTTACATACAGTTAGTTGGCTTTGAGGGAACACCCATCAAACTCCCAATGTATTGTAGTGATAAAATGGATCTAGTTGAAGTCTGTAAAAAGTTTAAATAAGCTTCATAGAACTTGCAGAGACAAGAAGATTGCATGAATTAAATTTCCAATCACATAGGGAAACTACAATTGCACGACTGCTTTGGATGCCCAAAATGTTGACAGGACAATTTCCCCCCTCAAAATTCATTTTTTCAAGACAAGGACCTACTTTGATATTAAGGGATTTATTGCTAATAATTTTAGAATGGGTTTTGATCATCTTGTTGATAGTGAAGATTATTGGGTTAACTGTTCTGATGATTATAAAGCCAAAAGAAAGTATTATGGCATATTGTTCTTTAACAAATCAAGGAACTTTCCAGTGTACAAGGTACCAAAGGAACTACAAGATGATGGTCAAGATCTGTAGTCTCTTGAATATGAAATGTCTATCAGGAATACTCCTATTGAAACCATTGATTATTTTATTAAGGAAAAGGATGACTTGAAATAAATTATAAACCATGTTTTGGTGAGGACCAAACTTTAGTTTGATAGAAAAATGAAAATGTTCAGAGCAAGTAAGTCAAGGTATTACTCTTAAGAAGCCTCCACTCCTCAAAAGGAGATTCCCATGGTAACCCCTGAGGCACATGCACAATTGGTCCCCTCTCCACTTGAATCTTCAACTTTGGTATATATGAGGAAAGGGAAGGCTAAAAAATATGAAAATGAAGAGGAGGTAATTCAAGGATAAAGTGAACAATTGTCATTCTTTAAAATAATTAGGAATTAGTACCTGAAATTGAACCAGTCATAGATCTCTGTAATGATGATGGTGATGAGAGAGAAACATGAGAACATGAGGAAAGTAATCTTGAAGGAGGTAGTACGAAAAAGAAGAGGAAGAAGAGGATAAACAAAAGGATCATACTTCAGAACCAGAAGTAATGGTTATCCTAGGACCCTCTACCAAAAAATTCTTGACAAGGAGGCACTACCTCCAAAGCTGAAACATCTATTTTGGAAGTATCTGTTGTAAAAATTTAAGTGCAATGGGCACACTTGCACTTGGGTCTCTTGCTCCCTCTATTTCTGGTTCTTCTTTTTCTTGGGTACAACCACTCATGGAGAGTAAGAAAAGAAAATTTGCATCTCATATTGTTGCTCCAAAGTTTGATGTTGTGGCAACCCTTCTAGACACTACTTCTTCCTCCATCCAAAAAGAATGCCAGAATCACATCCAAGTTAGTATTTGATTCTCAAGGTCAATAGTTTATGGAAATTTACTAAACCTAAGATTGACAAGGATGAAAGGGATCTATCTGTGAGTAATTTGGAATTAACAAGAATTTCCCCTAGGAGAATCTACACCTAAGAGTGAAGTGCACAATTTGAAGGAGACAATGTCAAAGGTAATTGAAAGGGTTGAGAAAGGAAAGAAAACACATGATCAGCTGGAGGAATAGAACGAAATGCTTTCAAATTCCATTTGGTCATTATTAGTAGAAGACAAGGTACTTGATCCAAATCTACTAGCCTCAATCCCACCACTTGTTGTCCTGAGTAATGATGAAATTCAAGCTATCAAAGAAATCCATAAGCATGTTATCTATGTGAAGGCAATGGAAGCCTTGGTTGATGATATGATAGTTCACGGGATTAAAATTCATCAAAGAAGTATACAAGTCATATGATAAACTCACTGTGACACATATTAAATTTACTACAACACTCAATGGTTTAGATAGAGAAATAAAATTGTGGAGTGAATGCATTCAAGATCTCTAGTTGATGAGTGACACACATGTGCAAGTTATTTTGGACAAATAAAGTATTTGACGATGCAAAGTTTAATTTTTCTAATTAGTGGGTCTTCAACATTGATTGGAAAATAAAATTCCTTGAGGAAGCCATTGGTGAACTCAGGAATATGTTGTAGAAAGGATAAGATTTTAAATCATGTGTTGTATCTGCCTTTCAAGATAATCACCACCAAATCTTCAAGGAGAATTCAAGGGACAAATTCACAGTCCAAGATATTAAGTCCCATTTCAAGACATTTGTTAAAGAAGATTTATTTAAACAAGACACTATGTCTAAGGATAAAATGAGGGAAGTATATACACTTCAAGTCAACCATTACTAAGGCCAATAATGAGTTTCTAGAGAATGTAGATATTTGAGAAAGAAATGGAGAAATGCCTAGGTAGCTGGACTCATACAATTACAAATACCACCATCCCTTCAGGCATGGACATCGCTGAAGCATTGAATAGATTCAGAAATCAAGTACTCAAGGTGAAGAGTGTCACATTAACTCCTTCGAGTGTCCCAACTCCTATTTCTTAATATTTTAATCAGATTATCTAATTAAGGTGGCTATTTTCTTTCTAGTCATATAATATGGAAGTAAAATACAATTTGATGTTATAATGCTTAATTAGATATTAATCCCTTTGATTAAAAGAAAGGAAACTGAAAAGACTCTTTTGTAACCACCCACAAGGCTATTGAAGGAGATTTTATTGTCATTTGAAAGGGGTTGGATTTTGGATGTCTTGGATGTAAAAAGTATTGAATTGGTAATCAATACAGAAGAAGTTCTATCTTTTCTTGTGTTGTATCTATTTCTGCTTTCTACCTGATCCATGTGAAGTTATATATACATATATATATATATATATATATATATATCTGAATAGAAATTTGTGTCCTTTAGTTGATGTTGCTCTTAAAAATTTGTGTCTATCACATATATGTCATGTATTCGAGTGTATATAATTCTATTCTTGTCACTCTTACATGCATAAGTAGGATATCATTCTGCAACCTATATGTCTGAAAGTGTTGTTTTCTTCATTTTCTGAATATTAAGTCTTCTACTTTCTTCCCTTCTATATTGAAAATTTTATGAGATGGAAGACATCTAAAGCATCAAAATCCTCATTGAAATATTGATACTTTGTACATTTGTAAATAAGTAGATTTTCTTATTTTTTGTGTGTTCAATAAGGGAACCTCTCCCATAAAGAGGAGGGACTGTTATCCCCTGACTATTACTTGTTTTTAAGGTCAAATCTAACAACCAACATGTATGCACACCCAAAGGGATGGGCATCATTTGGGTTTACACACTACGCAACATATTACTACTACGGTTCAGTTTTTTGTTTCTTTCCATGACACAGTGGTTTATATAGTGAGTGGGTTCTGAACAGTCTATAGAATCCATACACAATGAACTTGCCTGAGTGGCCTGAAAGGTTGTCTGTAAAATTCAAGGGAGAAGTAATCAGGTATGGTTTTTCAATAAAACTTTCAAAACAAAAACATCTTAACATACAATAAACCCTTTTATCGCCCAATATATATTGAGGGAATTGACAGAGATAAAAATTAACACTCTCGAGAAGCAGTTGCATGTGTGGAGAAATTGAACACAACAAGTAAAAATGAACATCAAACTTATGGCCAGTAGCGTGAGGATCACCCAAAAAAATGGACCACTGTGATCGAAAAATACATTGGAGCTCCCCTTCTAGACTCCTTTTCCTTCCATCAAAACAAAATGATCAGGTGCACATGTAAAATTTTCATGTACATACATTCATGGACAGTACTATCTTGCAGTAGATTTCATAGTGTATATATATATATATATATATGCATCTTTTGACATGGTTTTGGACCCAGAGATAGATTCGAAAGTCAATGCATAAGTCGTCTATCATGAAATAATTGTGCTAGGTCTTTCCATATGGGAAGTAAGTCACATAACAATAAACTACATCACTCAGTAGCCCTCACAACTTACTAACATGCAGGTATTCATGATATTACATTGATTATGGTGATACACGCTTTTCCTCCCTAGGTTCACTAATAATAACGTGGGTACACTTTTGCTATTTTTAGTATTGATAATCCATCATGGATTTATGCTTAGGTCCACTTCTAATGAAAACAAGTCCTTCGACACATTGTTTACCACACTGATCTACATGGATATGTAGTCTATACAGATGCAGTTTATCTAATTTATAGTTACCTAGAGCTTCCGATCACCAAGTGCATAACAGTGTACAAAATACTGTCAGAGATTCAACTCCGTGACAGTTTGGGTAATTCCGTATTTAGGATCCTTGGTATTGAATACATACAATTAAAATGCATTCTTGACTGAAATCGCCAGTACTTATAGAGACCTAGGTATTTGGCCATCTATTATAGTGCATATACTGTAATGACCATCTTTGATCTATGAAATGGAACCATATTTTCCAACTTGACATTATTGTTCATACTATGCGTGACACTATTTCTGTCCAGTGGATGCCCCAAATGCCCTGATCAATGCTTTATTTGTGTTGATAATCTTGGTGGTTGCGTATGTGGCTCAAAGCAAATAAGGAACTATTAAGCAATTTGAGGATTCTATATTTTTGGTGATACAACACTTTCAGGGCTAATTCTTAAGTGGGAACATAGAGCAATCCCTATGGAAATGTATGGTTATGAGACCATAACTTCGGGACACAATTGTTATTGTGACTAGTAGTCTTGAGTTTAATGTATTCATTTAGTATTTTTATGAATTTTTTTGGTCCAGGGTATCTTTTAGTTTTTATTGTTTGATCACTGGTGGTCACATTGTAGTGCATGGTTCTAATTTTTATTTACATTTTTGTGAGTCCTCCAATAAGGGCAAGTTAATGTATATTTGCACCCCCAGACCATACACCCACATTCATTTTGTAGAAGATCTATGCTACCCTTCCTTCGCCATATCACAAATTTTGATCTCCCTTCATAGAGCACCAAGGGCAAGCTCCCCTTCCACACTACCTAGAACTACATTGGGTTTGAGATGCAGTGCAATCCTCAATGATAAGTCCATCCATCTGGTACTAGAGGATAGTCTAACCCCTTCATATGCATCTTTAGTTTCTCTAGGTTCACTTAATGTTTTGCTTGGGTTTTCATAGTGGTCAAATCTCTTACCATCTGCATCAGATTTGGCAGCAAGATCTACCGAAGATTGTATGACATTCCTCGTGACATGAACCGAACACAGGGGATTACTCATCAATATTGCACTCATAAGAGGTTCATTGATAATGGTGTAAATTCCCTATGGCAAAAAACTTAAGGGAATGTAGGAAGCCCAAATCCAAGGTGCTCTTGAGGATTATAATAATCATTCTGAATATATTTTTCATGTCAGGACATAAAGAATACACTGATCTACATAATTTCAACTAAGCTCCTAATGTAGCAGTTTTATCACTCAGTTGTCGATACCGGTGGTCAATTAAAGTAAATAGGCACAGAAGCTTGACGAATCAACTAAGGCCTTTTGAATGATTTGTATAAATTAGAGTTCATGCACAAAAAAATAACTTGTTTAGCTACTTGAATGCATTTGAATACTTAGTTACCTAGTTATGATCCTAAATTTACAACATACACCTAATAATACTAGTACAACCTTGCATTTAAGATACAACCATCTATATCATGGGATTCATCAAGCTCATTGGGACCAAACCTTAAGTAGTGAAGCTATGCCACATCGTGGCTCTTGTTGTCATTATTCAATCTAAAATGTACATTTTTGGAGGGATAATTAACACTTTTGAGTTCTATCGAACTCAAGGTCTTGGGCTATTGGTGAGTTACAAGTAGTTTGTAATCATCAACCCAAGTTCCATTCCCACTGAGTTCATTGGGTGCTTTCAATAAGTGGCCATGAGGAAACCTTGAGGTAGGGGTCAAACTTCTCCATATGGACCAAACGGAACATAGCGGGGCACTCCGAATGTGGATCGCTCGGCAATAAATTAAGGATGCAAGCCCACCCCCATGTACCACTTAGAGAAAGTGCTCCACCACCACTCTAGTTCATAGTCCTGGTATAATAAAAGCGTTTACCTTCCAAATTTACCGATGGGGCTTGGGTGTAATGGTTAAGTTGGGATGGTTATTTCCGACCCCACCCAAGTTCAAACCCCACTATGGCACGAGCCCCATTAGGGGTGATTGGCTATGGCTGTGGGGTGTGTAGATTGACATCCTCTCAGAGGCTCTTGGTTCACTGTGGTTCATGCGATTAGGCACAACTTTGGAAGGGGAGCGGGACCCCTCAAACTCGCCCATCAATAAAAAAAACTCCGTAAAAGACCTATGGATTCACCTAAGTGAAATGACTCACCATGGGTGAGGGTAATTAACATAATAAATAAATAAAAGGTAAATAATACCCCCTCACACAAACAATTTTTTTATTTAACTTTCTTCTTATTCATTACTATAAAGTTTGTGGTTTCCTAACAACGATCTCAAATATAAGTGTATTATAATTTTGAGGAGGTGTAAAGCGTCAAGTGTGATGATACATATAAAAAGTAATAGCAATTGTACCCAAAAGGCTAGTAGTCATGCCAATAAGTGAAGGATGACTATTCAATGCTTATAAAACCCCATAAAAATATATTGAGTGATGATGTTATTTGTGAATAGAGGGTTCGTAGGGGGTTGTACATAATATGAAGAATGTATATTTCTATGCTATGTATTATGAGATCGAAGGTATTAACAATTCAACAAGTCAGATATACCTCTTCGGTGCATCTTGGAATTACGGTGGGTATGATCTCCTAAAAGGTGGTCTATCTGGAATTATTTTTATGACTAAAAATTCTCATATAGATTTTTTTTTCATTATTAATGGCCCAAAAAACTTGAACTATTCATGCATTATCTAGATCGATCTTATATAATTTGAAATCAACCGTAAGGGCATAACCAACGTTAAGGAGGTTTTCCTATACAATAACACACTACGTGGAGGTGGGTATCACATAAGGGCGCCATCGAGGAAAAAAATTAAATATATGAATGCATCTCCTGCTTAAACCCTAACATCATTGCCAGAGGAAAAAATTCAAAAAAATGACTACACCAATCTATCAAAACATAAGCTTCTACTTAAAATGTTGTACATATATGTTAAACCCTAGCTCGTGACCATTTGGGGCCATCACTAAATGTAACCATCTTGGAAACGAAATTTGGATAAGGTTTGGTGACATGAGAATTTTTTATTAAGGATAAAGGTTTTTTTGTCTGGGACCCTTACCCAGATACAAAGGTTAGTTGGTTGGATATAACCCTAGACTACTTGATACAAAGAGGCCATTAGATAGAACATTACAAATCGTAAGAGAACAAAACAAGACTAGAAGAGGCTACTAGTCAACGAGCATAAAAAAGACAACAGACTGTTAGCAGAAACACAACAGTATGTCAGCAACAGTACAACAAAAGCATAAAAAACCTAGCAGGGAATAGAGAGCCAACAATACTTTATGATCTTATGGAAAATTTTCTTGATGTTTTCAAGCCCCCTATGGATTTCTTTGAGGCTTGTTTCTTTCTTAAACTTCTCCTTCCCTTTATGGTCTTTAAGGTGATTGATAATGAGTGAAAAAGAGTCGATAGTGCCCTTAAGGATGAATAAAACATCACAGTGCTTGACTCTAAGATTTTTAAATTCCTTTTCAATCTTAGACACCCTCTTACTGAGGTCTTCAACCAGCTTCTTGTCACTTTTACCATCCTCCTTCTTTTATATGTAGACTTGAAGCTTGTCCTTGATTTCATTAACCTAATTGCTAAGACAATTGATTTTACCATCAAGATCCTCTCTGTAACATGCATCTGTAATAGTATGAGGTTCAAAAGGCTTTCTTTTCCATATAAAGAAGGCTAAGAATGGCCTCACCTTTAACCTAAATGGGAGGGGAAGGGAGAGTAGTCTCCACAGTAGTATGATAAAGAACATTTCCCTTAAAGGGGTTGTCCCAAGAAAGTTCACATGATCTCTAGTGCGAAGGGGGGACATAAGTGGAGGGGATGGATGAGGGAAAATTAGAGGAAGAGGGGGCAGAGATAGGAGGATTGGTGGTATGAAGAAGGGAGCTAGAGGGGACATGGATGGGGGGTTAGGATAAAGAAGATTGGAGTCTGAGGGGGCATGGACAAGGGGTTTAGAGGTGATGATAGAAGAGGGAGGAAAAGCAAAAGAAGGGGAATCAGATGAGGGGAGGGCAACATGTTGAGGATGAAGAATCAAAAGATCAAAGCAACTATAGATAAACATAATAACAACATGGTGCAAAGGATACACACTTTTACCCCACTTCACAAGATTAATGGAGTGCTCCAGTGATTGTAAAATGAAAAAAAAGAAAAATTATAAAGCATTTTATCCTGAAATGGTTTATAAAGACCAAGTGGAAATGTGACATTACCTTGAACCTTCCTTCGAGGGTAATGTATTTCATCACCAGCAGACCAACCATGCTGTATAATGATATGAGCATTGAGTAGAATAGTTGAGAAACCTTTTTATGAAATGAGGGGAGCTGAACAAATCTTTGACCACCTCCATGTAATATGCCATACACTATTGCTGCAACATGCCAAATGCCATCATTACAACATGACCAATCATTAAAAAAAGTAAACAACAACCATTAATATGTTCATGCTTCAATGTAAAATTATTTATGAACCACTGATCTACTGACATATGACGGAATAATAGACTATTCATTTAGTTGAAGGAATTCCTATCACCATAAAAAATTGAAAAAACATTATAAGGTATCATAATGAATTCAAAAAACTTAATTGATTGATGTCATAGGTTGAGATTTGAAACATTGCATGTTTTCTCGATCTAAGTATGATCAATAGAAAACACATGGTAAAAACACTACACCACATTACTACATACTACTAAGACAAATTAAAAAACATCAATACAATATTAACCAGTAATGACTCCCAAATGTGGCAATAGAGATCCCGACGGGATGCATCGAAAGTAAAAAACTTGAAGGAGTGAATGTGAAACATTACAAGTGGAAGAGGGATGATGATGGTGTGTGGAAAGTGTTGGAAGGAATTGGGGTGAACCACTTCTTTCTTTTGGCAAGTCACAAATGGAACACATGTCTATTTTGTGAAGTGTGCAAAGGAGAAAGTGGGGTGTGATGTATACAACTTTGAGGAAATCTAGGTAGCTCTAATAGTACACTTATATTGGTGCAGGGTCCAATAATGGAGATAGTAGGTGAAAAGACATTCACCAGTTAAAAAATCTATTTAGAATGATATATTAATTTAATACAACCTGACTGTGTTGTATTGTATTATTATTATTTAAACATGGAAGCATGTTATGTTGAATAAGACAATTTTAAAATTAGTCAATATTCTCTTATTCATTGATGGAACTTAAAATATACATTAATTTATATACAAGTGTACAAATATCAAATCTATGCAGTCAACTATTCATTAAGTAATATTTACATTTTATGTACATCATATCTATTACAGTCACTTCAACAAGTCATTTCTGAAGACTTTGTAAACCAAATCTCAAATATAATGCACTCTTTTTGATATAAGAGTCTTCAATCCCTAGTAACCACCTGCATAACAATAAATGAAATTATGGTCAGGCTCACCTTTCATAGTGTTTAAAAACTCAATACCATATGAACAATAAATTGTGTTACCAACTAAATAAAATAATAGAAATCACCAACTAAAATATTATCCATTGGATTAAATCCCAATAAATCTCAACCATTCGATTGAACTATCATATTTAATCCATGTGAACTAACATCAACCAATCAGAATCTAGGATGATAGAATAAAAGCTGAAGGACCAATTACAATTCCAATGGTTCATGTAGTTTCATCTCTCACAGTTGAAGAAGTGAAGAGTAGTTGAGTTCAGGTAAGACACTTATGAAATACAAACTATTTCAGGATTCAAGCCCTCTATTCATTTTTTTCAGTGTTGTATATTCCAGTAGAGTTGTATAGTCCAGCAGTGTATTATGCTAAGTAATGACTATACATTAGAATCAGATATGTAGGAAAAATGAACTGTATAGTAAATTATGAAGTTCATATTATGCTCAGAAAATTCTGCAATACAATATACAACACAGTTGGAATGTACAACACTACTGGAATATACAACACTGTTGGAATATGAGCACATCAGTGTCCTATAGTCCAACTATGTTGTAAATTGCATTTCTGAATTCACTATATTGTTCATTTTTCCATATATCTCATTCTAACATGTATAGTCATCACTATTATATTAGCATAATTTTAATTGTATACATAAAAAGTTGGAAAATATTCTGATAACATGTGCAAAATTTATATTGAAAACATAACTTTACATTTTTTTCAGTGTTGTATATCCTAGCAGTGTTGTATAATGCCAGCAGAATTATATAGTCCATAAGTGTTTTATGATAAGTAGTGACTATACATTAAAATGAGATATATAGGAAAAATGAACAATATAGTAAATTCTGAAGTTCATATTATGCTAAGTAAATTCTGAAATACAATTTACAACACAACTGGAATGTACAACACTACTGGAATATACAACACTGCTGGAATATGAGCACATCAGTGTTCTATAGTCCAACTGTGTTGTATATTGCATTTCTGAATTCACTATATTGTTCATTTTATCCATATATCTCATTCTCTAGTTAGAAAGTATTTTTTCTAGTCATCACTGTTATAATAACATAAGTTTAATTGTATACATAAAAAGTGGGAAAGTTATCTGATCACAGGTGAAAAAATTATATTGAAAACATAACTTTAAAAAATACATAGGAAGAGTCCAACGAATACACTAGAGAATGGTATATCAAGAAAAAATGAACAATATAGTGAATTCTGAAATGCAATATACAACATTGCTGGGCTATACAACATTTTGTGCTCATTTACTCAAATATACATTGTCTATACAAGCACT
The DNA here is from genome assembly GCA_019776745.2 of Taxus chinensis. Lineage (NCBI taxonomy): Eukaryota > Viridiplantae > Streptophyta > Pinopsida > Cupressales > Taxaceae > Taxus > Taxus chinensis. Next base: position 921,537,560 of record CM034147.1, on the reverse strand, counting down.
TTCACTATTCAACATATTCCATACAAGTATCATTTTCATAATAGAAAATACAAGTCAATTAATTGGTAAAAATGAAACAGAATCATTCATATTCCAGCAGTGTTGTATATAAAAAAAAAAATATTGTTGTTTCATATCTTGTTTCATAAAAGATATTTTTTTGTATTTTTACAGTAACAATTTTCATGTTGTTGAATGTACATTTTGTATTTCATGTTCATCTAAACCATGAGAAAAGGTGCAATTGCTAGAAGGTCAAGGAGGCCCAAAGTGAGAGGTGTACGATTATCACATAATGTCAGTGATGAAGAGGATAATTCAGCACCAACTGGTAATGAACCAGAATGTAGAAACCCACCCAATGTCTCAGTTCAAAGAACATCTGCAACAAAGAAGCTTAGTGTCATCCGAGGTTGGACAAAAGAAGATATGGAAAAGGCAATAGATGATGTTGAGTTTAATGGGTTCTCAGTTAGAGCAGCAGCAAAGAAGTATTCCATTCCACCCACATCATTACACTATTGGCTAAATGGTCTCACCCACACAAAGAGGAGGGGTCCTCCAACAGTTCTAACTGAAGAAGAAGAAGATGAAATTGTTGAATGATGCAAAGAAATGGCTGCTATGGGTCATGGCTTGGAGTTAATGCAGCTAAAGGAAAATGTTTCTCAAATTTGTGAAACAAGACAAAACCCCTTTAAAGATGGGTTTCCTGGTAAATCATGGTGGGATGGATTCAAAAAACGTCATCCAGACCTTACAATCCAAACAACTGAGGGACTTGATAGGGATAGAGCTTTAAACTTGCACCCTACAGTGGTAACCAAATTTTATGATAATTTGGCCAAATGCTATGGAACCTATGCATATGGCATTCATAAAATCTGGAATTGTGATGAGACTGGTTTGCAAGTTGGGAGAAATTGTGGAGTGCGTGTAATTGCTAAGAGGGGAAGTCGAAATGTCCCAAAGGTAATACCAAAGAGCAGGGAGTGGATCACTATATTGTGTTGTGTCAATGCAACAGGTTTTTCAATCCCAGGATTTTATTTTTTTAAGGGAAAGAGAATGGTAAAGAATTACATTAAAAATTATGAACCTGGAGCATGTATGGCTGCACATCCAAATGCATGGATGACAAAGGAATTGTTTTTAAATTGACTATGCCATTTTGCACGTTCAGTACCAGGAGGTGTTTCTCCAAATAATAGACATCTATTGATATTTGATGGCCACGAAATCCATGTAGCATTACAAACTGTGGAGGAGGCTTACAAATTGGGCATTGATTTGATAACACTACCAGCACATACTATTCATAAGTTACAACCTCTTGACGTGAGTGTGTTTAGCCCTTTCAAGACATATTTTAGAGCTGAGAGGTCCAAATGGATGGCAGTGAACAAATGTGCAGATGTGAAAAGGAATGACATTGCTGAGCTTGCAAGTAGAGCCTTAAAAAAGGCACTAACACCATCTAACATCATTGCAGGTTTCAAAAGAACTGGTATTTGGCCATTAAATTATGATTCTCTTGTAAATGACATGGCATGCAGTCAGGCATTTGACATGCAAGGTGAGGAAGATGTTGATGTTGTCACAAACATTTTGAGCCTATCTCAAGGAATAAATCCATAATTAAATAATAGTGAAGAGGTGGTACCTGAAACTCAATTCATGCAAAATGTTGACTCAAGAGATGATATGGAAGTAGTTGCAACACATGGAGTGGAGCTAAACGGTGCTCTTGGAAACCCAAGTAACATCATCAACAATAATGAAGGGTCTACAGATTTTCTAAGTAACAATGATATGTCCTTGCCAAGTCAAGTTAACCCGCCACAATGGTTAGAGGATGCCATGAACAATATGGGTTACAAGCTACCTTCCAGCACAGAAGATCAAAGCTTAAATCTGCCTTCCTTTCCTGAAGGACTGGAAAAACAAGCTATAATTCATTAATATGCAGATGTTGGAGATGAGGATGAACAAGACGAATTCGAATTTGAAGAGGATGCTCAAGAAAATGAAATAAACTTAGAAGTTAGGAAACATGAACTTCAAGACCCTGAAGAGATTCAAATCCAAGATGGATGTGGTAAGTTACTTTCTCAATTTCTACGACTTCCAAGGGAGATCATAAACAAAAAGAGAGTCGAAGATTCAGATGGTTCTATTAGACTGAGTAGGCATTCACAGATTTTGACTGCACCTGAATACATGGAGCTATTGGTTGATGTGGAAAGAAAGGAGGAGGAACAAGAAAAACTAAAGTTAAGGAAAAAATAATTGGCACAAGAAAAAAAGGATGCTAGACTTGGTGCAAAAGAAAAAAAATTGTAGGAGAAGCTTGAAAGAGAAAGGGAGAAGCAGGCTAAGGAGCAACAAAAAGAGATTGAGAAGGCACAAAAGCAACAAAGGAAAGAACAAGAGAAGAGGGAGAGGGAACTTGCAAATCAATTAAGGGAATACGAAAAGAGGATGTGTGTAAGTTCTGCAACTGATCATGAAAATCGAAGGATTTTTCAAGATATGTTAAATATTCAAATTCCAGGTTATGCTCAAATTGGAACACCTCCATCACTTATGAATAACTCTTGTACAGTTCCATCTTGGTATGTATCACCTCATTTACTTCCTACAAGTTCAAGCAGTCCTAATAGTTCATTTCCAATGCCACCATGGATGCAAGCTTTTTGCAGGGAAACCAACTCCTTTGTCAACAGAGGGGCAAAATCCTTTATCAGTTGGGCAACCAAATGCTCTATCAAAAGGGGTTCTAAATCCCTTTTCAGCTGGGCAATTGAACTCTGTATCGGCAGGAAAAGAAAATCCAACAACAATATTGAAAGAGGGCAATATTACTTATACTACCTAAGATATTGAGCATGTGCTCATAAACAATGTTTATTACCCCATATGATGATCGTAGAAATTTTGTTGGAGATACCATTTTGCTAGATGTATTCGCTGGAGTGTTCCTATGTAGTCTCTAAAGATATGTTTGCAATATAAATTTTGCATATGTAATCAAAATACTCTCCATATTTTTATGTATACAATTAAACTTATGTTAATATAACAGTATGATGATGCTCTACATTTTACACCCAGTTTTCTATTTTTTCCAATCTTTTGGGCTTGTCATTGGATGCAGCAAAACAACATAATATCAGACCATTTTGCATTGCATTGCATAAGTTGGAAAAGGAACAGTTTGCATTGCATAATTTCTTATAGAGAATGAAATAGTTTGCATTGCATAGATGTATAACATGGAAAAGGAACAAATATTTTTCTTCAGCAGAGGAAAACATAGAATGGCAAACAACAAACTTCCAATAATAGTAAAGTGTTTAAAAACACTGAAGGATCATCACCTGAGTGAGAAGCTTCTCACCTTCTTTGTGTCTACCTTTATCTTCTCTCCACGCCTATTAAACTCAAACACCCATGCAGAAAATGAAAGAAAACTCTTGTTAGTAACCACCATGAATCCAACGGCCCTAATGAAAAAAAATAGATCATAAGTAAAAAACAAATATGTATAGATATATCTATGCAAACACCAAACCCGAAATAGTTCTAAATAGAAAACAAAGCTGAGATAATTACATGTAGAAGGCGGTGACTATGGTGTGCAGAGAGACAATGTTTGGGCATATACGTCTGTGACAATCTAAGAAAAATATCATCTTCTCATTCTTCTTGGCGCTTAAGGGTATTGAGCAGAGACCAAGACTGTATTTTTTGTTTCCCACTTACTTTTATTTCCCTTCACACCAAGTTGTAGCTTTGGTTTAACATTTCATTCTCTTTACCATGCACACATCTCTGTACTCTTCACTCCTTCCACCGCCCTCCACACATTTCTTTTCTGCCCACCGCCCTCCATACACAAACCTGGCGTTACACCCCTACCTCATTGTTTGGGAATTTTATTTTAGCTTAAAATGTGCAAGAAGTGTTTGGGAATTTCAAAACTGTCAACAGATAAAATGGGAAAGCTAATAATATAGATTATTCACCTGTGAAGTATGAAAACAAATGCACAGCGGAAAGACTATTCAATCCCAGACGGCACGACAATATGACTTGCGCCGGATCTGGATTAATAGGGTTGTTCTACTGCACATAACACATTAGCATATCAAACATTTTAATGGGCACGAGCAATACAACCACCTATTCATGCGCTAGCTTGGTAGCTGCGGGATTGATCTGGGTCTACCAGCAAAAACAATCCAAACAACTGGTCTTTTCAAAAAAAACTCGCAGTCCCCATAGCTTTGGCATTGAAAGTGCGAGCCATATCAACCATTAAAACAATCAAGTCGATCTCTGCAACATATAGGAGTAAGATTTGGCGGTGGAGAGGTTTAATTGCTGGGGCAGTTGGTTTTATTAACAGCCGTAACATGGCCTACATTTGGCATTGAAAACACTCACCAACTAGTCCTCACCAATTTTGTCAGTTTTTTTGACAGATGAAATTTAAACACTCCCACACGTGGCATAATGGACTACCTTGACATTCGGATTCAATTTTTTAAGTCAAAAAAGGGTGAAGATTATTGAGGTGAAGTTTGTTAGGGTCCACGTGGCAGTGACATGGCTCAATTATGCTGCAAAGTTAGGGTGCACCACAACCGGTGCCTCTCCCCTACTACTCTCCTAGATTACCAACAACAATGAATGGACCTATTTAGCTCCAATGGCAATCAAAATTTGCTTGTTTGATCCTAAAAGAATGCAAGAATAGGAAGCTTAGCTCTCAACAATGGTGACCTCTCAAGAAAACAAAAGGAAAGCTCTTAGTCTCCTTGCTATATGCTTTGCATTTGTTCTCTTAAGAATTTTAGGTGTAGGTATAAAGGTAGAAGGAGGGCTCTTTATATAGCCCAATGGATAAAGGAAACACTTCATCCCTTTGCATGTGGGATAAAGGTAAAACATGATTAGGAGTGGATAAGGTTGCTTTATAAAATGATAACCTTACTTTAGAAGGGTTTAATTTATGCTTAGCAAGTCATGGGAGTTGAGGGGGTGTTTTAATTAATCAAAGGTGATTAATCTAATAGGTAGATGTAAGCTTATAGAAGCTAATTAGAGGAATATTAGTATGATTTAGGCTATTAGAAGAGGATTAAATCAATTAAATATTGATTTATTGGTTGAATGAAGTGAAAGGATAATTAATTAATAATAATTAATTAGTCTAGATAGAAGGGGTAAATAATTAATGGAAGGTCGTTAATTAGGTTGTTAGCTGGATAGGTGACTTAATCAATTAGCGTATTGTAATTAATTAACGACAATAAGAGGGAATATGAGCACTTTTGACGATATGTCATCAATTTGCTGAGAAAGGAGATAATTAGTGCAATTTAAGTATTTAAATTGCTCGGGCATAATTATAGATGTCTACATTTGCCCCCTCTTTGGGGTGGCGTAAGTGACACCACTTCAAAAATAGTAGATGGAATAAATTTTGAAGGGATAGAAGAAAAATTATTAGGAGGGAGAGATGCCCCCTTGAGTGTCAATGGGGTCATGAAAGAAGATGATCGACTATCGAAAAGGTGAGAGATAGATAAAAGAATGGGAAGATGCAAGATGCCCTAGTGAGACAGAAGATTAGGGGTGAGAAGAAAGTGATGCAGAAGAAATATGTAGGAGGTGGAGATAAGACCTTAGCCTCTAGCCTATAGTGTATTGGAACAATTTTGATGTCATCATATTACCATGAGAGCTACATCATCAGATCCTTATTAAAAATATAAGTATGCGACAAAAAGTAGAGTGACATGAAAAGCAATACTACAAACAAATTGTCCATTGCTGGAAAATACCAACTCCACGCAACATACAAAATGTAATACAATACGAGAAGGAAACAAGCTCATGTAATTGGGAAAACAAGTACGAACGCACATACCCAACCCAAAAACACTCAAGAAAGTTGTACAAATGTTTTGTTATCGGTGCTGAAGAGATCCATAAGTTTGTGGTTGAGGAAAAGGGTTAAAAAATGATGCCCCGAGAAAGGATACATGTAAGAGGAAATGATAATGGACATGGGGTCCAAGAAAAACGTTGTGCACAATGAAACAACACTAGGTAAAAAAACGTGCCCCAGAGTACAGACGAAGCAAGCAGTTAGCTTTTGTAGAATGGTTGTGAATCTGGTGATTCGGCGATTTGTATTAATTGGGGAAGATGTGAGACAAACCAGTAGGATATGGAGAAAATACCATGCGCAAGACACAATTTTCATCCATAATAAGCAAGTTACCATTTTTGTAAGTTTTTTGCTTTTTAGGATTTTTGTGAAAAAAAATTACCCTGTTGTTTTTTTCAGATTGTTGACATATATATTGTTTTTATTTTCCTAATTTTCCAGAATGTGATGAATAGTAGAAGAAAATAGAAGAAATAAAAGGAAGGGGCCTAGGTGTAACAGAAAGTGCCCTAAGTGGAAGAAAGAAGAAACAAGTGACAAAAAATGTCCTTGTGTAGTGGAAAAAGTAATAAAAAATAATTATTTTAAAAATAATTATTTACGAGAGTGTGGATAAGAAGAAAAATCGCCTAAGGAGCAATAAAATTGTGTGAGGGGAGAAGAAAGGGGTATTGGGCAAAAAAAAATGCCCCAATACGGTGAAAAATAAGAAAAAAATAAATATTTAATAAAAATAATTATTCCACGGTGAATAGAGGAGAAAATGGCCATTCAAAACGGGCCTCCAGGCCTTCCCATGGCGGTGAAAAATGGGTTAATATACCCCACCTGCGGGGGGTAAAAACATCACGACCAATTCATTTTAACCGAGCCATTTAGAATTTTTTTACTGTGAGGCTTTGATAGTGATGAGGACCATGGTGATCGCATGAGACCGATTAAAGCACGTAGATGCAGTCTGAGGGTACCAGCAGCACACAGACGATGGCCCCTTCATGAGTATCTGAACCCTTACGGTCATTAATTATCAGTAATTAATGCATGAAATTATGTCTTTTAGCCCTAGAAACTCACGTCGGCGTGCACATGCACGCAGGCGTATGTGTCGGATCAGGAGGCATAGGTGTCCTTTTGGAGGGTGCACGTGCCATAATACACATGCGTGCACACATGCAAGCATGAAATGCACACACCCATGCACACAAGCACACACAACACATGTGCACGCATTCAGCACATAGATAGGAAAGCGGGCGGCCACACGTGCAAAAAAAGTGGTGCATACACTAAAAGAGGGGAACACACATCTAGGGGTATACGTGCACAAGCGCAAGTACCAAATGTGTGGCATACATGCCAAAAAAGGGCGCGCATAGGCACTTGATTAACGACGCAAGCGCCAGAAGACAAATGTGTGCATGCGCCACGCATCCAAAAAGGGGTGTATATGCACACAAGGGCGTGCACATGCCCAAAAGGGTGCACATGATGTCCCATACTAACGGAGAAAAGATAGAAAAAATGTCAAAAAGATGACACTTAGAAGAATTTTTTTAGGATTTTTGGGTTAACCCTAAAATGATATGATAGATTTTTAGAAGAAATGTTAGTAACTGATGAGGGATTTAATATTTTGCAAAGATACGGTTGCCAGTTTTACAAATGTGAGAGCATCATACTCAGATAGCTGAGGTAGAGAGGAGTATGTGCCGGCGAGACCGACATGCCATGGGTATACTTCTCAAGGCGGTGGGGCTAGGCCCCATGTCTCAGATGCCCTCTATTACATTGGACCATGGCCTACTGACTGCGCTAGCTAAGTGATGGCATAGCGAGAGTCAGTGCTTTAGATTACCCACAGGGGAGATGATTATGACCCTGGAGGATGTATGGCAGATCCTCCCAGTGCCCATCATGGGCACCCTAATTAAGTACAGCTTGGATGATGTGTTGATTAGAGTAGCATGTAGTGATATTTTTGATGTAGATGACATACCACATGGCGGGTATGACCATAGCCCTATAGGAGTGTATTTCCGACCCTACAATGCATCGGGAGCCTCTCTTCATTATTTCCCTTATCAGTGGGTTTTTACTCACTGATAAGATAGGGTCGTCATTTTCGAGAGGATTGTTACCTTTGGTACATGGAATTTTTAGTGACGAGAGGTACTACTGTGGACAGTGTATACTGGCCCACTTATATTGAGATTTGCATTTGATTACCTACCATAGTCAAAATGACTGTGGGTCTAGCCTCTTTACTACAGATTTGGTTCATGGGACCATATTGCAATCGGACGCCCTGTGGGTGCTTTGCAGGTCCGAGACCCAAAGGAACCATCCAACATGACATGGGTACCAGTGGGTGGTGATGCACGAGGCCATTTGGGTAGCCTATTCAGATATAGGTGAGAGTTCGACGAGATGCCAGAGATAGATATTATATAGTGGCCCTATAGACCTATCCAGTGGCCAGAGGATGCCACAAAACTCAGTGTGTGCTCAATAGAGCACTTTATCATCAGCAGTCGCAGCTACATTATAGAGATTGTATCGAGTTGAAATGTGCCAACGGAAGCTTGGATAAGTAAAGAGGGTCCCATATCTGGAATACTTGGTATGCATCATAGAGATTCAGAGAGGCATACCATGGGGCCTTGCATACCGGTGGCCCAAGCTAGGGTGAGTTTATTAGAGGTGGTCCCACAGACATGAGGATCTGACATGACAGGTGTGCGAGACCCAGGAAAAACTGGTAGATTATGTGGCTTGGTACACCATTGTGTTACCTCAGCGTCTTACCATCCCAGAGGAGGCCTAAGCAAGTAGGAACTCATTCTGCCCATAGAGATATGGCATGGTTTAGAGTGTAGAGAGAGAGTAGTGGGTCTAGATCCAAAGGATCCCTTTGATGGCCTACCGCATGATGAGCAAGGGTACCCCATAGGTACAGGGACCAACATAGATTCCCAAAGATAGGGTCCTAGAGCTGGGTGAGTCATCTAGAGCCCCACAGGAGCCAGTCACAAGTGACATATATAGTGGCTCAGACAGCCACATTACAATCAGCAGCTACAACACGCTTGTAGCCAATAGGGACATGGCCATAGCAGAGAGAGATGAGGCCCGAGGCTAGGTGTTTGACTACTACAGCGGAGTGTGATGAGGTCCAGGGCCCACAGTGTCACATTACTTTCAGAGTGAGATCAGGCTTGGGACCCAGGCTAGCCCAGTGGGATGGCAGAGCTGGCATGGTAGAGGAAAATGTGAGAGACGGTTGCATACAGGGGCCCTAGATATTGAGCCTCTTGCACCAATCACTAGACTCAGGTGCGGATGGTCATCACTCAAAGGGATCATGTATACGCACGGTCACAGGGCCTTCTTGCACATAGAGGGATCAGGCCCACACCAAGTTATAGACCGTTACTGTAGAGATGATATCGAGAGGCTGCTTCCTCGAGATAGGACTAAGCCTGATTTGGGCAAGAGTGATAGGTGAGCGTGATGTTTCCCTTCAGGCATCCCTCGACCTCTAGAGATGTTTACTTGATACGCAGATGCCACGAGGCTTAGTGGCGAGGCTTTATTTTATAGGACTACCTATTTCAGGGTAGTTCCCCCAAAGTAGCGAGTGGTATTGTCGTCGACAGTTAGAGACGAGCACGATAGGCTCTCAGATCACGAAGATCAAGCCATTCAACAAGATCAGTTAGGCAGCCTATGTTAGAGCAGCCAGCTTAGACAAGGGCCATCTAAATAGTTTGGTGGCCCACCTAGTGCAAATCCTTCTCAACCACCATTGTTCCGGTGACCAAATGACAAACCTGGGAGTCTCTGGCGAGGGTGAGAGTTGTGGTTGAGCTTCCACATTATGTTTGTTGTTCAGATTGTTTGTAGGACATGCCTCTTATGAAGGCTTATTCTTTCGGATGTATAGTTTTTTATACTTGTATGTTGCATGATGCCTCGTGATTGAAGGCATATAGTATAATTTTGAGTACTGTACCTGGACAGTTCATACATGTACATAGATATATGATCGTTTTGATCATATCATTCTTTGATATATGCCTCATGATGAAGGCAGTTGTATTTCTGATCGATAGTAGTAGACCATTTCTTTTGATACATGCCTCAAATGAAGGCTTTTTTTTTGTTATATGTATGCCATCATATTGTATGGCTCAGATGAAGGCCTTTTAAGGTAGAGTACCAATGTATATCCATTTTTGTTGATATAGATGTATATGACACACCTGTATATAGAGGATTACTTTTTGGGCTCAGATACACATAGTTTATGAGATGATGTACTTTATTGTTTTGTTTCCTGATGCATGTGACATGAGTAGGACATAATTCTATGACGTAAAATACCCTTTATCAGAAATTACTTCTATGTTGAATCTTATTACATGTTGTTTGTTTTGATTCAACACTTATGGATGTGTTATGATGTTGTCTGATTTTATACTTGCATGTATGTTATCTTGATGTTTGATGTATACATGTGCTATGGATGTTAGATGATAGATCCTTAGATGATATCAAATTCATTTCTCATGTGTTACTGTAGATGTATATGGGCAGTGATGATATGATGATAAGGGTGCGGGGGGGATAGATTTTTTATCATTTGCGAACCCCTCTTGCCCCCATTGGATGATACGAGTATGTGAATGATTAGCTTAGCATTCATGTATGATGTATAACTTAGCATTTTGTCTTCATATATGATGTATAGATGATGTTATATGTGATGATAATGATTTTAATGTGATGTATGACAACAAAATAATGCACATGCAATAAACACAATCAAATGCTAAGAAAGAACACAATGAATTAACATAATACACCATGATTCACTAGCATGCAAAAACACGACCTCAATATGTATAAGCAAGGAATAAATCTAATCCAAGAAAGAAAAGATGAATCCTAAAAAAGTATGCCCAAGCAACAAACAACCCAAAAGTAAAAACATATAACAACTATACAAGCAACAAGCACAAGCAAGAAACAAGAGAATGCAAGTAAATGTAAGTAAATGTTTTTGTAAGAATTTGTTTTCGTGCAACAATTTTCTATTGTTTTTGGTGTTATGAAACAATTTTCTATTGTTTTTGTGTTTTGAAACCATTTTCTATTGTTTAGGTTTTTTTAAAACAATTTTCTATTGTTTTTGATGTTTTGCAAAACAATTTTCCATTGTTTTTGTGTTTTTTGACATTTTTGAATGTTTTTTACAGTTTTTTGATTAACAATTTTCTATTGTTTAGGTTTTTGTAAAACAATTTTCCATTTTTTTTGTGCTTGTTTTCTAACAGTTTTCTAGAGCTATACACAAGTAACCAAGAAAGTGTGGATGCCCCCAGTGTTAGATGGGGAATATACAAGGGCAGAAGCCACATGTGCATATTTAACAGGAAGTTGAAGTCGTTGAATTGCCCCCAGCGTAAGATGGGAAATAGCGAAAGACCATACCCCTTACAGATGAATAAAAGAAAAAAAATATGGATCAAGGCTTGACAAGGATTGGGCTCATAGGGGAATCCCGAAGGCAGAACTAGGGCTAGGCCAAGTAAAACTACCCTCCAGATGCAAGATGCTTGTAAACAATGAATCCTCCCAAGGCTTCAGAAACCGGTTTTCACCCGAGGACTTATCCAGAGTGCCACAAATTGTGTGGTTTTCACTTGTGGATGCCCTGTTTTCTCTTTTTCTTTTTCTTTTATTTTTTATTGTTTTTACATTTTTGATCATTTTAGCATGTTTTTTATGTTACTTTTGCTTGTCTGAACTTTCTGTGCCATGTTTAAGCATAGAACCCGCTTAAGATGCATGGTGTTCATAGGCTCACGGAGCTCATCACCATTGGGGTGAGCAAGTTTGTATTACTCTTGTGTCATACTTGGCTGACTATAACATAGGGTCCCAACCAATGTTGTTCGAACTTTCCTTTCTTTTCTCATTCCACTCTTGTGTTGAACTGATTCTCCTTCATGACAAAATCACCAACCTCAAACTGATGAGGTATGATTCTCTTGTTGAAGTTTCTAGAGACTCTGTTTTGATACACTTTCAGGTGATTAAGAGCAGTGAATGCACCTCTCATCTAGGAGCTCTAATTCAGCCAGTCTTACTACCCCGGTAATCCTCATCCTAATCTAGATATTTCTTGAGAGAGATTCTTAGGGAAGGAAGTTTAATTTCCAGTGGGAATGATAGATTATGTCCCAAATACTAAAGAATATGGTGTTGCACCCATAGGAGTGTGAATGGATGTTCTATAAGCCCAAAGGGCTGGGTGGATTTGCAAGTGTCATTTATGACCTGTTTTGCTGACCATCTACTCCATTATTCTCACCAAAGTTTTGTTTGTGGCTTCGGCTTGTCCATTACCTTAGGGGTAATATGACGTAGAACATTTTAGCCTGATTTGGAACCATTGAAAAAGACCTTTTACAATCTTATGTCTTAAATTACTTCCCATTGTCTGTAATGATAGTTGCGGGAATGCCATATCGACAAATGATATCATTCATGATAAATATATAAATTTGGGCCCCTATTACATAGGTTAAAGGGATAGCCTCCACTCACTTTGTATAAAATATTCCATAGCCATGATGATGTGTGTATGACCATCAGATGAGGTAGGAGTAAGTCTCCCTATCAATTCAAGTCCCCATTTAAAGAATGTTAATGGGGGTAGTGATAAGTTGCAATGGTTGTGATGGAGCATGGACTGAAGTTTCCATACTTCTAGAAAAGTACACATTTTCTGACATAATTGCAACAATCAGTTTCCATGGTAGGCCAATAGTAGCCTAATCTTAACAATTTATTAGCTAAGACCATGTGGTTTGTATGTGCTCCACACACCCCTTCATGTACTTATTTGATTTCTTGGATTGACTCCATCACATCCAGATAACGTAATAGATTCCCATCATAGCCATGATGATAAAGTGTACTTCCTAAAATGGTATAACAGAGCTATTTGGTGAATCAGGATTTGCTTTCCAGAATGGGAGATATCGGGAGGGAACATGTTGTCCTTTGAGATAAGTGAAGATGGGTTCATACCATGGGGAATTGGGACCAACAACATCACAAGCCAGATAAGATTCTGGCATTTCATATGCGTAGGTTGGCACAAGTTTTCAACAAAGAATGACATGTCATTATTCCCCGGTGGAATACAAAGCATAGAGCCCACTGTCATTGCCATAGCGTTTGTCGATCTATTCTGCGCTCTTGGGATTTGTTCAAATGTAATGCATGCACGAAGTAATCCTTTAGAGTTTTGACCAAATTTTTGTAAGGTATGAGCTTGTCATCTTTAACCTTGTATTCATCATTAACCTATTTGATAATTAATTGAGAATCACCCACGAACTTGACATGATGAATGTCCCACTTGATAGCTAGCTTCATCCCTGTAATAAGTGCCTCATACTCTATAATATTGTTTGTGTAAGGGAAGCTCAGGTGAAAATATCCTGTGGTATAGGAGTCACCAGAAGGAGTAATGAGGACTACCCCTACACCTGAACCATGAAAAGTAAAGGACCTGTCAAAATGTATCTGCCACATGACAAATTCTTTAATGTATAACAATGAGGCATCTGGAAAATCCAGATTCAAAGGTTCAATGCCTTGTACAAGGGTGCTTCTACTAATTGATCTGTGAGTACTTTTCCCTTAACCAACTTCTGATGTACAAATTCTATGTCAAATTCACTTGAGTAGAATGATCCAATTAGTCATTCTACATGTGAGGGCGGGTTTAGATAGCAAGTACTTGAGTGGGTCAAATTTGGATATCAACTTGGTTTTGGTATTCAATAAATAATGGTAAAGTTTTTGAAAAGTAAAAACAACAGCCAAGCAATCTTTTTCAATTTGTGGGTAGTTGAGCTCATAGGCAATGAGAGTGAGAGTGAGATAATACACCACTTTTTCTTTGTGAGCAAGGTTGTATTATGCGAGCAACACACCAATAGAAAATTACGTAGCATATATATAGAGCAAGAGTGGTTTTTTGGGAGTTGGAGGTATGAGGACAAGAAAATTAGCCAAGTATTGTTTAAGCAAAGCAAAGGCTTGTTGTTTCTCAAGTCCTTGGATGAAGGTGAAATCCTTTTTAAGCAAGTGGGTGAATGAGTGGTACTTATCTGCAAGCTGGGAGATGAAGTAGTGAATGGCTTGAATTTTCCCTTGTAAGCTGCGCAGTTTCTTGATATTATTAGGTGGAGGCATTTCAGTAATAGCAGACACTTTAGCAGGGTCTACCTCAATACCTCGTCTTGAAACAATGAAGCCCAAAAATATTGCTGATAGCACACCAAAGACATACTTCTTTGGATTCATCTTGACCTTGTACTCCCGTAGGCGCTAAAAGATATGCCGCAAAATGATGAGGTGATCCTCTCTTGTTTTATACTTTCCGAGGATGTCATCCACATAGTCCTCCATGATACCATGAGTCATATGATGGAAAATTACTATCATTGCCCAACTGATAGGTAGCTCCTGCATTTTTGAGACCAAATGGCATTACATGATAACAAAAGGTACCCCAAGGAGTCGTGAAAGCCATTTTATGCTGATCTTCATCCGCAATATTGATTTGGTTATACCCAGAAAATCCATCCATGAGAGATAGCATCTCATACCCTACAATTGAGTTGACAATCATGTCAATATTTGACAATGGAAAATCATCTTTAGGGCAAGCCTTATTAATGTCTTTAAAATCTGTGTAGATTCGGATACCAGCAGGATTTTTCTAAATAAGGACTATGTTGGAGATGCATTCAGAATATTCAATGGGCTAAATGAATCCAGCCACAAGTAATCTCTCTAATTCTTCTTTGACCAGTAGGGCCACCTTTGGGTGCATTTTTCCTGAGTTTTTGTCTTAATAGGATTTGTGTCTATGTGCATAACTAGGTTGTGGATGACCAAAGTTGGATCTAAGCCTGGTATGTCTTTGTAAGACCATGTGAACACATCTATAAACTCTCACATCATCATAGTGATTGTCTTATGTTCTCTAGTAGAGAGTGATGCTCCCAATTTTACTATCTTGGGATCTTCTTCTATACTAACATTCACATCAATGGTTTCTTTGAGTAATAATTTTGATAAGTCCTCCATACACGTAGGATTGGGAGGAAGGTTGAGATCTTCGTCCAAGGATGTCTCCATGAGATTTTCATCCTTAGCGTGGTCACTTTGTTTGTCCTTTGATTTTTTTACTTGTTTGTTGGCCAGTGCCTCAAATATTTTTTCACTGTGCGACTTGGACTTTGATTTTTGCTGAGGCTTTACGTTGGAAATTTTACCCTCACTTTTCTTTAAGTTTTTCTGACCACAAATCTTAGCCTCCTCACTAAAGTAGGTGCATGTATCCAAGTCAATAAAGAAATGCTTCTTGTGGTCTCCAATGGGAATCGTATCCCTTATGCCCATGAACTCTGTGATAACTTTTTCATTCTTGAATAAATATAGCAACATGTGATGTTGTTGGTCACATTCAACAAGGGAAGGGTAAAAAAGGTCAAGGGTTGGTTCCATGGGGGTTATGGTTAGGACAACATTGTTCATGAATAGGTTTGTGGAGGCAAGATCCTCGTATTGGCTACAATGGGAATCTGTATCACTGTCTAGATATTCAGAGCTATCCTCACGTTGAGAACAAGTAACGTCTTAATCATTAGGGTGTGCTCCATAAGGACGAATCCTAATGCCGTATCTTTCTATTTTGAAATGTGGAAGAGGCATTAGTTCTCTTTTTCCTTTCTTCATTTCTTCCACATCCTAGGCCCTTTTAACCTATGGAGTACATCATTTTACTAGATTTCTTGTATTCTGGGGTTTGATAACAGGATGGCTGGGTATCCTCTGGGACCCAAGTTGTAGGTGGATCTAGCAATTTTCTCGTCAGCTAACAAGCCTCCAGGTAAGAATGACCTAATGGTGTGTTCATTTCTAGGCCTTTGCTGAAGTGGTAGTTTGGGTCAGCCTCTAGTATTGGGTGACAATGAGAGATCTGAAACCAAGAGCAATTTTTTTACATTATATTCTCCTATAGCCATATTCAAGTATCTTCATCTCCCAAGAATCAAAAGGATGATGTTGAAGTAGATGCACCATGGGAGCAAGAACCAAGAGAATCTGAATCCACCTAGGATTCCATGGCTTCATATTGGAGAGGGACAGCTATATCAGTGGAGGGACATGTGTATGTGTCCTTTTGTGCAAAGCTATTGAGATCTCTACAATGAGCGAAGGGCTTTGAATCCCCTTATATAGTAGGGGTGTGTCCCTCATGCTTCAACTTAATGCAATAATGAAATGTCAATGGCGTGGCCTACATGGCATGAATCCATGGTTGGCCTAGAAGCATATTATACGAAAATTCCAAGTCCAGGACATGAAACTTTGTTTGATGGCAAGTGGGACCCACCTCCATGGGCAACATGATTGTGCCCATTGACTTCCTTTCCACGTTCTTGTATGCGGTGATGGTGATGATATTGGACTCAAGATCTACCTCTATAGGTCCTAACTATTTAACCAACTAGAGTGTGCAAATGTTCAACCCAAATCCGTTATCCATAAGCACCCATTTGATCTTCCTGCGGGTGACAACAACCTCAATATATAAAGGAATACTATGCATTGGATTCTCGGTAGGGATCTCCCTATGATTGAAGGAAATATGTTCATTTGGTACGATGTTTGCTACTACAGCTTGAAGGTGTGCAAGGATCAACCTCTAATGGTACTCCCGACCCCTGAGGAGTTTGGTATAAAATTTCTCTTATGCACATTAGATATCTTAAGACAGATCTAAGATTCAAAATATTAGCAGATGTCTTCTCAAGTTGCATTCTAAAAGGTTATATTTACCAATTTTTGGGGTTAACAAAGAAGGTTCTGGAATCACAAGGTGGGCACACCTTGTTACCCGCAATGTAGTCCTTTTCGTTGATTCGAATGGTGTTGACATGGTCAGTAGGAGAGCGAATACATCCAATAAGCGAATCATAATGATTATTGTATTTTTTGATGTACAAGTAATTCGCTACTTTATAACCTTGGGATTACTCTCCCCGATCCTGCTTTGAATTTTCTAATTTATCATGGTTGGGAAATGGCTCTTTATATATCTCCATTTTCTTGTTGGACATTTGTGTATTTCCTAGGTTATCCACCTCTATCTCCCCATTGTTAATGAGGTCTTGAATATAATCACGGAGTCACATAAATTTTTCTATCTTATGCCCCTTCACATGATGCATTTTGACAATATTCTTGCTTCTTATACCACGAGGGATTCTAGAGTATTGTCGTCAAATGGTTGCGTTGTACGATATGTCATCATGTGGGCCGCATCCAATTTTTTTAGTATAACTGACAAAGGTTCATTAAGAGAGGTGAACATTCTTTGCTTTGGGGGTGGTTGAATTGGTCCCTTGGTTAGTTTAAAAGGTTGACCAGTTTGGACTATTTGAACACATTTGGAATTAGTGATCTCTGTCTCTCACCACATTTTTGTTTTTATTAAAGACCTTCAGCTTCTCCATGGGTTTGACATTTTTATTATCTCTCGATTGGGGTTTGAGGGTGCCTTTGGAAATGAGAGCTTTCTCTATCTGATCCCCTTTTTCGATGACCTCCTCAAAACATGTGAAAACAATGCATTTGGAGGTGGAAAGCTATATCTGGGTTTAGGTTGGGAACGAAAATAGTAACCAGCTGTTTTTTGGAGAAAGCTGCAAGGGAAACAGACTAGCTATCCCTCTTCACTGTTGGAGGAAGCTGGCGAAAGTCTCATTAGGGCGTTGCTTAGCACCACATAAATTTGCCATGGTGACATCACTATCTATGTTGTATGAGAAGTGATGCATGAACATTTCTGCCTATTTTGGCCAAGGTGAAAATTGATCCTCGTGGTAAGCATGTAAACCATTCTAGGGCTTGACCTCCGAGACTCTTGGGGAAAAGTCTAATGAGATAATTGTCACTATAAGACACCTCTTGACATGCCATATAGAAATCTTTAACATGATTCCGTGGATCTCCTTTCCCTTTATAATGTTCAAATTTTATCATATCAAATTTCTTAGGAAAGGGTTGAAGGGTCATTGTCTTGTCAAAAGGATAGGGGCATAATTATTCATATTGATACTTTCTAATTCTCCCTATATTGCTCTCTTTTAGGCTCATGAGTGTCGCTTTCATAGTATTGTACCTCTTGTGAGAGAAATTGTTCTTTAGTGGGGGAAGCGGGGATATATACGTGATTATACCCTATATCTTCTTCTCCTTGGTTTTCTCTATGGAGTTCATTGACCTTAACCTTAGGATTTGACTTTTGAACGTTTTTGTTTGCTTCCTTCTGTACATGGGAGGTTAGCAAAGCTAACTGAAAACTTAGGTTACTAATCTGTTGTTGAATTGTGGTTTCTTCTTCTAAAGGTTCTTCCTCCTCTTACTGTGGAGGTTCTTCACCAGTCTCATGTTCTTGTCTTGTTTCTACGTGGCACTTTGATAAAGGGTATTCTATGCCCCACCACTTTATCATTCCTTATGTTAGAGGTAGAAGCATTTCCATGCGTCAAAATGTCCTCCATATTGATAAGGGATCGTTCTTCCTCAGTAGTGTTATTCGCAGGTGGGATTGTTTCATTTTCAGTGGGAAATTTAGCCCCTAATTCTATGACCCATTCTAGCACTCTGTCTTTATTTCTGAAAAGGAACTCATCCAATTAAGTAGGATCAAAGTCAAATTCTACATGTGGAGATTCTAATTCATTACCACAATGATTTACCATATCTTCTGTTTCTTTTTCTGTCGAAAATAGAGGTCCTAGATCATGTCCAATGAATGGGTTTGACTCTTTTCTATTAGAGGCTTCCCAATCTTATGCTTGGTGTTCCTCGTATGTTTGTTTCGTGAGCCCTAATCATGTTTTAGGAGCCATGTTTTTGTGATGGTTTCACTAAGGTAAGTTGTGAATGTGTTCAAAACTGTTGTGACCACACCTAAGTGAAATACAAGATAAATTTTCAATAATATGAGTGAAAAACAATGTGTGAATACCAATGTGGTAGAGTGATAAATCACCAGTGAAACAAACATGTTTGGTATCAAAATCTATTCAATGAAATACTTCCTAGACTATGTCTCAAAGAGCAGTTTAACATGTCGAAAGATAATTAATGATATGTTCTTACTTATGCTAAGTTCACGAGAATGAACAAAACGTAAGTAACTACAAAAACTCAATGTAACCTCCTAACAAGATATACTAAGAACGAGCCCAAACTTGATTAAGACCTATATCTTAAAAAGTGCCAACTAAAATTCATGAATGACACAACAATATCACCAAAATATGTTAACCAAACTTTGCGAGAAAGTAAGGTATTGATATCAAGGTAGTATTGATATAACATGCAAAAATCGTAAGACCCTAGCACTCTTAAAAATTGAAGTAATAATAGAATCAAACTAAAGAGCTCCAAGTATAGCTAAGAATGGTTAAAAATGTGCGCAGCGTAACCTTACAATATAGATATTTATGTCAAGTTTACAAGAAACAAGATGTAAATATCAAAATTGTAGTTATACGATACCAACAAGTTAACCTTTCTAAGGAAGTTCAAGATGATGAACTACGCCTAACTACAATGACGATCTTGACATGGGTATTAAGATCACAATGGCCACCAATGACGTGAATACACCTCCACACACTTTAGACATTTAACTTACCTAGCCACAAACATGGATGGGCGTAAATGGACATAAAAGTGATAGAAAAAATCGATTGGTAAAACAAAGGTAGTCAGCTCTTCTTTCTGATAAACAAACCTATCAAAAGAATGTGAAGGAAGAAAAATCAAAAATAGGGATGAAAAATGTTGGCTTCACTTCAGTAGAGTTTCACCTTGCCCTAAGGTAGGTAAAAACTAATCGAAAGTAACACATCACACGTTTCGCAATACAAAGATGGTTCAAAACTCAACACTATTTTTAGAATGGTCAAAGTGGGCTCCTTGCCAAAGTATAGTTTCCTCGGTGGTTCTCTCATCCTAGGTGTTAAAAAGATTATCCACGAGTGGGATGATTTACCCAAATAGTCACACTGACTAGTCTTGGGAGTATCTCAAATTTTCCCCCTTCAAGCACAATGGGAAATAAATGCATCCATAGTGTACTTAAAAGGGTCACGTAGGGAAAACTTGTAACTCTATCTCACAAAGGAATCGCTAGTCAGATAGGTAGTGTGGAGCACTTCCCGTTTCATCCACAAGGTTCTCTCTTGCGTGGACTACTTTGGGGTTCCTAGAACCAACCCCATTATTGTAGCTTAATGTGTTACGCTAAAGGGGTTATGTTCCAATTGAGCAGGAGAGGGATGTACCCTTTTCTGAAACCTACAATACAATGTTTTGAATATGTTGTTTGTTTTATCTTGTTTAATTAGGTGTGGTTTACTCGAACACCATTTGGAAACCTATATAAAAACTGTATTAGTAGTTTTTTTACTTTTGTTTTGATTCCTACGTTCTTTGACAAACGATGGCATTTTGGTCCTGTCTATTGACAATTTTAAGTAGTTTTCCATCAAAAGAGAAAACACCATTTTTGATTCTCCAGATTGTCTAAGGACGTAAGAGAAGATCATATGTGATGCCTTCCAAAATCCACAAAAGATATCAAATGGAAAAACACTTTAATTCAACTACACCAAGTTAACTAATTCCAATTTAAATATTCCTAACAACCTCAAAGAATCAAAAGGACGTAAGAATCATTTTTGATTCCTAAGATCATCCCAAGGGACGCGAGGGAAGAGCATACGTGATCTTATTCCTTACAAGAAAACAATGCAAAAATCTTATCTAATCAAGTAAAAACATGTAAAAATAGCCTGCAAAGACAAATATATGATTAGATAAAACCTGCAAGAATGTTAGAAGCTCAACACAATAATTTCTAAAAATGAGAAAGGACATTTGCGCCCTTTTTTTAGTTCTTGCACACGGGTTAGGGTGTATATGCCACTCTACAATTTTTTCAAATTATAATGCACCTACGCCACTCTGAGAGGAGCGTGCGCCACGAAAACAATGTTCATGCACCACTCTATGAGTGTTTTCACTTACAATGCACCTACGCCACCTGAGAGGCGTGTGTGCACCACAAAAACAATGTATGCGCCACCTTCAAGAAAAATAGATGGGAAAATCAGACAGAACGCTTGTGCCACCGGAAAAATGCATGTACGCACTACTGGGAAAATGCATCTGCCGCCGCTTTACCAAAATAGGTCCAAATTCCAACAGAATGTTGGCGTCACCAAAAATTTGTCTAAGCCACTAAAATAGCATGTGTGCTTTGGTTAGGGTGTTTGCACCAATTCTAACAGGCTTCAACATGAAGTGAAGGTACAGTACAAAATGATGTTTGCGCCACTAGGTTAACGCATCTGGGCTGCTAGTTAGGGTGTGTGCACCAATCTGACAGCTTTCAAAATGTAGTGAAGGTATAGTACAAAATGATGTTCGCGCTTATGTTAGTGCATCTGTGCACATTGGTTAGGGTCTGTGAGCACTAGGGTTAGCGAGCATGCGCCAAGTGTCGGTAAACAGACTAACCATGTTTTGGCAGTGTGCCTGCGCCACTAGAGAGGCGTATGCACCAAAAAAACTATGCATCGCGCTTCGTAAAAATATGCCTGCGCCACACCTACAACCAAAATATGGCAAAAAAAACACAAGGAAACACATAATATCTCAAATTTTGAGAAGTTAGTTTAAGAATAGACAATAACCCATTAACATGATGACTATGGACAAGAAGTTACACATATCAAATTAGCAAAAATTCAAAGAAAATGGACATTAATTACGGCATTTGCATATCAAAATTTAGCCAAATCAATGAAACTTTAAACTAAAATGCCATGGGATTAAGTGTCCCATTCAGGCAGTGCCAAATGTGTGCATGTGTACTTTGCTGAATGCCAAATTAAATGAAGTAATAACTACCACCTAAAAATATTTCTACAATCTAGCTAAGACAAAGCCTAAGCACCATCAAGATAAAGAGCTAAACAAGATCTAAACTAACATCATAACTTTGAAATACATAAGATCAAAACTAGCACGCTCTTTAAAATCTCTACTCTCTTATATTACCAACAAGAATGAATGGACCTATTTAGCTCCAATGGCAATCAAAAATTTCTTGTTTGACCCTTAAAGAATGCAAGAATAGGAAACTTAGCTCTCAACAATGGTGGCCTCTCAAGAAAAAAAAAAGGCAAACTCTTAGTATCCTTGCTATATGCTTTGCATTTGTTCTCTTAAGAAGTTTAGGTATAGGTATAAAGGTAGAAGGAGGGATCTTTATATAGCCCAATGGATAAAGGAAACACTTCATCCCTTTGCATGTGGCATAAAGGTAAAACATGATTAGGAGTGGATAAGGTTGCTTTATCAAAGATAGCCTCACTTTAGAAGGATTTAATTTATGCTTAGCAAGTCATGGGAGTTGGGGGGTGCTTTAATTAATCAAAGGTGATTAATCAATAGGTGGATGTAAGCTTATAGAAGCTAATTAGAGGAATATTAATACGATTTAGGCTATTAGAAGGGGATTAAATCAATTAAATATTGATTTATTGGTTGAATGAAGTGAAAGCCTAATTAATTAATAATAATTAATTAGTCTAGATATAAGGGGTGATTAATTAACGGAAGGTCGTTGATCGGGTAATTAGCTGGATAGGTGAATTAATCAATTAGCATATTGTAATTAATTAACGACAATAAGAGGGAATATGAGCGCTTTTAACGATATGTCGTCAATTTGTGAGAAAGCAGATAATTAGCGCAATTTAAGTATTTAAATTGCTTGGGCATAATTATGGGTGTCTACAGTTGTAGGCAAAATCAGGCATCTTGAAGAAAGGTAAAGTACATGTTTTCGGTATTTTGGCTTAAATATTGTGCTAACAATTGATATTTGTTGAGTTTGTTTATGTCATCTGTGAATGTTGGAGAATAATAATTGTAACTTTGTGTACATTATTTTTCTCTCTATTTCACGAATATAATTTTTCTCACCGCATCATTAATCCTCTTCAATTTTAAACTATGTCATTCCATTTATGATTGGATGATGCCATTGATGTTTTTTCTCCTTCGTGGTGTATGTTATCCAATTTCATACACATGGAAAAATTGGACAACAGGGTCCTATTATGCTCTAAGACCAAAAAAAGGTCTTCACGGAAAAACTTTGGACATATAGGCAAAATTCTATGCTTTAGGGACATTTGTAATTTTGTTCAGTTTCAAAATTATTTTAGGTTGTTCTCTCCTTTCTTAGTCAATGTAAGCTTGGTTTGAGCTCATTGCTTGTACATACTTACTATGCTAGGAATTGAAATGGACACTTAAGGATTTTGGGATATAGAACTATGAAATGTGCAAATTCTCATAAAAACTGGCTCTTCATATGGGATATTGGAAAGATAGCTCTAGTTATGCAAGAGTGTCTCGACGGTGAGCCTTGGAAAGGATCGCCAGGAGAAGAATAGCTCAGTAAACACATGAAATAAACAAGTATAAAGGTAGAGGTGCAACGAGAGAATAGCTCAACATGATGGTAAGCCAATGGCTCAAGCCGAACGGGTTTCTCAAGAGCTGAGAGTGTTAACGCCGAGTCAAGCTCATTGAGTTGGCTCGCTAGGAGAATGGATTAGTTGATGCAATTGAAAAGCCAAAAGTTCAGAGCTCACTTGATTGACCTTACCGAGTTGTTGACGTGAGGATGTTGGTGTATCAAGTCATGTTGAAAACCAGAATAGTGGGAGAATCCTGAAGGGAAGCCCAAGTCGGAAATTTTTTGGTCTTTTTGCATCCAAGTGGGTAAAATGGTGCTTAAATCCAGCGCACTAGCATCACCATGGGGATCTTGGGGATTGGAGGCCAACATGCCAAGTTAGTGTGTTGGTAAATTGGATCCAAAAGTTTGGAGACCCCACCTTAGACATGAGGGTTTTTTTGGTATGAAAGTCATGCCAACCTTGGCTTGGCAAGACAACGTTCGGGCTCCCAAGCTGAAATAGGCATCATGAGAAAACCATCAAGGCAAATGTGGATTTAATCTCTGATTTGGACACATCATGGGTCAACGCATTTAGTGATTACACGTAGAATGGTGGCTGAGTTATTATCTGAGATTCTCGGTTCGTTTAATCCTAATAACGTGGAAATATGGTGTGGTGGAACGTGACCCAATCAATTCGTTAAGATGGAGAGATAATTGCTCACATAGGCAAGTCATCTGGTTAATGCGAGGGATCACAATTCCTCAAATATGGCCGAGATGAGGTGAGCTTGGGACGATCTTAGGAGATGACGATTCCGAGTTAGTCTAGAGGTTGACTCAGTTTGTAATGCAAAATCCAAATCACCCCATCAAGTTGCACCATCGAGCTCGACCTAGTTAAAGTTGACATGGAAGACAAGCTCAAATCATGGCTCACAAATGGGCTCGGTGAGAGAAGTTCAAGGTAAATCCAAGTTGGGGTTTTAGAGATGGAAAACCGATAGAAAAATTCCACGCGTGGGAGAAGTATGTTCTTTCTGCTAAGTAGAGATTTGAAGATGACAAGCCAATGAAAAAGTTCCACATATGGGAGGATTCCAAGTTGATTGCCGATTCACCAGGTGAGTCACTAGGTGAGTTAAAACATGTTAGATTAATTGGGCAGTTGTGGACAAGACATTGAGTCATTCACCAAGCTATGTGGAAGGTTGTTGGTGAGATTGAGAAACACAACAATGGTTGGAGATAGTGATGCATTGTTGTGACAAAGCTCACATTAAGGGTTGAATGTTGTAGGAAATGGTGAAATATCTACTCGTGGTACAATGAGATTACAAGGAGGACTAATCCATCAGTCAGAACATGATCATGATGCTTGAAGGTTTGTTCGATGGAATGATTCATATGGTGGTTTGATGCATCACCAAGGATGAGCTCGAGTGCAAGCCGACCTTAAAGGATAAAGACTCGACGTCGATGTTCGCAACATTGGAGGAGCTCGTGGACGAGCTGAGGCACTAGCTGAGCTCACGAAAAATGTGACGGGGTCAAAACAAGAGGCGGGCATTTCAAATGGCACAAAGATAGCTCGACGCGATAAAAAATGAGTCGGTGCATGAATTTGTTACATGGAATTCAGCTCGACATAAGCCCACAAAAGAGTGAGTTTGGCAACGAGTCAAAGTTGGCATACTTGTAAAGCATTGGGAGCTCAGGCTTCAAGAAAACCACCTGTAGGAGCCGGTATGATGCATGATGAACATGAAGATGAGCTCGGCTCAAAGGAAGAGGCGAGACACATGGTCAAGTTAGAATGGAGATAACTTTGTGTGTATGGATAATTCGTCTGGAGACAAACCGAGCCAAGTAGATTTAGAGAATGGAACGATGTGTGGAGTTGGATCGGAAATGGGCTCTTGAGAAAACTCAAAATGTTGAGCTATGTCAACAGTTGGAAAATTTTGGAGCGAGTTGCTCGGACGTAATGAGTTCAAGCCAAAAATTCTCGACCGACGAGCTTATGGTGAAGGCCAAGTTGGCCCGAGTTAGAAGGAGACATGAGCAAATGTCTCAGACTCTTGCAGGGAGTCGTTGGGGGTTAAGTTGTTTATGATGGCTCGAAAGCTTCATCCAAAAGAGCTCGATTGGCAGGGTACGGAAATACTCGGCGTGGGGTTCAAGATCGAGCTCAACACCAAGTTGGAGGATTTTAAACTCGTCGCGTCAGCGTGGTTAAAGCAATATATAACACGACTTTTATAGAGCAATAAGAGCTCAAATCAGCAAGCCGAGTTAAGATCGAGCTAGAGTTGCATGATTTCAGAGGAGCTCGTGATCGACAGAAGTGGAATGCAAGAGAGCTCGTCGACCAACTCAATGAGTTGGCAGGTGATCCAACCATCGAGTTATTTCATTTTGGCAATGCGGAGCCCTTCAAATGCAAACCGACCCTTGAGGGGTCCTACTTGAAACTTAATTAAATTAATTTTTTTATTAAAATGTTTTAATAAAATGATATTTTTATTATTATTAAAATATTATATTTAAATATTATTTTAATTAGATAAATGGATAAGTCAAACCTTGCATTAGTGAGACATGATGGAATTTTCCTAAGTGGTGCAACCAGTGCTGTAATTAATATAGGCCATCACATGCCTTCATTTTAGGCAAAAAATTATGATTTCTCCCCTCTTCTCTCACAAATATTTTCTATAATTGTAAGTTGAAAGCTCATTCTAAGGGAGTTACAAGAGTTAGACGTGTGACACAAGTTGGAAAATTTAGACAAGAGATGTTGCACATTATTTTAAGAATCCTCTCTCTTCTGCAAGTTATCTTCGTGGATTAGGGAAATTTCAAACCTATCTTCCAAGAATGTAATGAAAACTATTGCCTCTTCTGAATGTAATGATGCATTGTGCATGTTGATGAAGTAATAAAAGTGTATGTTTTGTGACTACTATCAGTCCTTTCATCATTCTATATACTTCTTTGTGCCTTTCTCATGCTTGCAGGTACACTGTGCAAGTTCAATTTTTCATTGTAGGTTCTTGGAGTTTTGTGCTTATCAAGTGGTGGAGTTCTGCATGCAGTTGAGTTATGGTGTTTTTTCACCCTTCTCAGGTTGATAATTCTTCATTGGAAGACTGAAAGATTGTTTGTTTTATCGAGTTTAACAAAGGGAGCGCATGCTTCTTAGTCTGTGGTATTTTGTTTACCCTCTCTAAGTTGCAGTAGGTGAAGTTGGCTTATGGTGCATAACATCCTTTTCAAATCGACCCTTCTAAAAGTCTAGCAACACCCTTTATTTGGTGCATCACCATCCCTAGTATAGTTTTATTTCTTGTAAGTATCTTTCCCTAAAACTCATGGAAATGTTAGCATAGGTCTAATTAGTTGTTTTATTGCACTAGAAGTAGTGTTGTGTTTAGTTTAGGAAGAGGAATCCGACCTTCTCCGAAGGTTCACCTTGAGCCCAAGTCCCACAACTTGAGAGGTGATCCAATGTTATCCAATCACACTGAATGCTCTATTCATCACTTGGGTATTCGAAGGGTGTAGTGAGTTGGCGATAACAATGTATTTAATGTTGTGATATTCAAACTTTGTGTTGGTTATCGAGGTACGTGAATTTTGTGCCATATCTACACAGTTTAGGGGTGATAAATACTTTGTGCTCTTTAGTTTTCCATTCATCATTGTATTTTTCCATTCATGTGAGATAGAGAGGTTTTTGTTTTTTGTTTATGTTTGAGGTAATGTCAACAGTTCTATGTGTTTATTTTGTTGTAGATTTCTTGTCTACTCTGTCTTCTATCTCTTTCTATGCCCTTCCCAATTTTGTTTCCCTTTTGTGCTTTCGAGTTTAAAGTATCATAAATACCAACACCCCAATCATACAAGGGAACTACCCCTCTCAAATGAAGAGGAACATAGTCCTATCAATAGGTGGCCTTCCCTAAATATTACAAATTTTATATTTCCTCCATTGGGTAGATGAAGAACATATACACCGACATAAAATATAACCATAACCATAAAATATGTCCGTGAAACAAGAGACCTTGTTACAAAAATAATAATGCAAGATTGAGTCAATAATCAGTTAATGTGATAAAATAATAAATGATTTTGAGCCAACTCGAGATCAAGGAGTTACTCTTGCAAATTCAATATTGAATTTAAAGATAGACTTTTCGATGATTTTAGTGCAGAAGAGGATGATGAAAATGAAGGTCTAGAAGATATACAAATATATGAAGTACTAAAACAAGAAATACAAGATGTAATTATTTAATTCGTTTGAAAAATCATAATTTGTAAATTTTTGTGTAACCCAAGTTGAGTCAACTTGAAGATAGGAAACACGTTAAGCTAAAAGCGGTTATTTAATTACTCTTGAAACATATGCCTATAAAAAGGCTAGAAATGTAATCGTAAAGGGATTCTCTATGTCTATCTTTTTATCTATGAAAGTTGGAGAGTAATAATTGTAACTTTATGTACAATATTTTTCTCCATATTTCATGAATACAATGTTTTTCTCAGTGTAGTATTAATGATCTTCAATTTTAAACTAGTCATCCAATTCTATTTATTATTGGATGATGTCATTGATTTTTTTTCTCCTTCATGGTGTATTCGATGTTATAATATTTAGACTTTGTGTTGGTTGTCAAGGTACGTGGACTTTGTGCCATATCTACACATTTTAGAGGTGACAAGGACTTTGTGGTTTTTAGCTTTGCATTCATCATTGTATTCTACTCTTCATGCAAGATAGATAGGTTTTTGTTTTGTGTTTATGTTTGAGGTAATCTCAGTAGTTCTATGTGTTTATTTTGATGTAGATTTCTCATCTCATTTGTCTTCTTTTTCTTTCTATATCCTTCCTAATTTTGTTTCCCTTTTGTGCTTTCTAGTTAAAAGCTCCAAAAATAAAAACTCCCATCATACGAGGGAACTTCCCCTCTCAAACATAGAGGAACATCACCCTATTGATAGGTGGCCTTCCTTAACTGCGACAAATTTTATATCACCTCGATTGGGTAGATCAAGAATATACAACAATATAAAATCCAATAAATAGGTATAAAATCACAAAATGGTTTTGTACACATCTGACAGTTCCATACCTATTAAATTTTACACCCAAAATTTAGAGACAAAGTACTTGTTGGTTGTTTCCATCTTCAACATTCATGCAACACTTTGATATCATCATACCGAGTCTGTAAACAATTAAATATATCCTCTTTCATGTGTTTTAAACTTCTTAGCAACCATTTATAATATTTTATCTTGTAAATTTCTAATAATAGTATATTTTAATTTATATTTTAATGTTTATTAATTAATCTAAATATATGAACCTATTGCTAATTTTTCATCTAAAAGATATAAACAATAAATATAACACTCATATTTATTTTGGATTAAATTAACCCCCATTGTGTATTGTAAAAGTGTTTTTGAAACCGTGAAAACATAGAACAATGATGCTCATGCTTATTCCCCTGTTGTGGCAATGTGAAAATATGAATGCATGCCAATAAAAAATGTGTAATTGATGTTGTATTAAAACCATCATTATGCCCATGTATGCATATCGAAATGTAGTGGAATTTGTAATAAACTTGTTTATTCTATCCTTGAACTTGTACTAAAGACCTTTGAAAACTTGTTTATTCTAGAAAATTTTGATTTTGGATGTCAAAATTTTCCCAGGACAATATTGTTCACTATGAAAATAATGTTTGATGGTTGTTTCCTTTGTTGGATTGTTTTTTTCAAACTGAAGTTTTGTAAATGACTTTTTATCTATTCTTATACCTATGTCCCTATAAACTATCCCATTGTATTCTATAATCTATAATATGTATATGTTCTTGAATTACATTGATATTTTGTGATAACTTATTGAATTTCCCATATTTTGAAGTGAGTAAGATAGTCTATAACTATTTCAACTTAAAATAATTGAAGTGTCTACATATTAGATATAACATATAATCATTATTGGAACAGATAGAACTTAACTATAAGCGAAAACTGTGTAGAACCTTTCCTTGTACAAGAAAGTGCATTATAGAGATCATGGTACAAAAATATAGCACATATAATAAACATGTAAGTGTAAAAGCATAAAAATGCATAATCATATAAGTATAATAATTAATGTCACTCATAAAGTTATAAATGGGGCCAAGTTCTACATACAAGGGACACAATAGTGTCACACACACACACACACACACACACACACACACACACACACACACACACACACACACACACACACACAAGGGGTAAATGGATACATAATCAAAGGAAAATGACGTCATAACCAATGGACAAAACAATGTCACACTCACACCTATAGACGTTCAAGGTCCACACACAAGATAACAAAATTAGAAATCTAATGTATAATGGTCAGTAACCAATAGGCACATAAAATAAGATATACTAGTCTTATACAATACACATGTACTAGTCCTATATATATATATATATATATATATATATATATATATAGGACTAGCACATGTCAATGCATATAATATAAGAATAATCAGGATGTGAAAGAACACTATGTAAAACATGAAACAATAACACACAATAATGTAGAAGATGCCATGAGATTAGTAAGGCCACTAGGAAAAGGCTAATTCTAATACCTATAATCACATAACATCTTATGTATCATGCATCATTCTTGCATACCTCGTGAACCACAAGTGTATAGAATAAAGAAGATTATATCTATCAAACCATGTTAAAAATAATACATATAAAGTAGAGAATGATTAAATCACATCATGCTTAGGTCCTGATTTCATATTTTGGGAATATTCGAATGCTTTTGTGTCTATAACATATGATTATTTTTTTGCATTTTCCCACTTAGATAACATCTTGGATAGGAAGGTGAACTGTGAGGTTAAAAAGGGGTCATCATGTTGAAAAGTGAAATGGGAAGCTCATGGAGTAAATTGAGGATCATCATATCCTGACTCCGTCATTATGTTCAAATCTCTCTGAGAAAAAATTCGGAATGAGCTAATGAAACTATCAAGGTACTCAGGACCATCATGTGCAAAGGATAAAAAATCCATCTACTCCCATGAGAAACCTTTGAATAGGAGGTGCATGAGAATCTTAAATTTGATTCCATTCAAGGAGGATCTTGGAGCTAGGAAGGGAAAGTAGGTGATTTCCATCTGAAGTACCATGTTTATAAGAATGAGAAATAATCTGAGTTTCACTTGATGTTGTTCATTTGATAGTGTTCTTAAACACTCATTCAACACCTTTTAGTGAGATCACACATCAAACAAAGGATCACATTGCAGTCACCTCATTTCAACTCAATAGATGGCCATAGGATAAGAATCTCATTCAGGGAACAATCCTTCCACCTGCATGATGCAAACCTATTCCAATAGGTGATAGATAATCATGAACTTTACATTTGAACATCATAGAATTTATTCTTGGTCGCCGAGGTGAATTGTGAAGGCCTCTATGAGTAAGGGAAGTGATACTCAAATCCTAAATCCCTCCTTGTAATTAGAATATATAATCATATTCCTATCACAATGTAGATCTCATAACAGTGTTTCTGAACACTTATTCGATGTCTGGAATGTTTTCATGTCTCACGAAAGAAGGAGATTGTGATCATACTGCTTCAATTCAGCAAGCTCTTCATCAACAAAGGCTTCATCTTTATAAAATTGGTCAACCCTTCTCTCTCTCTCTCTCTCTTCCTTCTTCTCTCTCCATGTTCTAATTCTTCATTAAGAAAGTAATTTTTCCCTATTTTGTCTTATTCACTTAAGATAATTTCAATTTAACATTGTAAGAGCCCTTTTTCATCAATACAAAAGGAGTCATTTTCATTTCCTAGGAATATGTATGGTCACAAGTGATGAGGAAAGGTGAAAATCCATGTGGGGGAGATGAAAGGATAGTTTGTAATGTCATAAATTGGAATGGCTTCTCCATTCCAAAAGGGTTAACAATTGTTTATTGTTGTATGTTGTTGAGCTTTGTATCACCACTACATCAAGAAATGAAAGCTATATTTCCTCTATTTTCTTTTCTTATGTTCCTCTACTCTCTCTCTACTTCCCAACTTTATAAGCATGACCAATCTTATATAACCAAGTGGTAAATTTTTTCCTTGATTGATGGATCTGCTAAACTTTGTGTCTCCAGTTTATTAGTCTTGTTGATTGCTTACATTGTTATGTTCTTCTAATTGAATGTGGACATACTCTAGTTGATGTATGTGAATTTTGTATGCCTACTCACAACATTAACATTGTCTCTCCTTATTTTTCCTACTCCCCTTTACCTCTCTTCACAAAAAATTCCTCCCTTGTACGTTGTACAAGCACTTTTTCCAAAGGTTTAGTGGAGTATTCTTGTGTGATCCCCAACCTAACGACCACCCCCACAACTTTAGTTAGTTTACATTCAATAACGGCATCCTCCCCATACATAAGGAGGGACTTAGCCCCATGACCATTGGTGAAAACCAATAATTTACACAACACCAAATTATTTCACCAACAGATCCCTAAACCACAAGCCAAAACCAAAATGAATGTTTAAACTTTTGGCAATTCTCCCAAGCTGTAAAATAGCCAACTAGGCCTCATAAATGTGTGGCATTAAGTGACCAAATGAGCATGGTTGATTTAAGGGTTGATGTGACACTCCATGGCAATAGTGAACACTGTTAAATGTTGGCATTTCCTCTATGGGAGTTGGGAAGTTGTTTTGCACTTCGTTTTAAAATGTATTTCATTAGCTTTTGCAAGGGTGTTTAAACCAAAATTTTGTGTTTGACTTATAAATGGTGGTGATGTTTTTCCAATTTTTATCACATAAGATTTCAATTAGTCTCAACCCATTCTGTGAGTATGGTACATATTCTCAAGAAGGCATTATAGTTATTAACTTTCAATTGATTGGGCACCAAGATCGGTTTTGATTAGACAATTACAGCCAACATTAGATTTTTATTTCGATGAAAACATGAAGGGAAAAATATTAAAACAAGAACAATTATAGAAGAGGAAGCAACCCATGCCTATGAGTAATCAAAGTGGGGTATGAGGGGTGGTATGGGATGTTCTGCATGCATTCTATGATACCACATTTCACTAAGGCATATTTTCAAATAGTTCTCATGCCTTCAGTATGTTTCCACATTTTGTACTTCTAATAAATATCCACTTTTAATCATTGTTTAAAAGTCCATACCCTAATTCAAAGCTCCAAGTTTTGCACAAAATAACAAGATGTTATAGAATATTTTCAAGTTTGGCTTTACACCTTCCAATTACATTTTCCTAACATTTTCTAAGTTCTCTTCACCAAGTCCATTTTATGAATATCTAGATATTTTTGTATTCTATGAAATCACATCCGGTTGAGGAATTTTTTCAAACAAGTCATGTTCCTGTGTATGTTTCCATATTTTTCAAACATATCTATCAGGGTAGTAACAACTACATCATCCAACAAAAATTTGCTTTCCTTCATTCTTTGATGGATTTCTATACCATGTTCCAAAGCTCCAATTTTGGAACAAACTGGGAGAATGAAAACAAAGGTTGGGCATATTCCCTCGCATTGGTTGAATGCATTTTCTTGAAAGCTTATAAGGCATTTTGAACAAACCCATTTTGAGCATATCCTGCAACCATTTTCATCCCTTATGCTACATTTCTTTCAAGCATGTATTTGAACCATCACATGCCAATTGCATGCTTCAACATTTGAATAAATATTTACCATCACACATGCAACTACAACATGTAACATACATCATGTCCCTTCCCATAATTATTTTGTGTATTTCCATGCCATGTCTCAAAGCTCCTATTTTAACATAAGTTGCAAGTATGCCAACAAAGGTAAGATGGTCATGTGGACATTCATTGGTTGCATGTGGTGAAGTAACCACAATGCTTCATGAGGATTTTGTCAAATACTCACTAATAAAACTCCTTTACAATAAACAGAGATAACAAGATAGAAATATTATTACAATTGCTTGTGATTTGTCATCAAGGGTGAATTAATTTGATTATCAA
Source organism: Taxus chinensis (assembly GCA_019776745.2). NCBI lineage: Eukaryota > Viridiplantae > Streptophyta > Pinopsida > Cupressales > Taxaceae > Taxus > Taxus chinensis. The sequence continues at coordinate 921,503,827 of CM034147.1, read as the reverse complement.
TGAGTTGGGAGGAAGGTGTACAAGCATTATAGATGGAATTTTTTACCTTCAACAACATTTTCATAAGGGTTTCTATGACTGTTTAAACAAATCATTCGGTTCACAAAATGAAATAGAACCTTCCATTAATCCATATGCCGCTTCCAAGATCCCTTAGACATGTTAAGCTCCTAGTACAAGAGGGAAAATTTGTTGGCATAAAAAAAATCTCTGCATGTCTAACAAATGCATCTTAAGTTCCTCTAAACTCATACAAATCCAACACATTCCACACTCAAGGTCCCTTCCACCTACTATAATTAAATTCATCCACCACCATCTCAACCATTTTTATTTACTTCTTTTGGTTTAATTTATATTATTACAATTTATTTTGTCATTCCCATTTTATTTTGTTTTAATTTGTTTATTTAACTATTTTAAGCATAATCTTTAAATTCTATTTTTTAGTAGTTTATGATTTCACGCTCATGAGTTAATTATGATAGTGATTCAAATTTATGCAGCATTGTCCCACAAATTCCTAAGACGAAGATCTCAGGAAAGCGCAACCAAAGTTTGACTTACGTTATCCCTTCTTAGACAAAGGTTAAAACTTGTTTATCATAAACATGTTATTTACAACAGAGTTTGATCCCATGTCAAAATAAATTGTGAGGGTAAAACCTAACTAAAACACCAACTAGGTTTTACAACAAAGCTCGTCAATGATTTAATCAGTTAAATTACACAAAACGTTAAAATGTTCCCAATAAAAAAATTGGTGACTCATTTTTTAATTAAATTTTGACCAAATGTGATGAAGTATAGAACTACATTTACCTCTCCTTATAAGAGCACCATCCTCAATGCAACACTACATCGAGGTTAGTTAGAAGGATACATGAGAAGAAAAGGGGTCAACAACAACTAAAACTACTTAGCATAAGAACTTGTCGTAAACATCCGACCAAAAGGAAACAAGTAAAATTATGTATTTCTCAAAAATTAATTATGTTTTGTGAAGATTAGTAGTTCTCTTATCCATAGTGAATTAGATCTTAGTTCGGTAGCTATTTCCAACAAGTTGTTAAAGTTTTCCTCCTAAGTATACTCATAAAATTTATAGTTTTCACTTTGAAAAATTTATTGTTTTCAATGCTCAAAATATTTTCATTATTTATAAATTTAATTCCATTGTTTTTATAGGGTACCAAAATATATATGGCATCACACCATACAAGGTCCAAAACATAAAGCGGCTAACTTCACATTACACCTTTTAACACATTTTCATGATTGTAACTTAGCACAATACCACCAACCCAATCATGGGAAGAAAAGTACAGTCCACACATCATAATACCCAATACACATGCCCTCGACATAAAAATTATACGTTCTACCTGCCTAACATAATAATAAATCATCATAACAATACATGTGCAACAAATTTTCATTTGATTCAAAATAAGGATTGTGTCCACATTGTGTCAAGATAAGATCAAATATTGCATGTCATCAATGAGGAGCATCAAGCCTCAAGCATCATAATACATCATAAATACTCACATGAGTAATTCATAAACCAACTGATATATCATATTTTTTCACCTGATTCTTAGACATTTTTTTGAATATTGATGAAATAAATAGGGTAACGGGCGTAGGAGGAATACCTGTTGAAATGTTGGTTGATAGGTTGTTGCGCGCATATTGAATCCTTAATCCACAGCTGATCATGAGAGCTTCCTTTTGGCTGGGAGGAACTACCTATAATGGAAAGTAAGAGCACCAAATAAAAGTTAAACAATATGTGTAGTGAACTGCCTAGCGTGTGCTAGATCTAGAAAGTTTGATACTTCCTAGACGGCTGTCAGTTCACTGTTTAAAACAATTTAATGCTGGTAATGAAGTAAATCCTATTATTTTTTAAATGATTTAAGTATCTCATTAAAAACACAATAAGAAAGATCTAATCTAACAGGATAAGTTAAAATAAGATTCAAAGGTCAAGTAGTTGATTCCGGTTCTCTACAGGTCTGACAGAGGTCTCAGGTAGGTCACAAGTGATTAAGGGTGATGCGAGAATAGGTGGGTAAGTTACTGTTCTGGGTTGTATTGGTAAATATAGAGACTGATGCTGGTTAAGGGTGACCAACGTCGGTTGGGGAGTACCGATGTTGGTTACTATGGAAAACTGGGAATGCCACAAAATGAGCTTTTGGATCTCCCTTATGATTGCACAAGGGACTAGGCTGGCTGGAGTGAGGCATTAGGATGTTTGGATGGGGTTTGGAGAGGTTTTAATGGGGATATGGAGGGGTGAGTATTAAAGGAGGTCAATGGGTGGCTAGAAGAACAAAGGATGAAGATCCAATAATTAAATGAATGAACCAGAGGAGTAAACTGTTCTACTTACTTGAAATCTAGTTATGGGAGCCTTTGAGTGATGAATGAAGGTGTTGGTAAGAGGTTGAATGCTGTTGAGGATCACCAAACATTAGAAAGCTCCTACATGGGCTGCATGTGCATTCCTTTTTTCTTGGTTGGATCAAATCTGTGTTAGGTGGTTGTTGGACAAATGTTGGATGTCTGTGCAAAGAGAAAATGCATGATCTCCTTCCTTGCATGCATGTTCTAGCGAGAAATTGTTCTCAAAAGATGTGTTATCTCTCAGGAATCCACCAAACATTTTCCAACCTTGAAAATAAGGTTGTTTTGGGGATTAAAAGGTGACCGACGGTGGTTCCAATTTAACCAGCGATAGTTAAGGGTAACGGTGTCGGTTAGGGCAGGATTTTGTAGTTTTACTAAACTAGGCAGATCCCCTTGATTTTTTGGGATCTTGTGTCACTAACCCATAGATTAGACTGGAATCTTCTTGTAAGTATACAGGAAGGTGGTTAGAGGGAATGTAGGCATTGAGTTTTAGGGTTTGGATAAGTCTTAGTTAGTTATGACAACTTACTAAGAATAGGTCTTAGGGTGAGGTGGCTTGATGAGGTGTCTAGGTGAGGTGGATGTGTGGGCATTATCTAAATTAGGCTATTTAAATAATAAATATGTTGAGGATAATGAATTAATTAAATTAATATTAGTGGGGTGAAGGGGGCCATGACTAGGTGAATGTGATGAAGGTATTTATTTGTTGAGGGACCAAAGGGGAGTGTGACCCAATTTTGGTGTCTACATTTTGCCCCTTTTTGCTGCGTAGCTTGTATTGGTATACGACGGTGACAAAAATAAGATGTGGTTGCTCCATGTGTGGGTGAAGGTGATCCCCCTCAAACCAGGAACTAACGAGGTAGAAGGCAGAATCAGTGAGTGGTTTGATAAAAGGTAAATGTGATGAAAAGGAAGGTGGGTAACAGGGGAAAAAAGGAGCCATGTCTACTTGGGTAATCTACGTAATGGTCAAGGTCGAAGGTAGTAATAAGTCAAACGCACGCACATGTATAAACTACAGCACGGTACCAGTTTGAAGAGCAAACAAACTCTACATTGTCTAAGGTCGATAGGTTTATCCAAACAAGGTTGAAGTGATTTCGGTATCCAAGGTATAGGATATGGTTAGGAAACACAACGCAGGTCAGGTGTAAGAATGTTTAGGTGTGTTCTGGTATACCAAAGGTAGGGTTAGTATAAACGGTCATGGAAAGAGGTAAGGTAAGGTCATTAGGTCAATCAACATAGGGAATAGTACTGCAAAGGTATAGCGAACACATGAGGTCAAATATCACTAGCGATGTTCCAGGTCTAAATATCTAGGTCATGGCGTAGGTAAGGCCGAGGTATGGGTAAAATAATGAGTCCCCAAAGGAGGATGAGGTTAGGCAGTAAATGATGAGGTCAGGGGGGGTGAGGTAAATGGTTTGGGTAAAGGTTGAGTGTGGGTGGGTTATAGGAAAATTGGTATAGGTGATGTCGATTGTGGAAAAAGAAAAATATTACCCCAAAGGTAAGCATCGATGACCAAGTCCTGTATAAGGTAATCAAAATGTAAATAAAGACGGTTAAAAGATAAGAGGGGGAAATTAAGCCACCTGATTGGTTAGGATCATACCGAGTAGATCATACCTTAGAGGAGGTGATGAACGTAAGACCCTAAATACATTGCATGATTGATTATTCTAAGGTGAAAAGTAGCCACATGATCACCAAATGTCTTGGTTTCCAAGAGGTTCCTTAAGGCGGTAGGAAATGGGAGTGGGAATGGTGAAAAGGGTGAAAGGTGGTTAATTTTTTATGATATGATGTGGCATGCTCTTTGGGCAAGAGATCTGAGGTCACAATGGGAAAGTCCATGACTAAAAAGTTATATGTTTTGACTTGTATTTGAGATAGACTGATCGATGCGGGAAGTCTATATGGGATGAGGAAATGAATTGCTTGAGGTCTTCGTGAAGCTGATTGATGTGGGAAGCTTCAAATTCTCTCATTTTTTTTGAAAGGGCTTTACATAGCTATCCTTCGAGGGAGAAATCTATTTATAGCAACGCTTGCAGAGAGGAAGATGTCCTTTTGAGGGAGTCATCTTTTTATTATAAGTTTGACTCAAGGATTTGGGTCCCACGTGAGGGATTGGAAGTCATGGACAAGACCAAGGTGAAGAATGGGATTCTTTTTCAGATAGCAAGGTGAAACAACCATGGGATCTCATCTATAGGTAGACAAAAATTATCCATGAGAATCATGCTATGTGCAATGCCGTGGTACACATATTGAAGAGAAGATAACAAGTGACAGGTGCTCATGTGATACTTGTTTAATCATTGGTGAGGTGTATGAAGTGGATAGCGCCCAAGGGACGAGCATGGAAAGAGGCAAAAGGTGAGGTAGGACTATAGGTCAACAGTAGAACGCGGTCGAAGATGCAAAGCATTAAGGGGCTCAGGTTCGGGTTTACCATCGATTGAAGCTAAATAATAGGCACTTGATCTGTAAGTATGGGTCACAATGTATGGTCCAAGCCAATTAGGAGAAAATTTATCCTGTTTACTTTTTTCTCTGCTTTGGTTACATGTTGATTTTCTTTCAAGACAAGGTCACTGAATTGGAAGGTTCATTCATGGACACGTTTGTTGTAGGCACATTTGATACATTTTTGGTAAAATCGAAGGTGGTCAAGAGCGTTAAGACGACATTCATCTAATAACTCAAGTTGTGCTAAATGCTCCTTACGAAAGTCATCATCATTGAGCATGTCATGGAGAGAAATGCAGAGTGAGGGAATCTGGACTTCAAGAGGTAGAACAGCCTCGGTACTATAGACTAGATAAAATGGTGAGGCCGCAGTGGAAGTGTAGATACTAGTGCGATATGCCATAGGGAAAAAGGAATGTGTGTATGCCAGTCCTTCCCAGTATCATTAACCACTTTCATGAGAATTTTGTTTAGGGTTTTATTAGTGGATTTGGCTTGGCCATTGGTTTGTGGGTAATAAGGTGACGAGAAACTTAGCTGAATGCCGAAGGTGTCATAAATTTTTCGCAATGTTTTTTTTTTTAATTGTTTTCCATTATCAGTGATAAGATGATGAGGAACACCAAAGTGAAAAATGATGCGATGATTGATGAACTCACATATTTTCTGAGCTTTTGTGGAGATGAGTGGTATGGCCTCAACCCATTCTTTATAGTATTCGGTAGTGGTGATGATCCCTTGATGTTGTTGGGAAGAATGAGGGTTGATCTCTTCAACAAGATCTAAACCCCATTGAGAGAAGGGCCAAAGGTCACGGGTGACCTGTAAGGTGTGACTGGGTGTATGATGAAGGTTGGCATGTTGTTGGAATTTTAATCAATGTTTAACATAGTCACAACAATCATGGTTAAGGGTCGGTTAGTAATAGCCTAGGAGAAGATTATGCTTAGTAACAGCAAGGCCACTGAAGTGACCTCCACATATGCCATCATGAACTTCCTTAATGGTATAAGGAATTTCAGAACTTGTGAGGCATCGTAAAATAATACCATCAAAGCAGCACTTATAGAGAAAGCCCTCCCCTATAATGACGTAACGAGAGACCTTTTTAAGGAAGGCGTGTTGTCCATTACGGGTGAGATCAAGAGGTAAGATGGAGAGAGAAAGATAGTCAGAGTATTGTTTTATACCAAAGGTCACTCGGACATCGGGGGTAGTGCTTCCAATAGAGTAAATTTTGCAAGGTAAATAAGAAGGTGATTGGAGTCTTTGTATGGTGACAAAGATTTTAGAATTGGTAGGAAAAGTGGGTATTTGAGAAGCCAAGCAAGCCATGGTATCTACAAATTTGTTAGTCAAACGAGGGACGGTTTGAAGGGCGTAACGGTCAAAGGTGGTCAAAAGCATGTCTACATGATGTTTATACTATTGAAGTATCTCATTACAACATTGGTATATACCATTGACTTGGTTTACGACCAATATTGAGAATCACCAAATATGTTGATTGATTTGACATCTAGGGGCATAGGCTGCTTGGAGACCTAATACGAGTGCTTTGTATTCGGTAATATTGTTTGTACATTTAAAATCTAGTTTCAAAGACAAAGGCATGGGGTTCGCCATCAAGAATGGAATGAGGATAATAACAGCCCCACCCCTCATGCTGACACTTGAAACCATTGAAGAAGAGTGTCTTTTGATAGGCAGGTTCATCTAAGGAAAGGGTAGCAATTGACTCATCTGGAAAGTCGAGATTAGAGGGTTGATCCCTGGAAATAGGTGCGTCAACCAATTGGTCAGCGATAGCTTGGCCCTTGATGGACTTTTGATGAATGAATTTGAGGTCAAAGGTCAGCTAAGAGCATAAGCCATCATGTGGCACGCCTGATTTTTATAAGGTTTGGCATGCATGAAGTGTAAAGATTCGGTGTTGGTCACGACATAGGTTTTGTGGTTGAGTAGGTAATGACGGAGTTTTGTGGCCAACAAAAATTGACGGCTAAGCAAATTTTTTTTGGGATGGGTGTATTGGGGTTTCATAGTCCAAAAGAGTATGGCTTATGTAATAAAACCACCTACTCCTTGTGTTGTTCATCACGATGAGCCGAGCATAGGCTCCCAAGGAATGATCAGTGGCTGAGATGTATAGGTAGAGAGAGGTTGATCATCTTTAGGTGGAATGAGTATGGGGTGGTTGGAGAAGGTATTGTTTTAAGGCCTCAAAATATTTTTTAGCAAGTTAAAATCCCATTTAAAGGAGACATCCTTCTTGAGAAGATGATGAAATGGTTGACACCCGATCAGATAATTGTGAAATGAAACGGCGAATAGACTGCAACTTACCTTGCCAGGCTACGATGTTGTCTACAGTTAGTGGGCAAAGGCATTTATAGAATGTCCTTGACTTTATCAGGGTCAACTTCTATACCACATAGGGAAACAATAAAGCCCCAAGAGTTTTCTTGAGAGGACCGTGAAGACGCACTTCTTAGGTTGAAAGGTGAATGCAAATATTTAATGAGGCAGTCAAAAATGGTTTTAAGGACGATAAGGTGTTTTGGAGTGGTGTTTAGATTTGGCCAAGAGATTGTCCACGTAATATTCTAATATATGATGCATGATGTCATGGAAGATGTAAATTCATAGCCCACTTAAATGTAGGCCAACAACATTTTTAAGGCCAAAAGGCATGACTCAATAGCAGAAGGTCCCCTAAGGGGTGATGAATGAGGTCTTGTGTTAGATCCTCATGGGGAAAGAAAGATTTGGTTATAACCTGAAAATCCATCCATGAGTGATAGCATCTCGTGACCAGCAGTAAGGTCAACCGATTTGGTCATTACCGGGTAGAGGGAAATCATCTTTTAGGCAAGTGAGGTTAAGGTCACGGAAGTCCCGTGCAAATGAGGAGTCCCCCCCATCGCCTTAGTGACAGGGACAAATGTTAGATATCCAACAAGGAATAATCAATGGGTAATATGAAGGAAATGGAAAGAAGGTGCTGAAGTTCTTCTTTGACGAGAAGGGAAATGCGAGGGTGCATTTTCCTCAGACTTTTGTTTGATGGGTATTGGCATCGGGATTGGTTACAATATTGTGGACCACAATATGGTGGGGTTAATACCCAGGCATGTCTGCATAAGACCAAGTGAACGCGTGGGTTATGATCTTTGAGAAAAGAAGTGATGGCTTCCTGTTCAGTCAGCCATCTAAAGATTGACTGATCTTTTAGGATGTGCAGGTCGTCCTGAGTATGGATGTTGATCTCGATAGTCAGATTCATTCAACATGGTTTGCATCTCAGAAGGTCAACGACCGATGAATTTTATGAATCTTCTGCACCAAGGTAGGTGAGTATAGATTCATTATCCTAACATTGAATGATGTTAATGGAAGGTGTATCATCATCGATTCATTTCAGGGGTACTAGGAAGGGAAGAGGGGGAAGGGGCCTCGCCCTCGTTGTTGATAAGTAAAAGGCCCCCAAGGAAACAGTGTTTATGAAAAAAAACAGTTAGGAGGGGATAGATTCAGGATCCATAAACTCCGTCGGTGAAGGCAGTGATGAAGGTGGAGTGGGTAAAGAAAGCAGACAAGGGTTGACGTTCTTGATGGGCTTCAATGCAGGCTTGCTTAGTAGGTGGTTTAGCGAAAGCTGATAGTATGATACCACTATGGTCATATATGTTTGCGGGGTGGTACATAGGGATGACAGTATGGCAGCCTTGTTCGTAAAATCCAAAACCAAAACCCTTCCACGTACATCGGTGCAAGAAGGTGTGGGTGAAATGGCGATTGGTGAGATAATGGAAGTCAACGGAAAATGGGTGATTTTTTTACGACGGTTTAGGTGTGTAAGTGGTAGTATCAAGTCCCCCATAGGTGAGACTGGTATGAAGATGAGGAGGACCATAAAGGAGGCATTCTCCTATGTGGAAAATGGGTGTTGGTGAAGACTTCCATACTCTTGTGGAGTAAGGAATGTGTTGACACTATATAAGCGATATTCTCCCAGAGTGAGGTGTTTGAAAAATGCCTTCCAAGGGATCGGTGGTTGGTATGTGGGTACCTAGAATAGATGATGTGTTAGAGGTCGACACATAGGTGGAGCTAATGGATTGGGAGTCTGATGGGTTGGCTGTGGAGGTTGTGGCAGTGGTAGGCATGGAGGAGGTATGTGCAATTGAGGTATCAACTATACTGGTAAGCGGGGGTGTGGGTGCAGCAGTAGTTGTCGAGGAGGTAGACGCCTTAATGGGTATGAGCACGTCATTAGATCAGTAGAGCATGTTGAATGTTTAAAAAGGTGAAGGATCAGATGGAATGGTATAGGTGTGTCCTTCATGTTCAAACTTTACACAGAGATGCAAAGTGGAAGGAATGCAACCGATGACATGAATCTAGGGTCTGCCAAGCAACATGTTATATTGAAATCCCACCTCCAAGACATAGAATAGTTGTGGAATAGTGTGGGGGCCCACGTGAATGTGGATAATGATAGTTCCTAGTGTAGAGGTGATAGCATCATTGAATGAATGCAACATTAAAAGGATGTTTATGCATGTAATAGTCAGGAATGCACATTAGAGAAAATGCATGGGAAGAAATGATGTTAATGCTAGTGCCCCCATTAATCACTACACATCGTACACATATATCATTGATGTGGATAGAGATGAAGAGGGTTGGGTCTGGGTCATCTTTTTGGTGTGGTGCGATCTCTTCCTCTGAGAAGCTAAGGGAGGCTATTTGGTGAGTAGGGTGAGGTGTGGATAAAGGTGGTAATTTGGTGAGAGAGGCTACATGATGGGGTGTGATAATGGAGGCGACAGATGTAGGGTCATTGGGTAAAACCTTAATAGATTGAAGAACCTCCATGAGAGCTTGACGATGGGATTCCAAGGTTTGGATGAGGTCATATAGGGACTTTTTGAGGGGAGATTGGTGTAATTGTTTGAGCATGGTGCAATGTGTGACCCCATTAGAAATAGGTTATGTGGGTCCACGGATAATAATCTTAGGTGTGGGTGCAGATGGTATGTTGGGTATAGCATTGGTTGGTGGGTCAGTTTCCTTTTCCTTACCTTTATCCTTCCGCGTGTGGGTAGTAATGTGGATTTGAGGGGAGTTGGAAAATGGAGAAGGTGTAGGGTGAGCGGTATAACGACATGATGGAAAAAAACCTACCGGGGGAGAAAATCCTTGTGAAGTGAGTTGTTCACAATAACATTTAGGTAATGGTGTAACAAGTTCTCTGATGCAAACCATGTTAATTTCAAATCTTGGAGGTGGCTCTATGAGTTATGGGGGTGGAGGTCATGGTTGTTGAGTAGGCAGTTGTTGTCCACTCAAAATTCCCTGCTCTGATGAAAGTAAAAATTTCAAAATTTTGAGTTTAAGTGTTTTCTCTAATGTACCGAAATCGTGAAATTGAGAAAACTCTGCGTTTTGGGTCATTTTGTATGTATTTCGGGCCTGTCAGACATTTTTGTCCCGCATGTCCCAAGTTCCGAAGTGCGTTCTGTTCCCCGATTAGCCGAAATCCCCAAACTTGTTCCATTTTCGGGCCCATCGGAGCTTTTTGTCCCAACTGTCCCAAGTTCCGAAGTGCGCTCTATTCCATTTTCGACCGAAACACCCGAACCGCGTACTTCACTTTTTCATGTTCCAAGTGTCACAAAATTTTCGTGCGAGTTGTTCCATTTTCGTCCGAACCGCCTGAGTCGCGTACTTCGGAACTTTTTTTCCCAAATGTCCCAAGTCAAAAAGTGCAAGTTGTTCCATTTTCGGCCAAAACACCCAAACCGCGTACTTCGCTCTTTCATGTTCCAAATGTCCCAAAGTTAATTCTGCAAGTTGTTCTATTTTCGACCGAAACACCCGAACCGCGTACTTCACGTACTTACGTTCCAAATGACCAAAACTTTTCCGGACTCATTGTCACCTTTTCGGCCGAAACGCCCGAGTTCCGTGTTTCACGCGTTTTCGTCCCAGATGTCCCAAAATGCATTTGTGCGTCTTCTCCATGTTTCGCCTGAGCTGGATGAGCTGCGTGTTTCGCGCATTCACGTCTCACATGTCCCAAGTGAACCAAATGCCATTCATACTTAGTTTTTCCCGCTCTACCCGAATATGCTGTTTTTCAAACTAATAGATATGAATTTAATGTGCATTGATCACCTTTCTCTCTCCTTAACGGCTATATAACGGGCAGACCCCCTTTTTGCATTTCTCACACTGCTTCCTTGCTATCTTTTGCTCGAACATCTTGCTAGCGAATAAGGTTTTCGATGACATCAAGGATAATCTATCAAAATCCTGGAAAGATCAGAGTCTTGGAGGAGGCTTGGGAGAACTGAAGAACAGCTGGCAGAAGAACGAAGTTTTCAAGACACTGGTCATCTCTGCTTTCAAAGACATACACTGTCATCTTCCGGATGAGACTTCTGAGACATAGCTGAGGTGTTAAAGAAATTCAGGCAGTGGATTCTGAAGTCAGTGGGCCCCCTCTCAGTGACTAGCCACCTATCTTCTTCTCCTTGTTATTTTCTCTTCTTCCCTTTCTTTTTCCGTTTTCTTTGTAAGAAGTTAAGGTATTGCGATTGGCGGGTCCTTAACTGTTCTTGGTTAAAGAAGCAGTTACAAAGAGTAACTGATTTGTAAGCTATATAATGGCCTTCCTTATGCCATTTTAAAAAAAAAGGAGGAAGAACTTGGCTTATTTTCTGAAAAGTGTAAATAGATTATAAAGAAATCAATACAGAAGGAATTTTCCATTCTTTGTCTATCTGATCTCTGTTATTCCTAGGCTTTCATTTATTTTCTTTGTGAAGATCATTTGCCTCAAGTTCGTTAGTCTTACCGATTGCATACTCTTCAACTTTGCAAGCACGGTGATCTTGTATAACCAAGAAGGAACTTTGTGTCCTTGATTAATGAATCTGTGTTATGTTAAGAAACTTTGTGTTCTAAGCAGATGTTATTTACAGAACTTTATGTCTTTAACTTCCATCTTATTTATTCGATACAAATGATCTTGTTTCAATTCACTGTGACTTTCGCATACATAAAGAATTACTCTGATATCTATAATTCTGCATGTTGCCTTTATGCTCTTTCCCGTACTCTCATTTCCTCAGTCCTTTTGTAATTGATGATCTTCATAGAAAACACTTTCGTGATATCCAAGTTTAACCAACAAATCCGCTCTTGTACATTTGTAAATAAGTTCGTTTCTGAATAAGGGAACCTCTCCCATTAAAGAGGAGGGACTTCTTGTCCCCTGATTGTTACTCTTCTTAAAAGTCCTATTTGACGACCAACAGTTTTTGGCGACTCCGCTGGGGAAAATCATATTCCAGTTCTGTAATTTTTCGATCATCCTTTGATCTGGCGACTCCACGTTTTACTCGAGGGAGGAGGGCCCTTGGTGTTGAAGATTCTTAGTTTCAGCTTTTGGAGTAGCAGGGTTTTCCTTTCCCTTCAACAAGAAATAGAAGGACTCGTTCGACAAGCACTCCACCTGCTCAAGACAGAATTCCTACGGGTGGTATTCCTTCAGAGCCAGCTAGCCCTAATCTTCAAGCTTTGATTCTTGCTGGTGTTGCAGTCCCTCTCCAAGCCATTTTTCCAAGAATGGTGGTGCCATTACCATGGGGTCATCGTGTTGGGCCACTGGCCCTTACTCAGCCTTTGCATGAGTTACCCAAAGGTAACCGGAAGAACTTTCCTAAATTCAAAGGCAATGGCAAAGTACATCCTGATGAACACATCGCAGCCTTCGTTGTTGCATGTGGAGTTCTGGGAGTCGAATATGAAGACGTCTCCGTAAGGTTGTTCGTTGAGACGTTACAAGATAATGCTGCTGATTGGTTCTACCACCTTTCGGCTGGCACTATCACTGACTGGGACACAATGAGAACTCAGTTCGAAAACCGTTTCAAGCCGACAGAAGATGTACATGCCCTGCTAGCCCAAATCTCTCAGATAAAGAAAGATTCACAAGAGCCCATGAGAGAATTTGTGGCCCGGTTCAACAAATTGATCAATAAAATTCCGCAGCCTACCCGACCTGTTGATCAAATTCAAAAATGTTTCTTCCTAAATGCTCAATCACCCAAAGTTAGTTATGCACTACGAAGGGCTAATCTCACAACATTGATCGAGGATCAAACTCTTGCTGTTAGTATCGAGGATGACTTGATCATGTCAGGGAAGTTGAGAAGAGACCCTCCCAAATCTAAGTCTGCTGCTTCTTCCTCTTCCACCCCTAGACCTAATACTGATCCATTAGTTCAGAAACTTGCAAATGATCTTATTGCTATAAAGAAACAATTGGCTCAGCACGCTCCTTATGCAGACGTTCCAAGGAGAAATTTTCAGCCCAGAAATCATTTGCTTGCTTCCCAAACAAGATTAGCACTTGAAGGACCTCCTGTTAAAGTCCCTGTCAATGCGACCTACGAGGTGGAAGAACCAGATGACGATGAAGATAACGAAGCTTGCGAAGAGTTTGTGAGAGAAGTTGATGATGAAGTAGATGAACTTGAGGGATCTCGAGTCAATTTCTTCACCACCGAAGGCATTGATGATGGAGATGATTATGATGAAGTAGTAGTAGACATGAACAGCGAATCATTCGCTGTCATGACTCGAGAGCAGACAAGTCAGAAGGAGAAAGTGACACAGCCCATCAAGAAATCTAAGGAGCAGTCGACAACTATTCCCGTGATTGCAAAAAGAGGATCTCCTATCGCTACCTCATCTACACCAAAGGTGAGTCCTATTAATCCTACTACTAAAATTTCTTCTTCTTTTTCTCCTAAAGTTGATAAGCCTAGAGTATCGAATGATGATGGCCCGTCCACCTCTGGATCTTTTGATATTATTGATCACCTAAAAAAAGACCAAGGTCCAAATCTCAGAAGCTGAGTATTATCAAACACATCCCAAATCTTTTGCTAAAATGATCCCACTTTGTCAATTCCCACTCTAAGACCACCTCTAAAGGCCTTTTGCCTACTCCTTTTGCACCACAGCCTAGTCTGGTAGCTGCTGTCACCTCGCCTAGTGACAAAATCAATCCTTTTTATGTAACACTTCTTATAGCTGGTCATAGGCTCAGTAATTGTGTCATAGATTCCAGAGCCTCAGATAATATGATGCCTGCTAAAGTAGCTCATGCTTTAGGCCTGACCCTCACACGCACTTATGGATCTTGTTACTCCATGGAGAGTAAAGAAGTGCCCCTGGTCGGGAGAATTAAAGATGCACAAGTAGCTTTTGCTGCTTTGCCCGAGAAGAAAGTGTTGGCTACCATCTTAGTGCCAGATATTCCCCCTTCATACAGGATGTTGCTAAGTAGGAACTTCTGTAAGGACGTGGGTGGGGAAATCCAAATGGACTGGTCACATGCACTCATGCTTGTCAATGGACAAATGACGAAGTTGCTGCCTAAGAAGCAGTCTGAGTATATTGTGCAGAAAACGGATGATCCTAGAGCACAAATACTCTACGAGGATATGGGGCATGGTAACTATATGATTATGTCCCCTGATGAAATCCGACCCCCCAAAGTGTCTCCTAAAGATCCTAATGGGGTTTGGATTTTAGAGTTTGATGGAAGTTGTTCCTCAGTTGGTTCCGGAGCCGGTGTCCTGCTGGTGTCACCTGAAGGAAGCCTACACCCCTTTTCATTTAAGTTGCAGTTCGAGAATACTAATAACATAGCAGAATACGAGGCTCTCATTCTCGGATTGCAAGTGGCCAAAGAACAAGGTGTAAAGAATCTTCTAGCTCGTGGTGATGCAGAATTGATTGTAAAGCAGGTCAGAAACCTTTTTCAAGTAAAAAATGGAAGGCTGAAACATTACCGGAATCAGGTTTGGGATTCCATTGAATTCCTTGATGCTTTCTCTATCGAAGCAATACCTAGGGAAAAGAACAGTAGGGCTGATTCACTAGCTATCTCAGGGTCGCTACTTATTCCTCATCCTGATTTCTCTCAAGACAAGTTCACCATTGAGATGATCCATCGACCCAGTGTACCTGATAACACCAATAACTGGCAGGTTTTCAATGATGATTAACATTTGCTTTCCTTCCTGGAACTCAAGGGTAATTTCGAACAGCTGTATTTTTAGGGAAGTGCAAACCTACCTCGTGAGAGTGTGCCCTTTGACAAAGCAGTCACCCAAGGGGAAGAAACGGGTCAGGAAGGGTGTATTGAACTCAAGGGGAATAAGATTCCTAAAGGATTGGTAAGCTTAGAGGAACTGTTTGATAAAAATGATAGGTATGTGAAGTCTAGAGCTTCTACTGGACCTCAGCAATCAGCTGAGTATGACAAAATCAATATTGGGAGTTCTAATGACCCTAAGCTAGTGAATATTGGAAAATGTTGTAGAGCAGATGAGAGGAGAAAAGCAATTGATCTTCTAAGGAGGTATAAGGATGTTCTTGCTTATTCTTATGAAGATTTGAAAGCTTTCAAACCAAAAGATATGCAGCACTCAATTCCTCTCAAACCAAGAATTAAACCTTTTAAGCAGAAACAGAGGCAGTATAATCCCAAAATAGCTGACACCATCTTTCAGGAAATTCAGAAATTGTTGAAGGCTAAAATCATTTTTCCCATTCACCATTCAACATGGATTGCAAATATTGTGCCTGTTAGGAAGAAAAATGGTGAGATCCGCATTTGTGTTGATTTCAGGAACCTGAATCAGGCGTCTTTGAAAGATAATTATCCTTTGCCTATGATGGATCAGTTCTTGCAAGCAGTTACAGGATCTGAAATGTTATCCATGCTCGATGGATTCTCGGGATACAATCAGGTAGAGTTTGATACTGCAGATCAACACAAGATAGCTTTCACTACTCCTTGGGGTACCTTTGCTTACAAGAGGATGCCTTTTGGGCTCATTAATGCTGGTTGGTTAATATATTGGCATAGGACCCCGCTAGTGGCTTGCAATGGGAAGTGAAAGTGGGTTTGGCTGTAGGTGCAACTAATTATTGAGGAACGATCCTTGTAGGAGGGGGAGTGGGTTGAGCCATGGTTTTGGGTGCTAGGGTGGTCTTGGGTGTTCGTCATGTTTTATTGGGTAGCGGTATGGTAGATGAATGGTCAGGAGGGTGTATGGTTGTTTTGACTACCTTATTAGAGGGTGGCAGATTTTTTTTTTGTGTTGCACTTTCTTGGGTAAAGGTGATACGGCTGTACGAGATCTAGAGGGAAAAGAAGATGGGGTAAGAGGGCGAGTTATCCACGGGGATAACGGAGGTGATGTGAAGGTAGATGATGTGGGTTGAGCAGGGGGTGTGAGAGACAGAGACTGAAGTATAGTGGGTAATGAAGAAATTGTTGAGGGTATTGGAGGTATGGGTGTTAAAGATGCTGCAGGTGTAGATGTAAGTCGTGTCGGGTGCTTGGGTAGGTTAGAGGTTTGTGAGGAAGGACTGGGCTATTGTGTTTTTGGTTTATTAATGGGTAGAAGTTTCTTGGTTTTGCTGGGAGGTTAGGGTCCTAAGATAGACGGAAAGGGTGAAGGTGATGTAGGTAAGATAGGTGCAACAGGGGTATGAGTTCTATGTGTTTGGTTCTTCTGTTTGGGTGTCAGAGTAGGTTTTGTGTTGACTTTGGAGGATGTGGCTAAATTTAATTTGATAGGTGGATGAGTAAGGCTGGTGGTTGGGGTGACCCCTAAGGTAGTAATAGGTTTAGTTGAGGAAGATGATGAAGGTGTGTGTTTGGATTTATATGTATGTTGGGTTATGGGTAAGGGAGTATGTTGAGTGGTGCGGAGGGTTATGGAAGAAGCAGTGATAGAGGTGGTTTTGCTCAGTTCAATTGGCTGGAATATTTTTGGGTAGATAGTGGAAGTATCAACAAGTGACATCTGTATTTGTGTTGAAACAAGAAGCAGAAGACACCCCAAAAATAATGCTCTGTCCACATAATCTAGGTGTTCGGCCAAACGTGAGAATGACACGTCTGTAGGTGATGTTGATGAGGACCCAATGGCTATTCCCATAAAATGGTCTTAGAGAGGGAAAAAAATTTAGTTTCAGCTTCTGTGGGTAAGAGAGTTGAAAGTATGTCTGTAGGATCTTGCGTAGCTGATGGAGAATGCTCGCCTAGAGGCAAAGGTATCTCTACTGGATCTTTGATATGTGGAGGAGAAAATGGGTGCTCATCTATAGGTGGAGAAGATGATGGGTGCTCCTCTGTGGGTGGAGGAGATAAACAAGTATCTTCCATGGACTGAAGAAGTATTATGGGTGACGGTTCCCTAGGTGGAGAAGCCAAAGGTGAAATGGTCTTGATATTAGTGAAGGGCTCCTCGACATGTGAGGAAGGAGGTGAAAGGTGTTCCTCTATAGGTGGAGGAAGAGGTGAGGTAGGCTTCAATGCAGAGGGAGGATTTTGAGCTAGAATTTCCTCTATGGAAGGAATATGGAGTAATTGGGAAGCAACAGGTGCGTCACTAAAAATAGCATGGACCTCACAAGTATGGCTATCATGAGTTGAGGTCTCACCGGTTTGATCAGACGAAGGGGCATGATTTGGAAAGGGTTTCTTGAAGATATGTAGGTTTTGATTGGCAGGTGCGTTAGGATTATCCATGGTTAACTCACCTTTCTCGAGCATTTCTAGGACACTGTTTTTGAAAGTGATGTAATTGCCGTCACTATGACTCTTTACTCGATGATAGTTACAGAAGTCGTGTTCTTTATACCATGCGGGCATGGGGTGAGTAGGGTCAAAACCAGTGTGTGGTTTTAATAGGTGGAAGGGTGATGGCCCCTGCTTTGATGAGATTTTCTAAGACAGAAGAGTAAGGCTCCCCAATTGGGGTGTATTTCCATTGTTCTCGTCTGAATTGAAAAGTCTGGATGGTGAGAGATTAGATGAGGGGCTAGCTTGATTCGATGGATAAGCTGGACCGTCTTTGAGTACCACTGCATTAGCGGTGCCCTTAGCTTTGGAATAATTATGCTATGGTTTGGAAGAAGAATAGGTATCATATGACTTAAATGCCAAATTCTTATTGCATAATTAGATTTTCTTCTCTTCGATGGCCTAAATCTCTAACTTTCGTGCCATGGTGAATGCTTCATCAAATGTTTGGAAAGTCTAAACCTGCACGGTTAGTGAGATGTGTCTAGCACAAGCTCACGTGAAGAGCTCAATGAGTTCTATTTGTTGCAATTGGAAGGTGAGTTGATTGATCAGGCTACGCCAACAAGTGACAAAATCTATGATAGATTTGTCATCATACTGACGCGTGTAGTATAGGTCAGTCATGGTAACCTTCTTGACGATATTGATGGAGAAGTGATCTAAGAAGGCTTGGGCTACCTGATTAAATGAAAATATAGAGTGTCTAGGTAACCCACTATAACAATCTAATGCAGGTCCAATTAGAGACATGGGAAAGGTCCTTAAGAGCAAAGCATCATCGTGGGTGATTAGGTAACAACCATGTTTGAACAACCGCAAATGCTTTTGCAGGTCTTCCTTATTATTTAAATGGTTGAATTTAGGCATTTCCCAATGCATGGGGTATGGACGAATAGGAATGGATGGGTGGATAGGCTCATTGCAAATTTCATGGTAGGTGAGGGTGTTAAGGGAGCCAAAAACCAATGCTTCCAATGTCTATATCTTCTCCATCATTAATTTGATTAGGTCATTGGTAGGTTACGATGGGTGGGTGCCTCTTGTAGCGTAAGAGGGTTGGTGTTGGGCATATGACAGGGGTGGCATTCGAGTATATGGTGTTGCCATGTAGGTAAATTGAGAAGGAGGTAGTGAAATAGGGGGTACGTACCCGGAATGAATAACAGATGAAATAGTAGGCTACTAATAGTACGTATATGGAGGTGGAAGGTTCGTCGTGACAATAGTGGAAATGGGGGCTAATGATTGGGGAATAGAAAGGACCACGTTTTGGAAGGGGGGTGGGGGTCACCGACACGGGAGGTGGTTATGTAGCTATGGGTATATACAAGACAATAGGGATGGATGAGGTTGTGTTTTGAGTGGTTGTCAAAGGTATGGTGGATGTAGCGGGTGCAACAGATGTAGTAGATGCTGTAGTCATAGCGGGCATAGGACTTAGCTGTGAAATGATTAAGGGTAAGGTAGATGCAGGTAGCATGGAGCTAACTGGGGTTGACACATGAGTGGGAGAAAGAGTCAGGGGGATAGATATGGGCATTCCATATGTCAACTGACTCAAGGCATCTCGAGTGGACGAGTGGGAAAGGTAAAACTACAAGGCGACAAGGTTTTGGTCAATGAGTCATGCGAACTCCTCATCTCCGGTGGCGATAGTGATAGGTTGGATAAGATCCATGGCGGGTGATAAAATGGAAGGTGGCGAAGGGGTAGGTGGGAGTGGTTGACAACTTGTGTGGAATACGAGTGCACTTGCTTATCTACGCGTCAATACCATGTGAACAGGTACAGATCAGGTTGAGCTGCCCTTCTGTAAATGACACAAAATAACAGCAAGAATAGGTGAAACATGCGGTAAAAAGTGGATCAAGTACCAAATGTCAACTAGAAAGTGACACAGGCTAACCGATACCGGTTAGGGTAAACCGACACTAGTTACGGGTAACCGCTGCTGGTCACTATGGGAAATGAACAATTGGTCAAAAACAAGGTATAAGGCCAAATTTGATAGGTATGCCAAATCTGATGATTTTTACAAGGTTAATGGGAATGATAGTAGTGACAGCGACTATGAACAGTTGAAGAAGGTGAATAAATGTCCTTTTGGGTAGGTTAACCAAAATGACAGTAAACCGATGATGGTCAGGGGGTAATCGATGACGGTCACTGGACTGACACTGGTTACTGTGAAATTGAAACACTAATGAAGAAAAAGTGGTTGTGAATTAAAATATGATGTGGAATTAAATCCAAAATTCTGAGAATGATGAGAATGTGGTCCAGCCACACTCAAAAGAAGCTGGAATACACCAACAATGATGAGGAGTTGCAAAGAGAAACAATAAGAATGAAGAATGTGACCTCTCACCTCAAAATGCAAGCCAAGCAGAAACACTAAGAAAAATGTGATCCTAAGAGTTCCTTTTCTATTATGTTTGTTTAGCTTATGTTATTTAAGGACTGACTCATGAACTGTAGAATAGAATTTTTTGGTGAGGATGGATTCCTATAAATAAGGAGATCTAAAAGGTGAGGTTTCAGTTATGTTATGGCAGGGGCAGGCTTCGCTCTAAAGTATCACTTGATAGAGCACCGAGCTGGGGAGTACTTGCTAATCCTCAGATCAGTGCGATCATTGACAGGCGTTCCCAGGAAAGATGTTGTTTAAGAATATGCATTTGTTTTGAATTTGTGTAATTTGGCAAGACTCAGAGAGAGAGAGATGTGCTTTCTACGACTCATTTATCAACCATTAGCTGGGAATGACTTCCAGCATATAGGTTTCCCTCAATTAATGTGAGCTAATGTGATAAACCAGAATGAAATGCAATGATTTTTAAGCCCAAATCAAAATATGAAGTTCGATGACACAAATAGATGAAGAAGAAGAGGGATGATCTTTCACTAAAATGTAGAAAACAAGAAGAAATGGTTCTTTTTTAAGTACACAAAAAGAAAGGTTTCTTTTAGAGCAAATAGAAAGAAAAATAAGGTTAGCAGGGAAGAAAATTAATGTGTATGCTTTTCAGAAGGGAAACAAATACACAAATTTTCCTAGGAATGAATAAAAATGCAAGGCACCCCAAATGGGTCCCACCCAGCGTGCCAAAATATTTCACCTAATTCTTAGACATTTCTTTGAATATTGACGAAACAGATAGGGTAACTGGCGAAGGAGGAATACCTGTTGAAATTTTAGTTGATAGGTTGTTGCGCACGTGTTGACTCCTTGATCCACAGTTGCTCGTGAGATCTTCATTTTGGCTGGGAGAAACTACCTGTAATGGAAAGAAAGACCACTAAATAAAAGTTAAACAATATGTGTAGTGAACTCCCTAGCGTGTGTTAGATCTGGGAAGTGTGATACTTCCTAGACGGCTGTCAGTCCACTGTTTAAAACAATTTAATGCTGGTAATGAAGTAAATCCTATTGTAATTGAAATGATTTAGGTATCTCATTATGTTGGTCCGAAAATCTATCGGGTGGACAGATCTATGGATAGATGAGCCAACAGTGTGTAGGGCATAGCCCCTCTTTGAGTCAGCAAGTCTCACAATATTCTACCTTCGGGGGTTTGGGATCTCATCCCAGTTAGGGTATTTCCAATTGTGCAAAGAAAGGAAAGAAGGGAAAGAACGAAGATAAGATAGATCCAAAGGAAGAAAAGAAAAGAATTCCAAAGTAGAAAGATCAGAAGGTCTATGTTTTGGGATTGGTAATAAATGGAGCCAAACCTACTTGCATAGACGAACAAAGCAATACTTGTGAACAAATGACAAAGAAAGTAGAAGTAGATTCAACAGAATAAACATGCAGATCTAACATAAGAAAGTTCTGGTGCATAACACAAGTATTCAGCACAAAGTCTCAATATTGTATTAATATTTTCTTCTATTACAAAAAGTACAAAGCGTTTTCTCCTCACTTCTATTTTTCATCTAAAAAGTGTCCACACCTGAATACAACAAGTATTCAAGTATATATAGAAGAAGGAGAAGAGAGAGAGCAAAAAGAAACCAATAACTAATTACAAAATATCTAAAAGTCAATTGTTGACTTTGGGCAACTTGGTGGATGACAACATCCCATGGTGCAACATGGATGATGTCATCATTTGTGCCAACATACTCTTAGATATTTACAAAAAAGAAAGCCAAGAGAAAGAAGGCTATTCATCTTCGTCTTGCGGTTGAAAGGGGATATCTTGCTTCTGTTGTTGTTTGGGAGAGTTAATATGGAACTAGGTTTGATATTCCATGAATTTACTGACCATCAGCTAAACTTGATCCTGGGCAAGACCCTTTGTATGATCGTTGATGACCTCGCAAGTCTCCCACTCATCTCTGAGTTTTTCGGGGAGCTTGAAATATTCATTACCTACCTCCATCAGGTACCCCAAAAAATCACGGCAGGCCAGAAGATTATTGATGCATTCCGTGTCAAAAGTGACTTCTGGCCCTAGCCCCTGTGAGACGATCCCCTTGAAGATCTGAATAGTTTCATCTGCCTTCCTCAAGGTGAAAGAAGGGGTGAGCAAGCCTAGAGACATTCTTAGAACAATTTTCTCCATTTGATGCATTGCATCCAGGGCTTCCTCCTTGACCTTGTCTATCTTCTCCAAGATGAATTCCATCTGATCGACCCGGTAGTCCAACGTAGCAAGGATTTTGCTGGGTACCTGGGGTGATCGAAAACACCGAATTTTACCAAATCATTGACTAAACAGTCAAGCATTTTCTGGAATGACTCATGTTGTAACCTAACATGGTCCAAATCTTCAGAGATAGGTCCTGCAATTGCCTAGAGATCCTTGTTTTCCTGGCTAATGTTCTGATATAATTCGGTGAAATTGACAATTACTTCCTCGCTGTCTTTGAGGATCTAATCTCTCCAGGCGGAAACTGCCATACCTTGTTCACCAATTTTGGCATATTCATTTATCTTATCCTGGCTTAGGACCTCAGGAGTTTCAGTGGCAGTTGTAGGAGGTGCACTGCCCATTTTCTGCAAGGCGTGGAGAAGATGTTTGTTTTGCTCTTTTAATAGCCTCTTCTCTTCCTTTACTTCTTGGAGTTTCTTGTAAAGGGCATCCACCACAAATAGGGCCTCTCCTTGAAGGCTTTCAAACGACATTCCCATTGTGACTTGTGTCACTATGTAATCTATAGGAGACAGATCCTTTTTATCCTTTGAAGGATTGAGATACGCGATCTCCATTACTCTTTCTCCCGATGCATTTTGAGAGAAGCGAGTTATCGACTTTTGCTTCTTAGCCCCATTTGCTAGGATGACGAAGAAGTCCATAGGTGCAATAAGGACTTTCCTCTTATGCTGACTCAAGTGCTGAAAAATCCATGTTGGACTTAAGGGAGTCGGGACCAGTGGTGGAAGAGGGAGCATCTGCAGTGGATGAGGGGAAATGCGTAGAGACACTTGGTGGAGGCATCAAGAGAGAGGCCAATAAAGTGCTCATGGGAGGGGGTGATACTGTAGGTGAGGTAGTCATGAGAATGGAAGAGAGCTAAGAGATGAGAGAAGAAATAGTGGGGGACAGCTCCGCGAGAGAAGAGAAGATGGAGGATGAGGAAGGGGGAATAATAGAAGATGGGGGAGAGGATAAGACCAAAGGAATGGTCACTTGAGTCACATGAGAAGGGGGAGAAGGGACGGTGGGAACCTCCATGATTGTTGCAATGGCAACATCCTGAATGGATGTGCCCATTATAACACTCTTCGCCACTTCTTTCTTCGGGGATGCCAGAGTTGCAACTTGTTCCTGTGCGGCGGAAGGAGGGCTCTCAGGGGCTTCTTCTTGAGCGGAGCTTGATTCTCCCTCTTTATCCTTGCCTTTGCCCTTTGGAAGATGTTTCAGCCTGACAGGTGCGTTTCCCAAAGGGGACGTGGTGAAATCTACTCTGAGGTAGATAAGGCCATTCATTTTGCACCAGTGTTCTATTCACCACAATGTTTCTTTAACCCTTACCTCAATGGTCTGAGGTGCCTTTGTTGTATCTATTTTAGAAAACGGCCAGCTGTCCTCATCCGTGTCTAGATACACCTCATCAACTTCTTAGTTGGTAGTTTGATAACCTTTTGGAACAATGGCCCACACTGTACTGAATAATCTCTGCCAGGGCCAGGTGAGAGTGATCTTTTCTTCTGAGTTTGACCTCATGATACAGGTCAATGTAGATATCCTCAATTTGTGGAATGTGGATCGGATCGAGTTTTTCCTTAGGGAGGCAATTTCTGGGATCGAAGGTGGGCCTTATCAGGAAATTGTGCTTTAGATTGAGCAGTTCTAGCTCTGCGAACATTTCCTGGGCTTTGTTATGGGAAATGCAGGTGTACCTACCCATTGTAAGGGGGAAAGGAGTTCCACCCGTCTTTCTCTTCAGACACTTCTCATGGTATGTTATAAGCTGTTTGGACAGCTCCAACAGGATCAGCTTAGGGCCAGCATACCTTGGCAATTTGGTGGGCTCCCCCCAAGAAGTTAGCTGCTCTGAGATAGGTGAAGGTGGGGAATTGGGTAAATAGTGCTCCCCACTTCTTAGCCGATGTGACTATGCTCTTGGTCGTCTGACCACGAGTCATATTTGGCCTCAAAAGGTAGACGATGCCATAGAAGAAAGCATCATTAATCTTGGTAAACTGCGAGATGCTATTTTTCAGCTTCAGCTCTGGGTAGTATTCGTATATCTTCACTTGAGGCCAAACTCTGCATCGGCTCAGTGTTGGATAATCCCTCTCTAAGGCTACAACATAGACTACGTAGGAGTTCATGTAGAATCTCCTCATTGTGGTGAGTTGTTGGAGCTACTCAGATATGGTGCTGCTTATGATCTCTGCCCACTTAAATCACTGATTAGGCACATTCTTATTCATCGGTTTCTAGGTACCTGAGCATCCATTTGTGAAAGTAATGGGCATCAGAAAGCCCAAAAACTCTACTTAGGAAGGTGATGGTATCACTCAGTTTCTCAGAGAAGTCGCTACGGTGAATAACATGTGGCCACCTGGTTATCACCTTCTTATTCTTTAAGTACACTTCGTTCATCAGCTGCATGCATTTGTCTTCATTATCCTCCCACGCCTTGATGCAGTCTTCCTGGCTTACAGCCACAAAATGTCAGTGGTGGGGAATGCCTAGCATGATTTCAAAGTGCCAGGAAATGAGGTTGATTATGACCTCGCCCTTTTTATTTTTGACACACCTTATGTCTTTGTGGTAACAGTGGGCCACCACCATCATAAACTCATTGTTTACTGCACTGACGGGGATCCCCCCAGCAAAATGTAGGACCACTGCCCACCAGTTTGTCCATCAAAGGACTTCCTGTGACCCTCCTAGTTATGGCCTAGAAATCTTCCATGTTGATGTGACCAAGTTCAGAATCTCTAATGTCTAGGTCACATTCTGCCTGGGACTTGGGCATTCTAACCCTTTGATACTTGTATTTCATCTCTTCCTCTATAAGCTTAGCCTTACCCTTTGACTTGGTTGGCCCTATTACTTGATGTAGACATATGTGGATCTAAGTTCAGTTGTTGATCTACAAGAAGGAGTGAAGTCCAACGCAAAAGAGCCATGTTAGCTGTCAGATCTTCCATTTAAAGCATTACAAAATGAGGAGTTAGCAATTTTAAGGCCTCAGGGCGCAGAGCGCAGGGCGCAGGGATACTGTAGGCTGCAGGGATTTTATGTGGTGCACTAA
Organism: Taxus chinensis; assembly: GCA_019776745.2. Taxonomy (NCBI): domain Eukaryota; kingdom Viridiplantae; phylum Streptophyta; class Pinopsida; order Cupressales; family Taxaceae; genus Taxus; species Taxus chinensis. Next base: position 921,478,515 of record CM034147.1, on the reverse strand, counting down.
AACAGAGTGTTACAAGGAATAAATCAGTGCCAAAGGACACAGGGCGCAAGGATTTTTGCATATAACATCATTGTTGTTGTAGATAGGGGTACACCTATGTCATTTATATGCGGTTTTATACTAGGCACAAATAATTTTGGTGTTGCATGGGAGCAGGATGTGCCAATGGTGTAGGTAATTTACATGTAACATGGAATTTTGGTGCGCCAAAGGGTGCAGGATTAATGCATGTAACACCAACTTTATGTGCGCAAAGGGGGGGTCTTTGCCGCGGCGCAGGAAATTATTGCATAACACTTATGTTATTATAAGTGGGATTGTGCCAGCGTCGGGTTTAGGATTTACTTGGTTTATGTATGGCGCAGGGATTTTTTGTGTTACAATCAAGGTCAATGCGCCCTCTTGGCGCAACTGTGTTATCTGTAACAAGGGTGGCGATTGCACCCAGAGAAAAATGCGGCTCAGAAACAACTTTTAGGTTTTCTCTCCTTTCTTGATGGGTTTGCGTTCTTTTAGGCCTCCTTTTTCATGGATTTAAACAGTGAAGGGTGCATAGCAAAGAGATCTAGGTTCACTTTTGAGACAGAGCCCTCTTGGCCAGCAGATCTAGAAAGAGGGTGAAAACGGCTTGGGAGGGAAGATTTGCAAGAATAGTAGGAGGGGTTGATGGCTTCTCAGATCCATATCATCCTACCTCACAAACAACCAACAAAACAAAAACACAAGAGGAGTAAGAACCACTTACCTGGAATATATAGAATGAGAGAGACGAAGTGGGGTCCATGAATGCGACACGAGAATGACGGGCGCGCTGACAGGTGCAGAGGAATAAAGATTTTCACGTGTTTTTTATTGTGAAAGTGACAGGGCGGATGCACCTATATAGCCAAAAGTGCAATAAATGTGCCAACCACTTTTTAAAGGGGCGCACCAAAATGCGTGTCGACATGGAAAACCTTGCACCCTTTGGCACGGATATGATTTTGTCAACATGGAATTATGTGCACCTTGGTGCAAATTTAGTACTGTCGACACTGGTTTTTGAGCGCCTTGGCGCACCAAAATATGGCGCAACATTTTTTTTGTTGACAGGAAGGCGCATGCGCCTTGACACAGATAAGAAAGGTGCATCACGGGGAGGCGCAACAATTGTTATGTCAACACTTCAAAAGGTACGCCAAAGGAAATAAAGGGGGGTGAAGTTTTATCCTGTGTTGCATAGGTAAAAGGTGCACCCAGCCAAAAAAGGACCAAAATGACCAAGTTCGGAAAACTAGATTTCCCGGAAAGGGACTTTACAACATTCCAAACGCTAAAGGACCTTGACAAGGAACCAAAAATTTTTTTTGGTATGGTTACATGTAAAATTTCCCTCGTCAATTTTACAGGATAACACATTAAAAACACAATAAGAAAGATCTAATCTAACAGGCTAGGTTAAAATAAGATCTGAAGGTCAAGTATTTGGTTCTGATTCTCTGTAGGTTTGACAGAGGTCTCAGGCAAGTCACAATTGATTAAGGGTGATGCAAGAATAGGTGGGTAAGTTACTGTTCTAGTCTGTATTGGTAAATACAGAGACCGATGCTGGTTAAGGGTGACCGAAGCCGGTTGGGGAGAACTGGTGCCAGTTACTGTGGAAAACTAGGAATGCCACATAATGAGCTTTTGGATCTCCCTTATGATTGCACAAGGGACTAGGCTGGTCAGAGTGAGGTATTAGGTTGTTTGGATGGGGTTTTGTGAGGTTTTCATGGGGATATGGAGGGGTGAGTATTAAAGGAGGTCAATAGGTGGCTAGGAGGATAAAGGATGAAGATACAATAATTAAATGAATGAATTAGAGTAAACTGTTCTACTTACTTGAAATCTAGTTATGGGCACCTGTGAGTGATGAATTAAAATGTTGGTAAGAGGTTGAATGCTGTTGAGGATCACCAAATGTTGGAAAGCTTCTGCATGGGCTACATGTGCATTCCTTTTTTCTTGGTTCGATCAAATCTGTGTTGGGTGGTTGCTGGACGAATGTTGGATGTCTGTGTAAGAGAAAATGCTTGATCTCCTTCCTTGCATGTGTGTTCTAGTGAAAAATTGTTCTCAAAAGATGTGTTATCTCTCAGGAATTCGCCAAGCTTTTGCCAACCTAAAAAACAAGGTTGTTTTGGGGATTAAAAGGTGACCAACGACGGTTTGGGCTTTATCATCGATGGTTAAGGGTAACCAGTGTCAGTTAGGGTGGGATTTCGTAGTTTTACTAAACTTGGTAGATCCCCTTGATTTTCTAGGATCTTGTGTCATTAACCCGTAGATTAGACTGGAAGCTTCTTGTACGTATGCGGAAGGTGGTTAGAGGGAATGTAGGCATTGATTTTTAGGGTTTGGTTTAGTCTTAGTTAGTTATGGCAACTTACTAAGAATAGGTCTTAGGGTGAGGTGGCTTAATGAGGTGTCTAGGTGAGGTGACTGTGTGGGCATTATCTAAATTAGGCTATTTAAATAATAAATATGGTGATGATAATGAATTAATTTAATTTAATTAATTAAATTAATATTAGTGGGGTGAAGGGGGCCATGACTAGGTGAATGTGATTAAGGTATTTATTTGTCGAGGGACCAAAGGGGAGTGTGACCCAATTTTGGTGTCTACACATATATACAAACTCCATATGCCTACCACAACTCTATAAACCTCCCAAAATAGAGAAAATAATCATAGTACCAAAAACAAGATGGGTTCACTCCATGGACTTCGAAAACATAGAGCCCCATCACCTAAAAAACCAAAGGTCTAATGACATGCAACCCCAAGAAATGCATAGTCCTATAACCTTTTGACATACCCCACACTCTACACATGGACTGTATCAAGTCATATGGACTAACATAGATAAGCACATACAACATGGTAGAACCAACTCATTCAAACATTTCAGAAAATCTACACTAGACAACATATAGCCAAGTGGCTTCAAAATCTATAAAGCTTCGAGTTTTGAAAAATAACTAAAACAAAGAAATCTTGATACATCAAGAAACCAAATGGATAATTAGCCACATTCAAACTACAACAAAATATCTGAAAAAGATTAACAACGAGCCTCAAAACATTAGGAAAAAATCAATTAAAAATTGTTGGTTTCTAAGCACAACCGAGTTTACAAATAAAATATTTATGAAATGATTCGACATCACAAAGAACTATAGTAGCGTCACCACAGAGGATACTCACCAGGGTAATATCTCATCGAATGCACGTGTCTCAACACCGAGAATCCTCTTGAAATATAAACATAATAATTTATCCAATGATGTAACTGCAATAGTCTCTATCTGAATCATCACCTCTAAACTCCCACACGGCTTAACATAGTCGTAATTACACAAAAGGTCATCACTAAGACAACCAGTAAAAGAGAGACAAAAACTTACAGGTATGTCATTCACTGAAACTAATGATATTTACACAACACAATATGCATGACACCCTGTTGAGGAAATGTCATACATAATAAATGAACATAAAAGTGGGTTTTTAGTTTATGCTAAGACTCCACTTCCTATCTTGTACCCAACTTGAGTAAAATGGACAACCATCTAATTTTACCTCACTCTCATACAGTACACCTTTGATACTACATGTAGGGATCATTAGTGTAGGGTACACAATATAACACATAACCACATCACTAACACATTGATTAATTATACATGCATAACCATAACGTTTCATATGAATAACCAGTCATACTTATTGAGTATAACATCACAATATGTTCATAGCTTACAACACGTCACGTTTCCACATAATGCACATTAAAAGTGTAAGTAGCAATATAATAGGGTTCATAAGATCACCAAATGCCCCCAATTCACATGAGGACATGAATTTATCACATAACATACAAATGATATGTGCATACATGAACATAGTGATTTAACATCACAAAACATACAAAAATACAATCATAACATGGTGGCATAACATCGGGATGCGATACAATTCACTAGGAAACACACTTTATCACGACAATACATTGATGCACATGTACAACATCATATAGATAATTGCAACATTGTCAACAACATTCATAATTAAAAATCACACTATTTTCAGCATAACAAGATGGTACACGTGCAATACATGTTAAATTCATGAGAGAGTACTCTCATCATGAAACACGTCAACATCACTAACTAGTCCACACTAAGTGGTAAGAACAACAATGTACATTCAAATGATCATAAGTAGATGTTAACAACATAAAATTATAAAACATTAGTTCTTCCATCTTCTCCACCATTACATGAATAACCATCACAACACTAAAATGTCCTAAGAGGTTTGAGAGTATGAACCTCTACTATGATACTAAATCCAACACCCACACATGTAAGACTAAAACACAAGCCAAAATAAGCTAGGAAAAAAATATTTCCTATCTTCATTTCACAACATCACTTGGGCTCAGTTACAATAACTCAAAATCATGTGATAAAATTACACAATTATGGACCCACTCATATAATAGGATGAGAATAGTGGTTGAAAACAAAAAGTAAAGGATGAATCACACTACCAAGCCTACATGATAAGTCTTGTAATGGGGGAGAGATCATTATTACAACTACCACTTATAGACTCTACTAAGAAATCCTGTACTAGCCTTTAGTTCCTCCAAAACAAAATACACCACATCAACTTAGACATGCCCCTTATCCCTCCATTATAATACATGTGTTTATGCCTCCACTAAGAATAATAATGAATTCCTATGGTTCCTCCACAAGTGACAAAAAATGATACTCCTCTATTCTTCCCCTTCACTAACAACACTTTATTCATCCAATAACTAATGATGCAATCTCACCCCAACATGATGAAACTTACACACAATCATGATATCACAAGATTCACATTAATGCCACATTTTCTCAAATGAAGAAGAACAATAAAATGATATAACTGTAAACAAGAACTAGAAGATAGAACATGTTCAACAATGTATATAGTTATCATGGTTTACATCCTTCTTAAAATTTAATTCCTTGAGTTTACGTCAATAATTATACCACATTTAATGTACACAAAACATCTGCTCTCATCTCATAATTACATATTTCTTGTTTCATTACAATGTTTACTGACAAGGAGTACATAACATTGAATTCCATTCTCTACTACAATTAATTTGCATATTTGCACTATTAGTAAAAAAAAAATTAAACACATACGAGTCTCATAAGGCTTGTTTTCAAGGTAAGGATTCATGTTCCTGAAAATCATGTTTTGCATGACAATTTGTTGTACTTTCATTGCATAAGGAGGAATTAACATGAAGATTTAAAGTGATAATCCTAGGTTTAAGATGGAAAAATTTCAATTTTCCCTTTTCATTTAAACCTCCACTTACTAGAGTACACTATTTTTTTTTATAATAAGCTTCTATATTTTACTAATTAGTTGGAAATAATTTTTAAGATACACACAAGTCACATAAGATTCGTGTTCAAGTTAGAATTTCATGTTTTCTAATTACAGTTCCCAAATGGAACAATTCATCTTATCAATAATGACATGAAAAGGCTTAACATTGAGTTAAATGGGATAGAATCCAAGTTTCACTTTACTCCTAAAATCAACATCTTATAGGAACACAATTTCAATAGCTGAAATTAATTACAGATTTCGTCCACAAATTAGCCTCCTAACAGATCCTAGGCTTAATTTATTTACATTTCCACTTGAGGGATCTACAACATACTACAGGTCAACACTAGAGTATTCAAACATCCCTATCTCGCAAAACCTTGTACAAACCAAAGGTACTCCCTTGTTACTTGTCAAGGTAGCACTTTTATCTGCAATTCCTTAATGATATTATTTGCAGCATTTAGTGCATAGTTGAACTTGTACACTAAATCCAATTGTGTGATACATACTTGCACACATGCAAAAACCTAACACCATGCTTTTAGGGAATGCACATGAAGGCAGTGAGCATATTCATATCACAAAGGTAAATTGTGGGTCTATTAGTGAGGTTGACCAATGATACGTATTCATCTTACTTGTATCAGTCTAGGATTGAAAACATCTCTTTAATTCTGAATTTGCAGGAAAACATATGGTTACCATGTGGTCTAAAATAGCCTTCACATGGCTTAAGGGTTAGGGTCCTTGTGATTGTCCTTTAAGCTATCATCTTGTAGTCACTAAATCACACACTATGTGCATATAACCTCCAAATATTTCATTTACATTTATGATTCATAAGTAAAAGAATCAGTTGTTAACACCCCTTTACTTTGTTTTGACATTTTTATTATCCTTTTCATCTTTATTGCTTGGTGTTTGCGATGAAAACTTATAGTTTTTCATATCAACTAACATCCTATCTTGCTCTTATTTCCTTTTTGACCTTTTGAGCACCATATATAGGACCATCAATTAGGGATATGAGCATATGGGACCTATTGTCCCCTCTGGGCACCTGTGTCCTCTTTCTTTTTTTGATCTTTTGAATGTTACTTATTTCTTATCTTCTTTTATCACTATTGGTTGTCTTTTCAATTATTAATGTTGAAACTTAAGTAAGGGAATCATATATATACATGTCTTATTTAACCTCATTAAGGGGGAAAGCATTCAAGAGGCACATACATCTACAAGGGGCTAATATTTTCTATCTACTACACCAAGTACTACATTTTGGCATTGCATACTTCATTACATAGGAGGGTTTAATTTGAATTCCATACCACACATTTGCATTTGGGACAAAGTAGTTATAGCCCACTATCTCTTTGTGTTACTATCACTAGGGAATCCTATCTTAAGGGACATTATTTCAATCACACACACAATAACTACATAGATTTTGAAATGTAGTGCAACGCTCAGTGAAAATCACATTGGGGTGGCCGCCAAGGTTATTCTAACTCAAGAATTTGCATTATTTTATTCATCTAATTTTTGCTTGAGTATTATGTAGGTATCTAGGGTTTATTTTGTAGGTTACATGTGAGATACAGTAAATCTGATGTAACACACAATGAACAAGGAACAACACTAAACAACACAAAAAGAACCAAATCCTGAGCACTTCTGCATACACCAGCACCCAAAAAAGATGCTAGCATTTGAGCAGCCCTGTCACCTTCCATGAACTCTTGTCCCTAAGATCGTCACTTTTCAAGATCATACTCAGAGCTTACACATCCAAGAATCTCCCCTTCCAGATTAGTCTCCAGTATAGAATTAGTCCATACCTATAAATACAACTTGATTCATTCTCTAATCCCTATATATATGACTCTTGCTTGTATTTCCTTATCTTGATCTTGCTTAAATATTGTTATATCCATTTGATCAACAGTTTCCTTATATTAGATTTAATTTCACTAAATCATGTCCTAATAATGTTTAACCATTTACAATCCCTACAAGGTTGTTTCATATCATTTACCACGTAGCATATATGTTCAACATGGTTATTTAAACTTGTAATCCTATTTTCGCTACATTAGTGACTTCTAACACGTATTAATACAACTAAGATCATTCTTACAACTTGCATTCTCCACACTACGAGGTGATTTCACGTAAGGGAATTTCACACCACAAATTTAATCTTAGATCATTCTTTTCATTTAGTTTCTTTCTTCATAGTTCTCTAATATTTAGTACATCCCACAATAACACAATCGTCATTCTACACATGAGCATGCTATAAAAATGACATTTCAATTTCAGTTAATCAATACATCTACAACCTTAGTAAATATATAACCTGTAATCAAAATTACACATGTTAGTACTCAATATTACACCCTCCAGGGGCCTGGTAGCACTAGAATGACAGACGTTATAGTTTATGTTATTTACAATCGGGGGAATGTCTAGATAAATCTTTAGAACTAGGCTTTAGGGTAACTGAGTGACACTTCCAAAGGGGATATCATTTCCCTAATACTACTTTGGTCTTGCCTTTAACCAGGGTGAGAGAACCCACGAGGTATCTGTTATCCCAAATTCACCCCTGACAAATTTTGTCAAGACAAGTCCTGCACATAAGGAAATTATGAAGGAAATGACTCAGATCCACGAGCTCACATTCCAGGATGAAAAACAAGTTTGCAAAGGGACTTTACAATGGAGTGGTGGGGCTTGTGAAATATCAAACGACCCCGTGCAAGAAGAAATTCAAGAAACAACTTTGTTCAGTGAACCATGCCTCAAATCCAACAAAAAAATTACAGGCGGGCTCAAAAATGGAAAAACAGGGTCGGGGTAGGAGGTCAAGCGGTGTTAAAGGAACCAAAGACCCAAAGGAAAAGAAATGGTGAAGATTCAAAGTCTTTGGGCTCTCAAATAGTTTAGGACGGACCCCGAAATCGAATAATTGTGGAGGAGACAGCAGAAGTTTCCTAGTGTCCAAACGACGCACCTCCAAAAGCTAAAACCAAAGGGAAGGATCAAACAAGTGCCAAGCCTCCACACATCAAGGGATCCAAAAGTTGTACCGGCTGTTGAAAATTCTTTGACTCGGAGGAAGGTACCAAGTGTCAGCTCAGCGCAATTTCAAATGGGAGCCCAAGGTGGAGACTCAAACTTGTGCCAGCCCTCCACGTAACCAATGGTCAACAGAGGTAAAAAAGGAGAACAAGACCAAAATGGCTAAGTAATGAATATAGGTGGAAGGTGCCAGGTGTCCAAATAATTCACATTCAAAATTGGGACCCTGAGCAAGTTGTCAAATGAGAGCGGGTCTTCCATGTGTCCCAAATCCTAAAAAGGTGAGGGTGACGGTTAAAAAGTCTAAAGGCTTGCGAAGGTCTCCACGTGTCATATCCATGCTACTCTAAAGGTAAAGTCTGGGGGTAGTTTATAAACACGTGCAAAGCCTCCACGTGTCTTGGGTTGGATACAGTGCCTCTTCCTGTAGAAAAGACTCAGGAAGAATACAAAGGAAATAGGGAAACCTGCGGATGCCACCACATGTCACATGGGTGCTATTCTAAGAGTGAAGGAAGGAGTCAAATCTCAAATGAGCGCAGAGCTACCATGTGGACCTGGTACAAACAAACTCATTTAAATATTATGCGCTCATGACCCAAAAATTCAAATGACCATATCTTTTGACTAAGAACTCAGATTTGGGTGGGAGAATATTTTTTGGAAACGTCTCGATGCTCTCTATGCCTTGGAAAAATAAAATATCATTTTTTACAGGCATTGATGGGTGAAAAATGGCAAAAAGTCTTCCATACCATTAATATAAAGCCTGATTTCTCCAACTACCAAATCTGATTCGATTCGATCCATCGTTCTTCTTCAATACACCGAATAAATAGAGGGAGCCAGAATTGACAGATTTGGGGCGTATTTGAGAAAGGCATTGATTGATAGTGATTAAGTCTTCAAGGTAGGATTCAATGCATATCCTATGGTAGTTAAAACATGATTCGACTTTTCCCTCTTCTCTCTCTTATTCTTTCTATATATCGTAACACTTCTCATTTGAAAAGGGGAGATTATTTTGGGCGTAGGGAAACTCTATCAAATTTTTTCCTGACTCCATTTTGAGTTGAAAACCTTCTCCTATGCCTGGCAAGAATTTTTATGCCTCTAAGTAGAAATGTAATGGTTTTTGCACCCATATAGAGCAATAAAACATGTTTTTGTGGTGTTTCTTCAACCCTTTACATTATTTTTTCGTCTCTCCCTTTCAAATCTATTTTTTGTTCATGTATTTCACATTTGCAGGTGCAACACATTGTGTTTCATGGATTAGGGTCTAGGTTTGTGTCACTTCTGTCTAACCTTCCCAACTTCTTTTCTCCCATGTTTCATCCTCCCTCAACAGAGCATCTCACCCCTTTCCTTCTCTGGTGTATCACCACTTTAGTGTAGGATTTTCTTTCACCCTCTCTTTCTCTTTGGTTCCTTGAAATGGTTAGATTAGGATAGTTTAGTTTTTGTCTGCATTAGAGTATCTCATGGCAGGTAGTTTAGGAACAAGAACCATCTTTCTCTGGAGGATCATCGCAGGTTTGAAAGTCCCACAGCTTGAGAGATGATCCAATGTTATGCAATCACACTGAATGCCCCATTTTAACCACTTCACATCTTTGGCCATTCCGAGGTGCTGTGATTTTGCACTAACAGTAACTTGAATGCAGAGGAGAGATGGAGTATTTGTTCCTCAATTTCTTCAAATTTATAGGTCATTCTGGGATGAACATGGCCATGGATACAACAATTTACGCTCATGAGTTGTCACACAAAATGATGCATATTTTTATCTTACCAGATGTAGGTTATTGAAGACAACATGATTCTATATGCTCTTTGCATATTTATGATAGGGGAGATAGGATCCAAAAGACTCTTCACAAGTGTTTATAAACAAATCAACAAAATGATATGTAGGGATTGAGATGATAGGATGATATTTGTAGTAAATTGATACTTTGTGGAGGTGGGAAATTATACTTTGCTTGATATTTCTGTAATACAAATTTTAAAATTGACAAAAGAAATGTGTCATGAGAAAGTAAAGAACATTCAATTAATAAGAGACACTTTCTTAGAAAGAAGATTTTAATTCATTAACACTCAATAAATGTAGGATTCCCTACAACCTTTAAGATACTAAACACAAAGGTTCATGTTAATGTCCTAATAAAATGTTCATGGCTTTTGATCTCCTATGCCTGGGATTCACTAAAAGGATGACAAAAATATCTTCAACAAAATGGCTATAATGAGGAATTTAAAATTGTGCACAATATTGTAAAGAAAATTCTCTCAACACAATATTAGCCCAATTACAAGAATACAACCACTAAGAACAGATCTAGTGTAATTCAAAGAATACATGAATAGAAGATTGCAACAGGAAATGCAACTCATTAATCAAAGCTCAAAGTAAAGAACTCAAAATGAAAATGCTAAATTCATAAGCATACACATTTCATTTAGATCTCCAAGTTCTTGACAAGGGAACACATAACAAATGCTCTCAATTCCTGTCAATGGTTGTACACTGCAACCACCTTAACACAAAATCCTTCAAAAACATAACTTCATATGTATCTTATTAGAAATCACATTCAAACATTACAGTGAAAATTTAATCCCCCCTCCTTCATGTGAGGACATGCCCTCATACTTATACAATTGTTTTTATGATTATGTGTGCTTCACTTTTCCCCCCAAAACATCTAGAGAATATCCTCCCTTTTTACAATGAAATAAAATATTTTTACGAATATGCTTCACCTGGATGATAATATCTCATTTTTTGTTATTGCTTCGGGACCACTTCAATTCTTCTATTTCCATGTGGAGAAGTCATTGGTTGACACTGCCAGTTGTGGTTCTCACTTTTCCATTGTGTCAGGATGACCGAAGTGTCCTGTCAAAATTTCCCCATATGTTGATGTCATTTTGTGTATTGATATGATTTTCTTATTTTTGAGGAAGTTGAATCTTATGAAATGAGTAAACTATTGATAATTATTTTGATGTTAATGATCTATTTCATGCACTTCTCTCAATTGATTGGACGTTAACCCAAGTCCTTACTTTTTTGGGAATCTTCTTTGGGATTTGGATAATTATTTAATTCTTTCATGAACTGGATGTTTCCCTTGTGCGAGTTATTGATCAAGACCAATAACCCTTTTTTGAACGGTTATAATCCATTTCACCTTTTTCATTACATGCGAGTATCCAAAGATAATCCTACATTTAATTATGATATGATTCTTTGCATAACCATTTGAAGAATCAATTTTCCTATAAATTCTCGTCGATATTTTCACAATATCATTCCTTTCTTCAAACCTAGTGAGAAAAATGTGTGTTGGTTTATATTTACGCAATGACAAAAGTAGAGCTAGGAACTAGTTTGAAAGCACTTTCTTCATAAAATTTGCACTCAATTTTTTATCTCTTTGGCCCAGACAAGGCATTTGTAAGAATGCTCTTTGATATTAAAGATCAAGAGGAAAATGATGGACCATTAACACCTCGTTTTGTTCAGATGGCATTGATAAGGAGGTTAATCAAGATGAGCCCATTCTTTTCTATTTTTCAAGTCAGTATTATCACTTGTTCCGCTTGGAGGATTAGAATACTCTTGAACAACTGAATAAATTTTGGGTTCAATACAGACCTACCATAAACAAGAATATCATTAATATATCTCCATTTTTTTCAATCAGGAGTTAGTGGAGAAGGAGATTCATTTTGATGCATACATTATGCTTGATGATTATTCTGTAGATGGCATGTCTTTACTCTTCCGTAGAATGACTACAATAGAATGTACTCATTTCTATCAGGGGCATGAAATCGCTGCAAGAAATGGGATGAATCAACATTTATTAAATTTGTGTCTATCACCTCATCTAGGTTTCCTATGATACTCGAAGTGAAACGAGTTCCAGATTCCACGGTCCTCATCTTGCCAGCTATTGGTAATTTTCTCTTTCTGACAATACACAAATTTCAGAATTACCCATGTGAAAGAATAAGAACACAACAATCCAATATTTGAGGGACTTCCCCATTTTCTTGTGGCTATATTTTATATTTCGCTTGCTTTAGTGAATTCATCTCCTTCAATTCATCCACCTGCTTTCGCAATAGATTCTTGATTTTTAGGGATTAGAAAATCCTTCTTCTGCAATTATGGAGATCAAAACAATCGCCCAAATTTTAAATATTTTCATTGCTTATGTGATTTCATTAATGGTGGAAGAAATAAATGCATTCAATCTCAACTGCTTGATCCACCTTTTCCCCCTTTAAATGTGAGTCATCCACGTGTTTTGCTTTGATGGGAGTTAGGGCTTAGGATTTGTTTTACATTTTTTCTTGTGAATGAAAGGTTTGAAAAAGTGCAAAGTTGACTATCTTTCCCAACGTTGACTTACTTTAGCATGATGACATGTGTCCAGTGTCAGCGCATGTGTTTCTAATTACACTTCACATTTTGTTTTTGAGTTACGAACTACAAAGTGAAATAATCAATAAGATGCCCGACACAATGCTCCACTAACCATATCACACGTGTTCATTTCAGGGTGGGGATGTATTTTGTATTTCACCTCACGAATATTCCTCTAAATATTCACTCATCGGGTGCTTGAGTCATTTTTACATAATATTCCAAACAAAAAAAAATTATGTCATCGTGAAACCTCCCAGGAGTGCCACTTCATCATGTATCAGGGGAACAATTGCATTTTACACAAGGATAAAGTAGGATGAACATACATAAAATATGGGTGATTGATTTACACAACTGGTTCATTGGATTTAAGACAATTTACCTTGCACACACACAGTCATGGTTGCATGGATAAAACATTGAAAATTTTCACATGAATCAATGCACGAATACGTAATTATCCTTGCTCAAACTTTTTTGGTTTCACAGGAGGTTGGTGTCTTTTTGAGATTTAGATCTTGCACACTAAAGTTTTTTGGAAAACAAGATACAAACTTTCAAGGGGAACATCACAAATCAAGGTGAGAGATCAAAATGAGCATCAACATCAGCTCTGAATCGGGGATGGGCATCCCTTGTGGCACATTTAAAAAAACCAATTTCCTTTTCCATTAGTGAAGGATTCATGAGGAAAGAGGCACATGGTTTCTTGAGAAGATACGTAACATAACACTAATAAACCATGGAACCTCACTATAGACCAAAACACAAAAAGGGAAACAAAAAACAAAACAACATAAAACTATACACTGTACAAAGTCATACATAAGCATTTGGCATAATCCACGAAGTGTTTGAGGTGTCAGTCATTAACAGGAAACTCTAGCAAATTTTCCTCCGAATCATTTAAGAAGAAAGTATGTTCGCCAATTCTGAATCAATGGAATATGGTCCCATCCATAGGGCATCTAATTATCCATGCTTTCCCTTTTCTTCATTGTTATTGTCCCATGATAAGACTAAATCTCCACCATTGACAGCCCTTCAAACAAATTTCTTGTCAAATATCCCTTTTGAGTATTTCTCTAAACTTTAGATGTTTTTGGTGGGACTTTCTTTGTTATTTGTCTAGCTCCATGATTTTATTTATTCTAGTATCATAGGGGCTCACTACCTCCCCTTCTTCAAGTTGTTGCATAAATTGATATGCTGATATTTGTAAATTCAAAGGAAAAAAGGGCCTGAATTCTGTAAACTAGCTCAAAAGGAATATTTCTTGTAGATCTCTTAGTAGTAACTTTGTCTGCCCATACTGCAAACTTGAGTTGTTCACCCCCATTTCTTCTTATTAGTTTCTAGTGTCCTTCTGAGGATTTTGAGCAGATTCTTAATACTTGATTTTGCTTAGCCATTTCCCTTAGGGTTGTAGTTTGATGCATGTTCTAAATTGATACCATACTCTTTACACATAGTTGCTAATGGTTTGGACCCAAAGCTCATAACATTGTCGATAACTATTTTGACAGGTACTTCCAAATCTGTAAATTATATTATTCAAGACAAAGTGCATGACTACCTGGTGGGTTGTTTTGCTAGTGGGAATAGCCTCAACCCATTTGGTAAAGTAGTCAGTGGCAATTAATATCCACATGTGGCCAACACTTGATAAATATGATATCTTCCCAATAAAATCCATTCCCCATTGTTTGAATGGGGCTTAAATTGTCACAAGTTGAAGGGGAAAAGAACATAAAGATTTTAGTCTCCCAGAAAAATGTTGTTAACTTTCACACTTCCTAACTAGTACTACAACATCTTTAAATAATGAAGGCCACCAATAACCTGCCCTCAAAATCTTGTGAGAAGTAACTCTTCCAGCAAAATGTCCCCCATATACTCCCCCATGAAATTATGTGATTATTTTAGGGGCTTCCTCTTTAGTGATTGCACCTAATTAAAACTCCCTCTAGATTATTCCAAGCTAACCCATGATCATTCATGATATACTTCTGAGAAACCAGTTTGAGTATTCTCCTTTGGTTCTTATCTAAGTGCATAGGACAATTCAAATTCTTCAAATATTAGAGTATATATTTATACCAAACTGAATTTCTTACCTTTTAATGAGGGTGTGACCCATCTTCCTCAAAATTATGTATCTCCACTACCTGTAAATTGCTTTTTGCCTTTAATATTTCCAAGCCTAATCCTCGAACCGATTTTGTTGTTTGAATTTCCATATCATATTCCTAAAGTTTATTAACTTGTCTACATATTTTGCTGGATAATTCCATTTATGATAGAATATCTTTCACCATCATGTGAGGCACATAGGCTAACCGATTTTGGAACTCAGAATATAGGGCCTGAAAATTTTGGTAAGCTCTTACCAAGGAAAAAGGTTGTTTCTCCATAATGGATTATATCAATTTTTCTCCTTACAAAGCTTTACTGAAAAATGCAATGGGATTTTCATGCCCTTCTTCATCTTTATGTAATAGGACAAAAGCAATTGTGTTTTCAAAATAAAAAGAAAAAATTTGGAACCCTTTCTTGTAATCAAGGTTGGTTAGTACAAGGATAGTTTTGAGTGCCTTCTTTATTCCATCAAATGCTTGGACAACCCCTTCTTCCCATTTAATGACTTGGTCCTTCTTTAGCATATTAGTGATAGGGATATTAATCTCAGCAAAGTTGGAAATGAACCTTCTGACAAAGTTTATTTTCCTAAATAAAGACTGGATGCCTTTCTTAGACAAAGGGATGGGGACCTTACCAATTGCTTCTACCCTTTCTAGATCTATCCTAACCCCTTCTTGTGACACTATGTGCCCCATCAATTTTACCTTATGAACCCTGAAGTGACATTTCTTAGGATTTAAAGAGATTCCATACTCTCTACATCTACATCTTTTTAAGGTGCCCCAAGTGGTCACCCCTCTTCTTTGAAAAGGTAGTGATATCATCCTAATATAGTATTATAAAATCATTGATAAGACTGGAGAAAGCCACATCCATGGCTCTCTGAAAAGTTTCTCCAGCATTCATTAGTCCAAAAGGCATCCTAATATAGACATATGTCCCCCATGGAGTAATGAAACCAGTCTTGAACTATTTTGATTATTTCACCACTACTTGGTTATATTTAGAGAAACCATCTAATGTAGATGGTAGATCTGATCATGTTATCTTTTGTAACATGTTGTCCATATTAGGAAATGGGTAGTTATCTTTAATGGATGCTTTTTTTAGATTTCTAAAATCCACACAAAGCCTTATATCCCCATTCTTCTTTTCGACAGGTAACAAATTAGCCACCCAAGAAGAATATCTAGTAGGTTGTATTATCACACCATCCCTTACCTTTGTCATTTCCTCCTGTATCTTGGTTTCCAGGATGGGATTGATTGGCCTTTGTTTTTTTCTTGAACGGCTTAGTATTAGGCTCTAGAGGTATTATCTAAAAAAAGTGCACCCTTGTTGAGGGTTGGCAGATCTTTTAACTTTGTTTCTCCCTCACTTCTGTATATACAATTGAGACACCTCACAGGTTATGGGTCTCCCTATTGTGAGGTGAATCTCTGGGATTACAAGGTTGGTACCTTCTTTGGATGTATCATAAACTAAAAATGTGGTGTTTAAGAGTAAAAATATGGCCAAAACTGAAATTAAATGGGGTGCTACACCAAAAGTACTGAGGGCTTGACTGAGAAACATGCACAATATATTAAGAATAAGTTAAATAAGACATGATCCAATGGTTTTCAACTAATCTCAAGGAAAACACTTTTTGTTGAGGGACTGCTCATAATAACATAGCAAATAATTACACACTAAAATTAATAGAAAACACCAATTTGCAACAAGGAAAATAACATAAGCAAGCTTAATATAATTCACAATAATTACTATCAAAACACACAACTGCAAATAATTAGAAAGGTAATAACTGGTTCTCATTCAAGGTCAATTCTAGAAAAAAATTCTTCAGCACTCAATACATCCAAAAGTTCTCCCTTGTGCTTTGCCAATGCACACAATAAATAGCAAAAATAATCACCCCACCCTCTAAAAATAGACTCAATTCTAACTATACATGCATGATAATTTTAGTCTTTGGAATGAATAAATAATAAGGCATAAAATTACATGTTGTTTACAAGAGGCAAAAATAGCCTTTTTAATTCCAAAATTACAAACCTAGTCAAAAATGGATTTGACTCATCCAATTATGTTGCATGAAGTGTACAGTCACTTTTGGAAGAATAAGGTAGGGTGAATAATTTAAAGTTGCTATTTTAATATTGCTTCTTATGCAAGTCATCTTTTGCAAGTGCATGCTAATTTGTCTTAAACTTTGATGTGACACATATTTTTTCTTCATCCTGTTCACATGTAGATCATGATGTTTTTCCTTTTCCCCCAAGTGTCAAATGTGCACATGAAAAATCAAATATTATCCTCCCTTGGCAAAAGGTGATAATAATCGAAGGTCATAATAGGTATCTTCACATGGAAGGGGACCTTAATACATGCAAAGCTTTGATAATTCTCACACCACTTTAATCATTGCAAATATAACCTGGTTTGAAGTGTAAAACATGTACCAAATATATGTTCATCCACTTTGATTTAATCATGCACAGATTATAGTTTTGAACCAAATTTAGAAAATAATGATTTAATAGAAAAAATTTCCCCTCCTCCATGAGGGCTTGACCCATTATCATGTTGGTGACATGCTTAACTCGAGTTGAGTTAGTGTTTTTAGTGGGATTTTCATGTGCATTCTTTGATCTGAGGGGTTGAGTTAAACTAACTCGATGAGTTAGGTAAAAAAAAATTCCCAAACCTAATCATTTTTTCATTTTCATGAGCTCCGTTCGAGCTAAGTAAACTCTGTTAAAATTTTCTTAGGCATCATCATGAATGGATCTTTCGAGCTCCCTACGAGATTATTGAGTAGTTACTTGTGATGATTCTATTATGTTCTTTCTGTGATTTTGATGACGGTGGCCACAAGGGTTTTAAGCTCTATTTTGAGAGATTTTGAGGATGAGGCCACCATTGTTAACCTTTTCGAGCTCTGGTTCGAGCCATGGCCACTGCTATTTGAAATTATTTTGAGCTTTGGTGAATATGGATGATATTTTGAGATATCTTCAAGCCGTCATTGAAAAAGACTTTGAGCTCACATTTTTTTGAATCTTCTGTGAATGTTAGCCACCATGAAGAAGGGTAAGGATCTGGTTTCATTTCTATACATGTTATACCTCCTTTTTTCTCTTAAACTCGTTCTAGTACTGAAAAAAAATAAATTGAAACTTTGTCGGTTTTGGCTCTGTGACACCTCTACAAGCTTGAAAATCATTTCTACATGTTCGTTATTTTGTGGCTTCTTGAGAGTTTTTAGAGATTTGACCATGACTGGTAAGATCTTGTTCCTTTTCTAAGATTCTTTGCAAAAAATGAGAATTCCTTTACAGCCATACAATTTTAAGGCCATTCTTGTTTTATCAGTTCTAAAAACGTGAAGAGAATGAGGGTTTTGTATTTTCTAAAACTGGGTATTCTTATTTTACTCAAAAAATAATAGATCTGGAACCTTTGTTGATGTGGGTACCTATAGATCATGAACTTATTTAGTGCTTTCATTACTCGATTTAATGGTCTCCATTAAAGAAAATATGTTCTAGGTATTTACTCATTGCATAGTAAATACCTTTATGTCTTCAATGTAATACTCAATTTGAACATTATTTGCTGCATTTTTGGATTTCTAGTTTGAACTAGTCTAGAAAATTTATCTGGTTCATACCATAGCTCTCACGACTCACTGAAGGTTTCGATGAAGTTGGTATTGCATCTTAAGTTTTGTTTGTTCAACTTGGATTGTTTCCTCTTCTTGTTGTTAGAACCAATCGTTTTCATTAAAGTGGTAGGTATGATTTCTTTTCTTCTGATAATGCTCACACTATTCTCTACTTTTGTACTTAGGAGCTTATTGTAATGATCAGAAATGTGTTGCTAGAAGCATTGCAAGTTGTGTCTTCTTGAAGAAATATTATCTTGAACAACTTTGTTTGTAGATTGATGTGATATGTAATTGAGGTCTAAAAGTTATATTTGAATCAGCTTGAAAACTTGCAGAAAACATGTTATTTTATTTCCCTTGATCATTATGAAGACCTGTACTCATCTATAAATGTTTCTTTTTATTGATGCTCCTCTCTTATGTATCATTTTTTTCTCCTCTTGTTTATAGATCCCTTAAAATTTGTATCACTAGTTGTACTTAATGAAGCATGTTTCTTCAATATGAAATACTTCCATTATGTGAAACTACACTTTATTTTTCCTTAACTTTTATTTGCAAACATAAATAGGCATTCTGAAAATTTTCTAAAAGTCTACATTGTTAAGCTCTTGGCACCTACAACCTGGATCTGGAAAACTAAGTTGTTGAATTTGTTTTGAAATTGTGTAACATATTTCCTCTTTATTGCTAGTCATACTTTCTAAGATGAAATTATCATTGCACCCTCTTATTCTTTGTTTTCGTTTCCAAGATTAAATAATTTTATGACCTTAACAGTTAATTGTAACATTCTTTTCATAATTGAAGTGTCCTGGGATTTGATCTTGAATCTCTAACCTACCATTGTGGTTCAAAAAATGAAGATCCTCTTTAAAAATAGTCATGGATGATTTGGTACTTGTTCCTATATTGAATGATCTTTGCATTGTTGTTAACTATGCAAACTAAAGTGAATTCAACTTCTGCTAGTTTGTTCCTATAATTTTTTATACTGATAGGAATATGTACTTGTTGGTACAATAGTTAGTTCATGCAAAATATACTTTTGTTTTCTTCATCTGCTACATGTACTTGCACACTTAAGAAAAATAGTTAGAAAAATAAATGGCTTTAAAATAGTTATAAAAATAAAAGGCTTGCAACATCTCTTGTATACTATAGTGATTTTTCTTCTTATTATTTGTCCAGATTTTGAGAATATCCCATGTGCTTATGTATGATATGATGTTGCATCTAGTTCTTCTGATGTATCTTGTGCATACTTAATTTTAGGAGATTAATCTTCCTAAAGTTGGTAGCACATCATTAAAGGTTAAAACCCGGAGCTCTAACAAAACTTTGTTTTTTTCCCACATGTACATGGTTGTTGGGAGTTGAAGCTAAAGCTGAAGCTGGAGCTACAACTAAAGATGGATACAACATGAAGACAAAGATAACAGGAACTCATGGTAATGATGGGTTCTTCCCTTTACTCTTTTGCTTTCAATTTCATGTATATGTACCTCTTTATTTTAAGTAGACATAAGTTACATCCCACGGCTCATGTAGGAAACAATGAATTTATTTATGAATAAATGAAATTAATTTCTATAATTCATCTTTATGGTAAATATTGATTGTATAAAGAAATAAACAACTCAACACATATTTAATAACACTTAAACATAAAGAAATAATAAGATTTGATGTACTTGTAAGTCAATAATGTATTATCCTGCATGAGAAAAACAACTTTGTTTGTTGTAATGGGATGAAATATCCCGTATTTGTTTTGATTCCCACCTTTATCAAAGTTATGCACTGGTCCTTTGAGGATTATGTATTTCTTTGCTAAAGACGAATGTGAATGACAACACATGTGAGATGTTGCATTTTGGAACAACAGACATAACGATAGATATGTGTTACATTACTCAATTATAAATCATAAACTAAAAACATCATGAAATGGGTTCTCACTCTGCAAGATTTGGGGTGTCCATATTCTCCTTACCTAGTCCTTCCTATTTGTGTAAAGATCTTGCACTGGTTTCTGAGGGAACTAGTGCATGATCATGACATAGATGAGTTGCAAAGACAAGCTAAGCAGAATACAGACATATTGAAATTGGTAAAGTGACATTTCACTTATCCTTCTTTCCCTTAGTTAGGTTCATCACGTCAATCCCTTCTATTTGAAATGAAGTTTTGAGTTTCCCATTTTTGCACGGGTGTAAAAATTTCAACAGGTATCTCATGCTAGAATAAATATTTTTGGTAAGATTTTAATTCAGAGTAAGACCATGCCATACAATCTTGATATTTTCTTAACAATTGGGTATAATCCTTCTTTTCTTATTTGCTTAAACCACATCCCAGCCAAAGCTTTCTGGGATTTTTATGGATTCATAAGTTACATTCTTCAACCTCCCTAGATGCAAAAATAGGTTTGTTTATGACGCTGTCAGTATTGTCAAAATTCTACTCAAGACTAACCAGTCCTCTTGGCATGGTATTAGTTTTTAATTTTATTATATCTTTTTCCAAATATGGTTTCCATTCCATCAGATAACACAACCATTGGCTCAAGATCTATGAGTTGGTTGGTAAACTCACCTTTGCAGTTTAGAAACCTCTGTATTTGAGCATCATATTCAAAGAATATCCAATGTTGGATGTTATTAGGAATTTATGGTCTGGTCTATACTTCCACTCCATAGTTACAATAAGGAGATAATGCATCAATTTCATACTAGGATGCAAGGACAACCAAGTTAGAATTCTACTCAATAATTTTCAACAAATTGAGCACCGAGATCGGTTTTTAATAAATAATTACACCAAACATTTGATTTTGATTTCAATGAAAACATGAAGGGAAAAATATTAAAACAAGAGCAATGCTAGAAGAGGAATAAAAATATTCCTGTGAATAATTGAATCGAAGTACGAGGGGTGGTCCAGGTTATTTTGCATGCATTCCATGAAACCACATTTCGCTAAGGAATATTGACAAATAGTTCTTGTGCCTTTAGTATGTTTCCACATTTTGTAATTCTGATAAATTTCCACTTTCAATCATTATTTGAAATTCTATACCCTATTTCAAAGCTCCAATTTTGGCATAAGCTAACAAGATGCTAGAGAATATTGTCAAGTTTGGATTTACACTGATTTCAATTTTTTGGGAAGTGAAATTTTTATTCCTTTTAATTTTTAAGAATGTTTTAATGAAACATACATAAAAATGAATAATGTTACTATGGATATTTTGATTTAATTAACTTCGAAAATTAATTACACAAATCAGAATGACACTTTCCAAAGTGGCGATTGATCTAGAAACTATTAAAACAAAAGGGAAAGAGTGAACTTAGCTAATTCTTTATGGATATAGAAGTTTCTGGGTGGTTTGAGTACAAGAACATATAGATCTAAAACTGAAAATTCTTTGTTGTTTAAACTGTAACCTAAAACTGAACTTAGTTAAAATCTTACAACTCATTCCAAAGTGTTCATAAAGTCTTGGACCTCCTTAGAATATGGGTCTATAACTTTCTAAGTGTTTCTGTTTCTTGGAATTGTGTGTGTTTGTGTTTCAGTCTTCTTCACACATCTTTAGAATGGCTTTGTAAACTCTTCTCAAACGCTAGAACCCTTATAGTACAAGGAGTTCCTATAAAACAAAGTTAGGTGGATTGATGGCACCCTTGTGCACTACTGACGTCGTCACTAGTTTATGCAGACACTAGATAATGGTACATTTATAGGTCCTAAAAGCATACTAGCGTTTACGTGATTCCTAAGCAAGAAAACTAGTAATTGACAAGTATCTTTAGCCTCTTTTCTTTTTTTATTACTTTCTATTTGGTCTTACACACCCTACAACCCAATCAGAACTTATTTGATTTATATTTTATGACTTTAGACACCACCGTCCAACCAGGACAGCATCGCCTAGGCACTCCTAACGCCTCTGAGTGCCCCTTACCCTTTTCTATCTTACTCGCTTCTTTTAGGTCTCTTTCATATTTTGAAAATCTTTTTCACTTATGGGTCAACCTTTTAGTTGTCAATTACAAAATTCAAACAACGGAATCATATAAATACATAGTTATGTGTTCAAAATAAAGAACCAAGTACTAAGCATTACTACTACCACTTAAGATTGCATCCAAAAGGTGCCCAAAGCACTTCAAAGCATCCATCTAGCATCCACTCAAGGGACAAGGGACTGCATATTCTCCATACATAGCATAGGAAGGGGAAGTTTATTCTATTCCATCCACACATTTACATCTTAGAGAAAAACTATCCCATTATCTAGTGCATCTTGCACAAGTGCTTCATAGGGTAAAATTTCTAAGCACACTCACAAGAACTAATGGATTCTGAGATGTAGGGTAGTGTTCGGTTGTAAGTTCACTCTTGGGGTGACCGTTGGGGTCAGTATGACTCCCCATTATACATTTTCCTTTTTAGGTTTGATGTGGTTTATGGGATATTATAGGTGAACATATATTTTTTAGGTTACATGTACCTTCGAAATTCAAAGAGCAACTATCAGGTGATCAACAGGAAATAACTGCAACACTCTTACGACACAGTAAAATTCATATGCTAACCATTTTTGCAGTCATGGGCACCCGGTAATAGTCTCCAATGCCCAGGTGCCCCTGTCCTACCATATGCTCCCATGTTCGACTTTTTCGTGAGTTTCAAAATTTATACTGAGCATTTACGACACTCTCCCCAACTTGTTCAACACTTTTCCCAGTCCATATTAGTTCCAAATTGAGCATAAATCAAGTAAGTCTCTTCATCTATCTCTTATGCTTAGGGTTTCATATTTACATCTTAGTTTTCTTGTGGCATTTATGTGTTTCATAATTTATTTCAATAAGTGAATCTGATATACTTATATTTAATTAATTCAAATTAAATTAAATCATTTGGTGAACACGTATCCAAAAACTCTTACATATTTCTTTCTTGTCAAGATTCAATACCCTGGGATTCTCCCACCATGAGTGTCTCAATCTTGGCCTTCTTGAAGGCTAATCCTGATTGTGAGAGTAAAATCATATCTTTTTTAGCTAATACTTACATTCATCCTCATACTTCTCCTGAATATGTATATCATAAGTTTACTATTTATTTATATTTCAATGAAGAACATATTACTTTCACATCCGATAAACTTCCTTCTCAAACTATTTTAGATAATGATCCCCCCTTTACATCCATGTTTGTATCAATAATGTTGGGGTTAAGATTTATTTAGTCGATAATGGATCTGGGATTAATATCTACAATATAGCATTCCTTCATCAAATTGGCCTCTCTAAACACTCCTTTGTTCCTTCATTTGTTCATATCCATGGTTTTGATAGCATTCCTAAACGTGTCTTGGGTACAGTTACACTTCCCATCATTGTTAGGCCATGTACTCTGCCTATCCCATGACATGTGATGCCCAATAATATTAATTAGAACATCTTCTTGGGCAGACTTGGATCCATGCCATGTATGTGGTTCCTTCTACTCTTTATACACGGCTTAAATTTCTCTGTCAAGGTGTTGTCTATGAGGCCTCAGAAGATCCCTCCATGTTTGATTTTTTTAATACTATTAAGCACTCAATAGACGCTCCCATTTACTCTATATATAATCCTCATTTATCTAAATATGGTCTTGGCTACCAGTATTTTCTCTGTTACAGATTTTTTGGTACTGGTTTAGGCCAGCATGGTCAATGAGTCACAGAACCATTGACTACTCCCACTTAATCTACCAAAAATTTCCTTGGTTATTAACTTCCATCCACATCTTCCCCCGAGGTTTATGCTATTTCACATACTCCTACACTTCCTCTCTTATACCTGAACCTCATTGATGATTCTACTTCATCTACTTGGCCTGACGTGGACACTTTTCCTACTAGTGATTCTCTCTTACAATATATAGGGACCTACGATCACTTCCCTCCTTTTCATCACAAAAAATGCTTCCCATATGTTCTTTCTTCTACCACCTACTTTGGTGAATTTGGCTCACCTCATATCAATACCGATATTTATGATACCATTCCTATCGATTCATACATAGAGGACCAGTCCACTCTTTTAAATGAAGAAACTATTGAATACAACCTCAATCCAACAACCTTCGAATGATTTTACTAACGAATTCTCTTACGCCAATTAAACAAGATGATATTAAACAAGTGCTTCATGAATTCTCCAACATATTTGTATGGGATTATAGTGATATGCCTAGTATAGACCCTTTTATATCCATGCACAATATAGTCCTCAATCGTGGTGCTAAACCATTCCAACAAAAAATACGTAAAATGCATATGCAAGTCACACTATTAGTCAAGGAAGAAATACAATGACTCTTAGATGTTGTCTTTATACCTGATGTGGACTATCTCAAATTTGGTGTTTAATATCTTCCCCATTATGAAACCGGATGGCAAAGTACGTTGTTGCACTGATTTTTGGGGCCTCAATAAGGATTTCCCTAAAGACAGTTTCCCATTACCACACATTGATGCAATCATCAATTCCACTACTAGATATGACATTATTTCCTTCATGGATGGCTTTTCCGGTTATAATCAAATTAAAATTAACCCCGTATGATCAATAAAAGACTTCATTTACTACACCATGGGGTACATTTTTGTTACATTGTCATGCCCTTTCGGCCTTAAAAATGCTGGGGCCACTTACCAGCGTGTAATGACGCATATTTTCCATGACTATATTCACAAAATTATTGAAGATTATGTTGATGACATACTCAAAAAATCATGGCAGCGTTCCAACCATGAAGATCTCTTAACACTCTTCAAACACTTGCAACAATATAAAGTTTGTATCAATCCAAAGAATTGTGTTTTTGGTGTCATAACCGACAAGCTCCTTGGTCACTTTATCATCTCCCAGTGTGGTATTGAAATTGATCCCAAAAAGATCCTCTCCATTATTGACATGCCTCCACCTCGTAATTTACATCAATTTTTCTCACTATAGGGTAAAATTTAGGTCATCTGTCATTTCTTCGCACATCTCACTAAAAAAACTCAACCATTCACATGTCTAATGAAAAAGGAAACTAATTTCATTTATGAATGACCATTTCCAATGTGCATTTGACACTATTAAAGCATATCTCTTAAATCCTCCTATTATAGTACCTCCTATGGATGATCAACCCTTCCTATTGTACATTTCATCTACATTCCATGCATTAGGGGCCCTTCTTGCTGAACATGATGACTCTCGACCCTAAAAGGGTTGGTCTATTACATTAGTCACATTTTTCTCCCTTATGAATGCAATTACAGCTACATTGAAAAGTTATGTCTTGGCCTCATCTTTGTCACAGACAAGTTACGACACTACCTTCTCAATAATGAGGTTCACATAATTACCAAAGTAGACCTTCTATGATATCTCTTATCTCGCACTCATCTCTCGGGCCACCTTGCACGATGGGTCATGCTTCTCACAAATTTTGATTTCAAATTCATCCCACAAAAGCCATTAAAGGAAAAGTTATCATCGATCAGCTAGCCAACACCCCTCTTTCTGATACATCACACATCTATGATACTTTTCGAGACAACTTTACCACTTACACCATTAAACACCTAAACTATGTATTTCGACGGGTATCATTGCCTCTTAGGCACTGGGGCTAGGATTGTATTTATCACTCCATGTGGTGATCATATCCCCTTTGCACATCACTTAGGATTTTCATGTACTAACAACATCGTTGAGTATGAAGCTCTCATTCTTGGCCTCACTGTCACCTAAAAAATTCTTATTTAAAATATATGAATTCATGGTAAATCACAACTCATTATTAAACAGGTTAATAAAAATGTATCAAACCAAAGAGGAGCATATCGTCATGTATAATAACCTTGTTAAAGCTCTCTTAGCTACATTTGAGTCCTACTCTCTTACATTCATCCCTCAAAAATAAAATCACTGATGAATAGGCCACCTTAATTAATGTTATGACTAGCGCAACATCACTCATTCCTCAAGATATTGTTATCCATATTTCGCCCCCCTGGGCTTAATATCAGATCAGCTACGACCCCGCATAGAAAGAACCTAAGAAAAATCATTCAGATATGTAAATAGGTCATAGAGGGACTCAACAATGGAATAGCAGGGTCAGAAAAGAAGGGGCAGTGCCGCAGAGGAACTAGGAGCAAGAAAGGGGAAGAAATGACGAAGACCTGAAGTGCCCGGGCTTAGATTCATTGAAAAGGGTCCAAAATCGACTAAGTATGGGGGAGGTAGTGGAAAGAACCACATGTCCTAATAGTGCTTCTCCAAAGATGAATCCTAAAAGGGAAGCCCAAATGAGCGCCAGGATGTCACGTGGCCCTGGTAGGTGAAAATAGAGAAACACCTTCAGGCCTTTAATGCAGGATCTCTTCGCCTCAACAACCAAATCAAATTTGATCTATTTTTCTGTTTCCTCTTCCTTCAAGGTGTCGAACCAAGGATTGATGTAGTAAAGACATAACTTCATCAATATGGATGTAGCTCAAAATCTACATGTGCAAACAAAGCATATCAAGGAATCTCAAATGGATGGTAAGCATATTCAATTTTTTGAAGATTTAAAGCTTTCTATGGATAAATATGTTTTACATTCAGATTTTTATGCTTTAGATATGGATGTTATGGATATTGTTCTCGGATATCCTTGGTTAGAGACATTGGGAACAATTAATATTAATGTGTAAAAGAAATTCATGAAATTATGGTACAAGAGAAAGAAAATTACATTGCAAGATATCACACTTAGCAAGGAAAAAAGTAATGTAAAATTGGATTATGAAGATGAATTTGAAGATGGTGAAGAAGAGAATAAGGATGAATCGGAAGGAGAGGATGAAGATCATGCTGAAAAAGTAAAAAATATTTTCTCTTCTCAAGAGACAAAAGAAATAGCAAACAAGTTGGAAGAGGAAAAGAAAGTGGAGGAAAAGATTGATAAGGTTGAGCATACTAAGGTTGCACCATATAGACACCCACATCATCATGAGAGGAAAATATCATGGAGACATGCTAGGACACACAAAGGCAGCAATATATATGGATATGCAGGGAATTGGAGGAGTAATAATTTTGGTTATACATGGAATCAATGGAACAATAATTATATGTCATGGAATCACATGAATAATAATTATGGATATGCATAGATGCCAAGGAGGAACACATGTGGACCAGGATGGAATCAGATAAGCACAATGGAATATGGAATCATGTTTGGAGTAACATCACCCACTAGGATTTCATATGGGTGGTTAGATGATCGAGCATGGCGACAAGTGTGCAATAATTTAAAGAACACTCATTATATGGCTTCTTCTTATGTTTCGGGGACGAAACATGTCAAAGAGGGAGGCAATGTTATGTACCTTGGGATATGATAATATAATATATATGGGTTGATGGAGATGCTGACATGTGGCACACATCCCCTTACTTATATGTATGGGTTCACATGGGATATGATAATATAATGTATATGGGTTGATGGACGATGCCGACATGTGGCACACATCCCCTCAGTTAGTTATATGGGCTCACATAGGAATTAATTATATTGGGTAATGGGTCGGCCTACATTGGGATTAGGTGTTATCCATCCTATTTAAAGGATGTGAGTATCATTATGAGGGTGTGATGGATTTATGAATTGATTCTTCTACTTGGTAGAGGTATATTGGAGGTGTCCCCCTCGAAGTGGATTCCCATATTGGGATATTGTGGAGTTACTCCTTCCTTAAGGAGAATTGTATGGTGTTGCCCTACCTTAAGGGTATTATTCTACAAATTTGGGAATCTTGGCCCACCCATATCTCTTGTGTTGTGTTATCCTCTGTAATTTATTGATTTATTATATGCAAAGTTCTTATCACTATAGGAGCTGACAAACCGTTTGATTTAGGCTAGAAAACTTACCCCTAGGCCATCCATGCCTCTATATCCTGAGTTAGGAAACCCAGATACTAGCTAAATGCCTACATTAGCTCCTATACCCACCCCCAGGATTCAAAGCTTAGTTGAAGCTTCCACTTCATCATCTAACACCTCTAAAGAGCTTTAGGAATTGATGAAGCAACTGCAAAACCTAGGAAATGAGTTAGTGACCATCAAAAAATAGCAAGCTCAGAGTTCTAGGCCATATCAGCCCCAAGCTCAATATCAAGCTAGACCCTAGTATCAGTGCAATAAGCCACCACCTCAAACTGTAAATCAAAGCTAGAACTAGAGACAACCCTAAGTTTCCTAGACCTTTCAGGCCATATGATCCAAACACAGCTTCAACATCAAGGGCATTGGTCCCAACACAAAACAATATGGCACAGGAATATGATTGGTGTTTTCCATGTGATCAGCTTACATAACCAATCAATGTGCTTTAATGGTGCTCTAAATCATGCCTTGATGGTGCAAACTAGTATGGTGCCACAAGAGCCTAGCCAAGAGGGAGATCAGCAACAAGGATCTCAACAAGGTGGAACCCCAAACGAAACTATGCTAGTAAATTGGTAGGTTGAAGACTTTTGTGGAACGAATCAATTCCCTTCTTAAAGTTTAGTTTCCAATACATGGTCCAAAAAGAGAAATATTGGAGAGGGCCAACCACTGAACTCAGGGTGAACCTCAACCTTCCATCACTCCACAAGGTCCCGGTGTTCCAAATACAACTCCTAACATGCAGAACCAATCCAAGCCACCTTCTAAATCCAGTCAGACACTGATTATAAGAACCCATGTGAAAGAAAGAAATGTTTCTGGGAAGAGGAAGCAAAAGGATAGCTCATTCAACATCATCAAGCAAATGAAGAGGACAAGTTTGAACATTTTACTATGGTAGACACTGGCTATCCCAAGGGTAGAGGGATCTATTGTAGACTGCCATAACGAAATTGGTCGAGCTCAAATCAACCCCCTAACCAGCAAGAGAGAGTGTTTGCTAATGCAGTTCAACCTAGGAGGAACCATGGAGAACAACAAGGTAAGAGCCTAAGACCTCCTCCATTCTATGTCTCATTGATTATTGGAGACAAATTGGTGCACAATTGTATGATTGATTCTGGGGCTAGTAGTTCTATGATTCCCAAACAAATAGCTGACCAAATGGGTCTCCAATATGAAGTCATATCTAAAGGAGTAGTCCAATTAGATGGGACAATGGTGACCATTGTGGGAATCGTCAAGGATTTGAGCCTCACTCTGCATGCTTACCCCAATGTCACTGTTTTGCAAAACGTGTCAATCATAGATTTGCCACCACATTTTGCTTTGTGTCTATCTAGGGACTTCACTGCCAAAATTGGAGGCTACTTGTTTGTTGATTGGTCACACATGCTCTTTAAGACAAGGTATGGGGCAAAGGCCACAATCAGATCTGAACCCATTGTTGATTATCATATTGAATCCTATGTGCCTAGCCCAATCAATTTCAGCTGCTCAGCTTTTGATCAAGAAGACCTCCTAAGCACTTGTGAAGCAAATAGCAAGGTGGGGTGTATCCCAGACTTGACTCGCGATGAGTGGGCCAAAAAAAGTCATGCTTTTGACCCCGATAAGGAGATAGAAGAATTTGAACTAGGTGTCTACTGCCTACATGACGAAAATCATCCTCTTCCTAACCTAATTAAGCCAAAATACAAGGATGACAATGAGGTATGACAATTGTTCTTTGGTGGATCAAGGAGTAGACAAGGAGTTGGAGGAGGAGCTATGATTATGTCCCCCAAAGGTATGAAATATTATTCAGCCTTCATATTCTAGTTTGCTTGCTCAAATAATACTTGTGAATATGAGGCTTTGGTCCAAGGTCTTTATTGGGCAAGGAAGCTAGGAATCAAGAACTTGCAAGTGTTTGGTGACAGTGAAATGGTTGCCAATCAAGTCAGAGGAATTAATTCTATCAAAAATGACCTACTCAAGAACTACAAGAGTAGGGTATGGGATCTCATGGAGGATTTTGAGGCCTTCAGCATTGTGTCCATGCCCAAGAAGGAGAATGAAGCTGTTGATAGACTTGCAACAATTAGAGCAATGTTTGATGTGGTTGACAACATCAAGAGGGACAGAGAACAACCACATATCCATGTAGTTATGAGTCCCGCAGTGCTAGATAATAATACATGCTGGCAGGTGTTTCGAGAATGATCAATAGATCATTAAATTTTTGCAAGAAGTTGAATTCTCAGCTATAAACCAAAGTAGACTAGATAAAAAATATGGGAATCAGATAGTACAACTGCATACAAAAAAATCTTCCCAAAGGCTTAGTGACATTGGAGTCTATCTTCAATCCTAATGATCAATTTAGAAAAGAAAAGGCTAACATACAAATCAAAGGAGAAGATTCAGAATCAATCCCAGTTGGAGAAAACAAAACACTTCAAATTGGCAAAGTGGCCACCAAGCAAGAAAGGTATGAATTCATACAACTTTTCCAAGAATTTCTAGATGTGTTTACTTGGAGCTATGAATACATAAGAGGGTTCGATCCAAAGTTAGCACAACACACAATCAAACTAGATCCAGTTGCTCAGCCCATCAGGGAAAATCAAAGACCAATAAACCCACACATTGAGCCTCTAATGAAAAAAGAGCTAAACAAGCTGATAGAAGCAAGTATCATATTTCCAATCAAACACTCAAGTTGGGTTTCTAACCTGGTCCCAGTCAGGAAGAAAAATGGAGAGATTAGGTTGTGTGTAGATTTTTGAGACTTGAACAAAGCCTCCCTCAAAGATCACTACCCACTCCCTTCAATGGAATAGATCTTGCAAATGGTGTTTGGATCAATGAGGTTCTCCCTCCTAGATGGCTACTTAGGGTACAACCAGATCATGGTGAAAGAAGATGATCAGTTCAAAATAGCTTTCACCACTAAATGGGGCACCTATGCCTACATAAAAATGCCATTTGGATTGTCTGATTCCGGAGCCACTTTTCAAAGGGAAATGGATATGGCATTCAAGGGACTGGTCAACAAAATAGTATTGATCTATCCGGTTGACATCACTATTTTTTCCAAGAATGCACCAGATCATCTTTTCTACCTAAGGTAGGTATTCCAAAGATGCATGAGTTTTGGGGGTGTCATTGAACCCTAAGAAATGCATATTCTTGGCCCATGAAGACAAGCTGCTAGGCCATATTATATTAAAGGAAGGATTGGCAATTGACCTAGAGAGAGTTCAAGAAATAAGAGCATTGTCATTGCCAAGTCACAAGAAGGCTCTTCAAAGCTTCTTGGGAAAAAATCAATTTTCTCTGCAGGTTTGTTAAAAACTTTGCTACCCTTGTTAAGCCAATACCGTTGATGCTAAAAAAGAGCTTAGCATTCAGGTGGACAGATGAAGGAAAATAAAGATTTGAGGCTATCAAAGAAGCCATATCACAAGCCCCGACTCTTGTGAATCCATATTTTTCCAAAGACTTCATAATGTATGCCTTTGGTGGCAGTGACACAATTTTTGCAATCTTGGTTCAACATAACAGGGAAGTACAGAACAGCCAATTACTTTCTTCAACCAGAGTCTAGAAGATTATGAGGTGAGGTACTCCTTCATAGAGAAGAATTTCCTGGCAGTGATCAGAGGATTGAATAAGTTTAAGCATTTGGTTTCAAACAACAAAATCCAACTATTGGTCTCCCATGTGGGAGTTAAAGAATGCTTTCTTAGCAATGACCTGAATGAAAAACGTGCAGGATGGATCACTCGTGTCATGGAATATGACATTGAGATCAAGGTCACTAAGCTGGTCCATGGGAAGGGGTTATGTGAACAACTAAACTCATGTCAACAAGATGAAACAAACAGTATAAAGGAGGTTGTTTTTGTTCTACAAGATGATCAAGAAGAAGGGAGAGATGATGTACCTACTCCTTATTGGACCCAAGACATGGTGTACTTCCTTCAAACAGGAATGTGTCCTCATGGGATGAGTAAAACAAAAAGGATACATTTCAGGTTATAGGCCATCCTATATGTTCTTATTGATGGTGTCTTGTTCAAACAAGACATCAATGGCATTTTGTTGAGATGCATTGAGACAAATCAGGTGGAGAGAGTGCTACAAGAATTCCATGTTGAAGCAGTTGGAGGCCATTTTACTCCAAGAGTGATAGCACTCAAAATCATGAAAGCATGCTATTATTGGCCCAAAGTGTTTATTCACTGATACGAATGGATCAAGAGGTGCAAGAATTGTGCATTCTTCAAAATCAAGGAAAGGGCTAGCAGCACTTCCATTGCACTCAATCTCAGTCGACCAACCTTTCATGCAATGGGGATTGGACTTCATTAGATTCATCAATACAAATTCAAGCCAAGGCCACAAATAGATTCTAACAGTGATAAATTATTTCACCAAGTGGACCGAGGTAATGGCACTCAAGGAAGCCAATGAGTTTAGTATCCTAGATTTCTATGAACGGATAGCGACCAGATTTGGAGTGCTAGCCACCATCATATTAGACAATGCATTAGCATTCACAGGTTTTAAGATCACAGGATGGGTTGTTAAAAATGGGACTTACTTGAGCACTTCATCAAACTATTACCCCTAAGGTAATGGCCAGGTCGAGTCCACAAACAAGAACATGCTAAAGATCATTAGGAGAACTCTTGATAAGAATCAGAGGACCTGGCATACAAAGCTCAAAACAACATATGGGCTGATAGAATAACGCCCAAGAGATCTACTGGAATCTCTCCATTCAAACTTTTCTATGGGAAAGAAGCAGTGTTGCCTATATCACTTGAGTTACCAGCATTGGAGCTCGTAAAGAAACTAGACATGTCTGAATTTGAACCAATGGAGTCCAGGTATGCGGAGCTCATAGAATTAGAAGAAACCAAAGAGCATGCTCTCCAACTAATAGAGAAGAATCAGGCTTCAATCAAGAGATGCTTTGACAAAAGGGCAAAAGCAAGGGACATTCCAGGAAGGGGACATGGTTTTGAAATGCGATGTAGATCGAGCAAAACCAGGAAGGCATTCCAAGTTTGATTCCAAGGTAAGATATCACTG
Source organism: Taxus chinensis (assembly GCA_019776745.2). NCBI lineage: Eukaryota > Viridiplantae > Streptophyta > Pinopsida > Cupressales > Taxaceae > Taxus > Taxus chinensis. Next base: position 921,444,643 of record CM034147.1, on the reverse strand, counting down.
ATGAACATGCCACCTTCATAATTCAACACTTGCAACAACCTTCTACCGATAGTCTACCTTTCAAAACATGTGTTTTCACACGTAGTAATGATCATCCTGAATGGTTCACTTAAATCTATAAATTTATCTATCGAAAAAATATTCCTAAAGGTTTTCAACCTCATAAAGCTTGTTGTCTATGATGGGAGGCTATGAGATATGTAATCATTAGCACTTAATTATTTGAAATATCATTCGATGGTCATTTGTTGTGATGTTTAGAACTTGACGACATCTCCACAGTTGTATCACAAGTTCATGATAGTATATGTGGTGGTCACTCCTCGAGAAAAGACATGTCTCACAAGCTTTTACGCTAGGGCTACTATTGGCCCATAATGGAACAAGACTTCTTAGAAAATTCCAAGCGATGTGATAAATGCCAAAAAAATAGAAATTTTTATCATGCACCTGCATATGACCTTCATCTCATAGCCCAATCATAACCCTTTTCTTTATGGGGTTTTGATCTTGTTGAAAATATTAATCCTGAGTCGGCTGATGGCCATGAGTTCATCATTACTGCTACGGAATACTTTATTAAATGGGTCGAAGCCACACCTTTGTAAACCACCAGTGGTCTCGATATTTGTAATTTTTATTACAACTCACAGTATTGCATGCTTTGTAACTCCCTCCACCATTATCACCAATAATTCATCTTCTTTCAAAAATAAGGATGCTAAAAGGCTCTATGGAAAATTCAAGATCAAACAAACATTTTCCACTCCTTATTATCCCAGGGAAGTGGTCAAGCAGAGGTTACTAATAAGATAATTGTCAAAATATTATAAAATATTTTTGATACTAGTGGTGATGATTGACATAATCAAATTATTTATGCTCTTTGGGCTTATAACACTAGTGTACGCACCCCCACAAAATGCTACACCCTTTTTGCTAGTTTACGGAATTGAAGCAGTAATCCCCTTAGAGCTAGAAATACCCTCCTTGTGGGTATCACATAGAGGCATCCTAAAAAACAATGAATATCATGAAAATTGGCTCTATGAGCTTGAGATGCTTGGTTCTTGCCACATGTAAGCTTTAGAACATATCTATGTATATCAAGCTCGCATTGCACAAGATTACAATAGTAAAATATGCCCACGTGAATTCAATATTGGTGACCTTGTATTAAAATAAAATCAAAAGAATACAATAGTCAAGGCTCATCTCAAAGGTAAATTCAAACCTAATTGGCTTGAACCTTGTGTCATCACTGATAAGATTGGGGTAGCGTCTATCATCTTACCACCATCCTTGGCAAGCCACTTAAGAACCCACTCAACACTATGCATCTCAAATGCTATTATGCAAACACATCCATTACCATATGATGCACTCTCATTCTAGGGTTCATACTCGACTGTTGAGGATCTAATTCTGAAATGAGCATCACATCATTCACACTTCATGCTCTATGCTTCATGATCTATCTTTCTAGCACACATTCTCAAACCATTTCTTGATGACGAAATATTATTATATGGTTCATTCTTGACTACTGAGGGGCCATTTATAAATGAACCTCATCTCATAAACATCCGTTAGGGGGCATGCTACTCTTATCACATTCACACTTTGCATTCCATTCCATCACACTCATACACTGCATATTACATATCTTGGCTGCACTTACTCTTGTTTGCTTATATTATTTACATGATGCACTTTGCGATACTCAGTATGTCCTTATGTTTCTATATACACACATGCATGTTCACTTGGTGTTTTGGAGTGAATGCATATATCTTATATATTTTCACACTCTACAATAATTCTCAGCATTGTATCCTTTACCAGCCCATCGAGGCTCCTGGGGGAATCTACTATTATTACTCTCACACATTACAGGTGTTATTATTTCATTATTTACTACTTCTACTTTCTAGCACATTACTTTCCATTGATACATACATGCCTTGACATATTATTTATCTTTCTAACATGCTAACAGGTTCTTCATGTTTAGTATTTTCCTTACAGGACTACATGCCACCATAGTTGTCTAATACGCTTTGTTTGCAATTGTATGTTATTATTCACAATTATGAGCTATGTTTTATTTTATAATCATTTGTATGATTTTGGCCACTTCAGCCCTAATTGTCTTGTGACATTGTGAGCGATGTCCCATGTTTGAAACCTGATTTTCATGGTCCAATTTATTTTCACACTTGTTTGTTACATTATCTTCTATTGTGTTCTTGCTACTTTTTCTACTGACACATGTTACCAGCCACTTTGTTTGCATGTGCCTTGGTCTCTACCATGCACATTCCCTACCCCTACAGTTATACAGTAAAGCATGACATCAAGTCCTATATTTTGGGACACACACTCCTAAAGTCGTCGCATGCACCCCAAACGAGGGGGGGCATACATTAGGTGGATAAATCACCCATACAACAGCCCATAGATAAATTACAGATCTACACAACATATGAACAATATAGGAACACAGTCATGTAACAACCCAAAATCTGACTTGGGTCCTCGGCAAAACACATACACTAGCATCCATCATCAGATACTAGCATATGGGTGCCTGTGTCCTCCCCTAGACACTAATGTCCTTTGGAACATATAGTCATTTTATCATATCAACACAGTCTACAGAAGTCTTCAGAGTAGTTTCACAGTTACATGCACAATCCTCCAATCACATAATACAATCTATCTCCTATAACCAATACAATTGGAACAATTCAAAACAATCGAGATAGCAAGAACAAATCACGGATGCACCATATACAGTGATGCTTATTGGGAAGAGTCATGGAAGGAGAGTAACACTAGACCTCTCTCCCCAACATGTGCTCTTTGGGGTGAGATCACCCAAAAAACTCCCTCTTAGCATGAGATTGCCAAAAAACTCCCTCTTAGCGTGAGATCACCCAAAAAACTCACACTTCATGTGAGATCGCCCAAAAAAATAGCTATCAGCATGATATCGCCCAAAAAACTCACTTTTCACAGTATTTTAGGACGTTTTTCTATCCTTTACACTCTTATACATCATGTGCACACTTTCCTTTACACACTTTTACATATTTATGCAAATTTTTCTCCAATTTTTCATAGATGATACTTTGACTATATTATTTCTCTTCTTTTACAGGTCCATCCTTACAAGAAGTAGCAACAACAGTTACAGCAACATGGTACAATGTAGCACACACACTTCACCCCCTAGGGTCACTTTCCTTTCCTAGTTTTCATGCTTCACTTGTCCACTCGGCACACATTTCACTGCATACTCTACATGGTTACCAGGTACACATCTCTTATCTACTTAATGTTATCAAGTATTCACTCAACAATATAAAGTGAGGGAAAATGTAGACACTAAATCATGCACTTGGGTACATTTCTAGGTCCTAAAAGCATACTAGCATTTACATGATTCCTAAGCAAAAAAACTAGTAATTAATAACTATATTTTACCTCTTCTCTTTTTATCTTGCTTTCTATTTGGTCTTACACACCTTACATCCTAGTCATAACTTAACTGATTTATCTTTTATGACTTCAGACACTAGCGCCTAGCCAGGAAAGCAGCACCTAGACGCTCATGTCCCCTCTGGGTGCCCCTGACCCTTTTCTATCTTACTCATTTCTTTTGGGTCTCTTTCCTATTTTAGGCATATTTTTCACTTATGGGTCAGCCTTCCAATTGTCAATTACAAAATTCAACAAGGGAATCATATAAATACATAGCTATGTGTTCAAAATAAAGAACCAAACACTAAGCATTACTATTACCACCTAAACTTGCATCCAAAAGGTACCTAAAGCACTTCAAAGCATCCATCTAGAATCCATTCAAGGGACAAGGGATTATATACTCTGCATACACAACATAGGAAGGGGAATTTTATTCTATTTCATCCATACATTTGCATCTTAGAGAAAATCTAGCCTGTTATCTAGTGTTGTTAGGAAATTAGTGTTTACTATGTCGTAATTATGTTAGGTTGTTATACATTGTTATAACAATATATACGACATGTTTATTGTCGTGCATATTGTTAGATGGAGTTCCTATATTTTAAGAATTGTAATCTCCTATAAATTTGTATATCTGCAATGTAGTTTTTTTAACAAGCTTATTGAATATCATTCATATTTTGTTGTGTTCTCTCTGTAAATCTGCTTGTACAATTTTATCTGGTATAAGAGTAAATTAATTAGTTTTTTTTGTTATGTCATTCATATGATGGGTGAACTATGGAGAATTTGTTTATTAGATTGGTGTTTAGCTATGGATTGAGTATATAAGCTTCGCTTTTTTGGTAAATTGTCTAAGATTGCATAAGCACTTCAAAATTTGAGTTTTAATATTTTTTCTTGGCATTCAATAGTTCAAGCTTCAGGTACAAGATTGTGTTCAAATCTTTTGTGATTCTATTCATTTGAATACCTATACCTGTCACTAAAAGGCTTGGCCACCAATTTAGGTTCATATCTATAATTTATATCAGATCTTCTATCTTGATCGAGATTCAACAGAACACATTCAAGGCAAAAACCTATTAAGTATTTTTTAAAAATGGAGCATGTATGAATCTTTGTTGATGTGGCTCCTAATCCTATGCATTTGACATTTTCATGTCAGGCTTGAGTTCTCTGCATAGTTGTACGCTACTCATTGCATTTAGATGGAACAACTTCTCAACTCTACCCATGTAAAAGTTTTTCCAGATCTCCAGTCATTGTATCATTGGCCACAAAGTTTTATTCGTACCCACCTCTGTCTCAACACTATATTCCAAGCATGCCATGCGCATGAATTGTCAAAAATGATAATCTAGTTGCAAAGAAGTGGTATGTGGATTTCCTTCAGCTATTTGGTGATGAAATAGCCATAGGTCAAAGATTCATAGGTGAATTAGTATATTTCTTATTTTGTGAGGCTATATGTTTTTAGGTATTTAGTTATTCAAGTTAATAGTTTTATTTGTGTTATTTTCAATATGTAATTTAACACACTTTCCATAAGAGTATCAAATAGGTCATTTATTTTATGTCAAAAAGAATTGTCATGTTGGTATTGTAAGACATCAATGTGTATGTCAATGTTAATTCCACGATATATGCCTAAGTAAATATTATAAAATGTTGGTTCACTAAGTTATTGTAGTCATTTTTATGCCCTCTCAAAGAACAAGGAAATCCCATGTGTGTCGGCCTATCACCCAGCGGGCACTGGGCACTCATATATATAGCCTTTTCAAGCACCGTCATTCCTTTTTGAAGTTGTAGATAGCTTGCCATGTGTCCAAGTGGTCCTCTATGGGAGCATGCTTCTTCAGATGCGAGTTCTCCATCCTTTTCCATGATGACCTTTTGGAATCTTCTATCGCAAGGTATATTCCTTCCATGGGCACCAAGTTGTTAGGTTGGCACCTTATCCACTTTGCATGTGCAGCTGGGTCATGCTTTCCTCATGTTCTACCCAATATGCCCTGGCTAAGTCTCAAGATTTTTTCTCTGCCTTGCGCACGTGCCACTGGTTCTAGTAAAAACCTCCTAAAACCTTGTCCTATGTGCTTTCTCCTTGTGCACCCTTATTCAAATGGGCCTTGCATGCCCATGCACCTTCTTGTACTTAGCCAATATTTTAGGGGCCCAACATCACCCCACACTACGCCTGTTCTCCACCCTCGGGAACACCTTCTCAAAGAATAAAGAATGACTGCCCTTGAATAGTTTGGAGAAATAATAAAGGAATGAAGAATTTTGGGGAAGAATGAAAGAATGGGGAAACTATGATTATTTCTGCAAGAGGAGAGGGAAATCCTTCAAGTCTACCTCCAACTTATTATAGGTATTGACCTCACTCTGTGCCTGTTTACATAGGTCGCCAACTAAGGTTCTCACCTCTTCAAAGCTTAACCCTTCTCCTTGGGTATTCATCATTTCCACGATCCCCTCTAATTGTTTTCCCAAATCCTCAAGTGTTTCCATCCCTCAAGTGAACTAGGGATACAACTCTTTCAGTCAATTTTTGATTAAGCCCCACAAGGTCTCAATAGCCTCTGATTTCTTCTCAACCTTAGCTAGGATTTTTTCATGTTCCGTCTTATTCCCCTTGTTCTTCTCCTAGAAATCCTTGAGCTTTGCTTCATGGGTGGTGACCATAATTCTCACCACTTTATCTCTATGGGTGTATTTGTCATAAGTGGCCTCAGCGACTTAAGCGGTATCTTTCACATCTGCAAGGACTTTCTTGTATTGGGACACAATCGCCGTAACCTTCATCTTGTCCTCCTTTTCTTTGCGTGTGGATGCCTCTTATGCAGAATCTAAGGCCAGTGGTTGTCTTTCCATTGTGAGGACACGAGTCAAGTCCTCTAGACACTCCAAGGTGGGTCCATACTTCTTCGTTGGTGGTGTTAGATCTGGATGCTTTAAGAAAATTCCATCTGTGATCATCTTTATTTTCTTATAGACCTCACGTACCCTTGCCTTCTCTTCTTTCAAATCATGCCTTAATTGTGCATTGATTAGCTCCTCCCACTTTAAGTCCTTAGTTCTTTTCTCCAGCTCTTCTTCCTTCTTCTCCAGTACTTCCTCTAGGAACTTCACTCTATCGTTCCTCCTAAAGAGTCTGGTCTCTACTTCCATCAAAACATTATTCAACGCGTTGCATATTTTCTCGTCTAATAGCCACTAAGCGTTTACCAAGGGGTTTTCACCTTTTGACTATGGTACCTTCATTATTACCCCTTGGCTTACTTCAAATTCTGGTTCATTGATGTGTGACTCAAATGCCCAAGAAAGCATTTTCCTCATCTGAGGGTATGCACCTTCCTCATCAAATGATTTCATAGTCAAGAGTTGATTTTTTGGTATGGTGATTTGAAAGCGTGCGTGCAACACCTTGTTTGGATCATCAATATAGCCCATCCTTTGAACCTATGATGCCTCTGCACTTTTTCTCCCTATGTGTGTAGCCTTAGGAAAGCTCACAGCCAAACTAGGATCCCCTCCCATGCTGCCATATTCCTTTTCCATGCTTTCCTCCTCTACTTCCTTCATCACTAGGTCCATGTTGCATTCCATCTCTTTCTCTACTAGGTCTTCGATGATCTTGGCTACTTCTTTCTCCATGGCCTTGTTTATCTATTCCTTAGTGAGGCTTGGGGTCCTCTATTATTTTTTAACTTCCACACTTACCCCCTTGTCCTGAGTATCCTCTTCTTCCTTTTCATTCTTCATCTTGACAAAGATGTACTGATTTTCTTCTTCATCTCCTTCCTCCTCCGAGTCATGAGCCTCATAGATAGGATGGTCCTCACCTCCTGGTTCATCTTCATCATCATCATCTCTCTCGCCTCTATAGGCCTCCAAGCTCTTTGTGTCCTCCGAATCATTTTCTTTTGTCACCTTTTTCTTCTTCCTGGCAGGAGATTCTACATCCTTCTCCTCCTCTGGTGACTTTTCCTGGGTGATGGGTTCCTCTTGCTCCAGTGCTTCTTCCTCTAGAGTCTTTTCTTTTACCGAGGACTTCTTTCTCCACGTGTAAGTATTGGGCTTAGCGCTTGTCTCTGGTGCGCTTATCGCTTGTGGAGCCTGAACAGTTGGTGCTTTCTCCACCTCTTCTCTTTCCCTCTTCTTTGGCGTGGGCTTCTTTCTTCCTGTAGGATCCTCAAGGATGGATACATCATTTTCCAAGTATGTGCCCTTTTCAAATTTTGGCCTGATGTAAAGATATATTCTTGTCGCAACCCTTCTAGTGATTGGCAATGTCATTGGTTTCATCCTTTGTATCTCGTGGGAGACATATCTCTCCACGTATGCGTGCTTCTTGGGGTAAACTAACTTTCTACACAACTCCCTGTGTTCTTGATCCACCTCACTAAGGTCGAACCTTAGTCTCTTGGCCTCTTTGAATATGTTCACCCCCACTTGGAAGTATTACATGGTGAAGGAGAAGGGAAGCTTACACCATGTTCTCATTGTTTCATCTGTCAACCTAAATCTGCCAATGCAGAAGTGTTGATATACCATGAATTCTACTTCTCCTTGCATGAGCATGGGTAACTGCTCTAGAATCCTCCATTATGCTTTGAACGTGTCCCTCATGCCCTTGTACCATTTCTCTAAAAATTCCTTGTGAGTGGTTGTCATGGTCTCACAAGTATATTTTGTGAACTGTTTCGTGGGCGAGGGATCCTCTTCTAGGTACTCCTAAACAAACATTTCCAGCCCATCAGGAATTCCGATTTCTGAGAAGACAGTTGTGAGGAGGACATTACCAAATAGTTTCTTCTCACCTTCTTGTGTGCTGCTAACAATTTCATCCGCGATGAAAGTGGACAAGTTGTAGATGGCCCCCTCAGATATTTTTTGGCATACATTCAGCCATGCCTTATTCACTTGATTCCATCTCTCTTGGTCATTGAGCTTGGTTACCAAGCACGTGTCCATCCTCATCACGGGGTTTGGGATCTCTACAATGTCAAAGTATCAGGATCCTTTCTTGTAGTCATAAGCAGTAACTGTTTCCTTGATGGCCTCCTTTTCACTTAGGTCATCATCAATGCTACCCCCTTCAAAGATAAGGCCTGTGAAATTGGAAATTAACTGGGGATTTATGTGCACCTTGCGCCCCATGAAATAAAAATGGTCTTCGTGAACATGTGCCATTAGTTACTGGTAGAGGTGCTCAGGTTTTCCGAAGTAATGTAATTCATAAAGTTATAGTAACCATGCCTTCTATGATTTAACCTTTACTTCATCACTGTATATGGGTATGCCTTCTGGTGTCCTCTTATTTTTTGGGCGAACCAACTCCAAATCCATTTATTTCTCTATCGTGTTGGTGCGGTGATTATAGTCGCTTACATTCATCTTCCGCAAATGAGATTCCCATTCTTTTCCTAGCAATACCCCATCTGGGTATTACATCTCTGCGTACCATTCTTCATTCGTGCTTGTGACGATAGTCGTTTTCTTCCCCTTACCCTTGCCCTTATGATTTTTAGGTGAGATAGTTGCTTTCTTTAGTGCCATTCTTCTGGTTAGGTTATGACTTCAAGCATCTTTTCGTCACTCTGCTCTACCACTTTATCCAACCCTAATACACAATCTTGTGAAGAAATCCTCATACACCGTGCCCTAGCCGCCAAACCCTAATTGGGACAATTCTTCCACAAGATGGTGCTTCAACAACTTCCTTCTTGAAAACTTCCTCCACGCCTGTGTACTCCTTTCTTACTGGTTTGTGGATCTTCTCTAGTCACGTCCTCTCAGATTTCTTCAATTTTTCTTCACACAGATCACCTATGAATTCCCTAGTTTGTGAGATCTCTTTTTTCTTTGCAATGAAAATAATGAAGTGTCTGACTTCTTATTTATAGCTTTTCCTTCTTTCCAGCATTAAATGTTATTTTACCTACCAACGTACTCAGTATTAAATGTGAATTTTTCCACCAAGCTGACCTTATGCGCCTTCACTTACACGCCCAACCTTGCGCAAATTTTTTTTACAACCTTCTAGCATGTAAACAATCCATCCTGACAGAATACTCTTACGCATGTGTTAATAGCGCAGAAGGCACTTCTTCTTCCTTTCACCTGATTTTTGCTCTCGCCTACCTCGTGTTGTTCATGTGCTTTTCTCTGTACATGGTTTCTCTGGTCTTATCCTTACACCAAAAATTTTCGTTCACCTCTTCTTCCATGCACTTCCTTCATCCTTGCGTGTTTTGTATCCATCAACCAGGAAATTCACCACAACTTCTACTGTCAGTTCAATTTGTATTATGGGCCTATACTTCACATTACTCCACCCCACATTAAAATAGATGCGCAGTCCTCTACATATGCACAACCTTAAAAAAT